>SJYO01045292.1:61663321-61726804 GCA_006410555.1 Capra ibex
TAGTGACGTCTACCACTGACGTCGGTACTTTAATTTTCTACGAATGAGGAACCTTCTTTTCAATACTGGTTGGATCTATCGTATAACTTTTCGTCTCTATAATGAAACGGTTGTTTCCAGACAGATCAGTTCCAATACCAAAAAGGTCACCAGTACATACCTACACTCTTAACCCGACACTTCTTCCGACTCACGACTTCTTAACTACGAAAACTTGACACCACAACCTCTTCTGAGAACTCTCAGGGAACCTGACGTTCCTCTAGGTTGGTCAGGTAAGACTTCCTCTAGTCCGGACCCTAAAGAAACCTTCCTTACTACGATTTCGACTTTGAGGTCATGAAACCGGTGGAGTACGCTTTTCTGAGACTACGACCCTCCCTAATCCTCGTCCTCCTCTTCCCCTGCTGTCTCCTACTCTACCGACCTACCGTAGTACCTGAGCTACCTGTACTCAGACTCACTTGAGGCCCTCAACCACTACCTGTCCCTCCGGACCACACGACACTAAGTACCCCAGCGTTTCACAACCTGTGCTGACTCGCTGACTTGACTTGACTTATAAGGTAACAGACCTATGCGGTCAAATAAATAGGTAAGTGGAAGGCTTCCTGTAGAATCACTGAAAGTTCCAAACCGACCATACCTATTTCGACGATATTTGAAGGTGCACATCCGTAAACACACTTGCACAAAAGGTAAGGAAACCCTTTTACGGTTCCCACACTGACAACGTAGTGTACCCTACTCACACAAAATATGCTTTGGCGGTTTGGCGGAAGGTTTCACCAGCATGGCAGAGGGCAGGGGCACTGGTGGACACTCGCGAGGGCAACGAGGTGTGGGAGCGGTCGTGAACTGCAGCAGTGACGAGACTAGACTGAAAAGAATATCCGACAAAACTGAAAGGACCACCGAGTCTACCATTTCGCAGACGGACGTTATACCCTCTGGGTCCAAGCTAGGGACCCAACCCTTCTAGAGGACCTCTTCCTTTACCGTTGGGTGAGGTCATAAGGACGAACCTCTTAGGGTCCCTGCCTCCTCGGACCACCCGATCTCAGGTACCCCAGCGTTTCTCAGCCCGTACGGACTCGGTGAAGTCAAGTGAAGTATCCGACAAAACGCAGGTGTTGTGTTCAAACTACTATTTTGACAATCACTCGGGTTCTTCCACTGACAGCTCGTAATTTGGTACGAGTCCCGGGACCGACCTCCGTCGGCGCTCAGGTGTCCGAAGACCCCCTGTTCAGCTGAAGACTGACAGGTGGACCGTCCTCAGCGAAGGTCAGTACACACGAAGTCGACCACGAGTGGTAGTGTAGAGTACTGGGCCAAAGAGGAGGATTAGAAGAAAGAATGCGAGAGGTGGGGAGGAGTTTATAACTGTGTGAGTACTTCGACAGTCGAGGAGAATAGTGTGACGAAGGGACCTTACACCTGTCCCCCACCAGGGACGCAACTTCTCGGTGACCTTTAGACTTCTGAGAAACTGTGGAAAAGGTCCGGAGGGGCCCGGTCTCGCCGTCCGTGAAGAAAGACGTGCGTCCGGAGAGGGCTGCGTCAGACTCAGTTAAAGTCAGTACGAAAACTAGTCACGGGGTTCTCCCCTGACCGAGTCTGTAGCGTCACGTCAGGGCGCGCGGGCAGGACGAACCCGATCTGTCCCTTAGGCCACGTGCGGGACGGCGAGACACAGGCGAGAGGTGACCCGAAAAAGTCCAGTGAGAGAAGGTGGACTATATATACACACACACGACTCGACGAAGTCAGCACAGACTGAGAAACACTGGGGCACCTGACACCGGGCGGTCCGAGGAGACAGGCACCCTAAGAGGTCCGTTCTTACGACCTCACCCGACGGCAAAGGAGGAGGTCCCCTCGAAGGACTGGGTCCCTGGTTTGGGTCCAGAGAATTGCGGAGGACACGACCGTCCGCCCAAGAAATGGTGTTTCCGGTGGACCCTTCCGGTGCAATGGACTACACGAGGAATCATTTTAGGGCACTGTGTTCTTCTTCATGGGTGAACCCATTCCTCCTTTGTCTCAAAGTTTCTTCTGTGTGCAGAACGAGGTTTAATTTGGTACCTGGCTAAGACCTCTATCACTTTCCGTTTTGGGTCCCGGGTCAGAACGTCTCTTTGGGTCCGAGACCTCGGTACGTCAGACTTTTTCTTAGGACCACAATCACCGACTGATCGACATACTGGAACTCCTCCACCGAACGGGAAAGTCAAAATGGTAGACACTTTACCCCCATAACCGTCGTGGGTGTAGTATCTGAACAACACCCTCAGTTTACTCTAGTGTCTTTTGTGAAGCAGGGTCACGGACCGTGTTTCATACCCAGAACCAGACCTCCGGCCCTTCTTGGGGACGTCGTCCTTTACCGTTGGGTGAGGTCGTAAGAACGGACCCTTTCGGGTACCTGTCTCCTCGGACCGCCCGATGTCAGGTACCCCAGCGTCTCGCAACCTGTGCCGACCCTTTCACCACTATAATCGAAGGTGCACTGTCACGACTACTCGTCCCCTTAGTACCGGAGGACGTCGGATGAGACCTGGACCCCTGAGCTAAAACTCGCACGTGTCCCATTTCCCCGGGGGTGTTAGATCGGGCGGACCAAAACGTGTGGTCAGAGGTTGTGATCGAGGGGTCGAGGTGATCAAAGGTGGACGAACAAGTCTTAGACGTTCCTGCGTGTCCGGCGTCCTCCTTGGCGTGTCGAGCCCCTCCACCGGCTCTTCCCAGCGTCTAGGTGGGCCTGACGGGACCTGTGGAGTGCGGAACGATCTCGGGGTCGAAGCCAGTAGGCCAAGAAGGAAGAGTGACAGCCTTAATCACCGAAGGGTCAGTCGGGGACAAGAACCCCTACTATCCTAGACTGAAAGAGGGCAGAAAGAACGACCAAGGTTCCGAAGTAATGACGCTTGCACCCGATTTCGACAGATCTATAGTGTGACAACAATTGCACGAGACGCATTCTCTAAAGTCAGTCTTTCGACAAAATGCAATCTTCGTAGACGTTTATGAAGACGTTTAGTTCGACCTTTACACCATAATACTCCACGATTATTAAAAGGGAGGAGCACACTTAAGAGTGCCCCAAGAGGACGAGTGTCACTGACTCTCTTCTCCATCTTTTATATGTGAGGTCCCGTCCGTCCCCAAAGGACACAAAGGAAAGGAGCGAAAGTCCTTCCGCCTACCCCAAAGGACTCGTCCTCACAGTCTTTCGGTGGAGTCGAGACAGGCGTACTGTCGTTTGCACTCGGTGCTGGGTCTCCGGGTGTCTCTAGAGAAACACACGCCCGAAGGCCTTGTCCCTTTTCTGTCCGCGTCCGGCAGTGCCGCAAGGAGTGCCGGTGCACCCACATTGTCCGCAGACACCGGGGGCATCGGCCCCTGTGGGAGACGCCAGAAAATCTCTGCCTGTGCCTATAAAGACCCGAAGGGCCCACGGTGGCACCATTTCTTAGGCGGACGGCTACGTCCTCTGCGCCCGAGCTAGCCATGAGAACGGACCTCTTAGGAGTACCTGTCTCCCCGGACCACCCGATGTCAGATGCCCCAGTGCCTCTCCGTCTACCCTGACTCGTACGCGTCCAGACGCATACGCGTGCACGCATAAAGATGCAGCTCATAAAGTGACATAGTTGCTCTCGCGAAACCTCAAAAGTTCCGCATCAAAGATGTCAAAGGAAACGGGAAGGACCAGACAATCGAACAAGGGTGGTGGTACCCCTTCACACACTTGGACGTCTTTTTCCGGGGGCGAAAGCGTCTTGGGTCGGGCACTCTCGGGTCTCGCTTGACGTCCAACGGGACGAACAGCGCAAACACTAACCCCTCGTCCCGTTCGAGGGGGCGCTCTCCTCGTCCCTCGGTCGTAGGAGCGGTCTGTCCGACCCCTGTCTCGGGCGGGACGTACAGCGCGGTACTTGAATCCCCACTCGGCGCTGCCAGTGGTGGGTGTCCCTACCCGCCTGCCTCAGACGTAGCGTCCTTCTTTCCCAAGCCCCAGAGAGATGTCTCCGAGGTCTCAGTTGACCTCCCTGCCCCAAGTTGAGGTCGAGACTGTGACTTCATCCCCCACCGCGTCACGGGCGAGTCTGGCGGGGAGGTCCTGGCTCCCGAAGTAGACCTCCGAACCGACACTACCACGAGAGAGACAGAGAGACCTTGAACGGGTGGTGCCTAGTCGTACAAGGAACCCGTCAGACGTAGTGTACTCTCTACACATCTCTATGTGTCTGACCCAGTGGACCGGGGTCACCCCGTCGGGGCTTTCCGACTGAGTCGAGGGACAACCCACCCGTCCTCACGGGAGAAGGGAGACGGGTCGGAGCGGGGTAAGCGCGGGGGTGACGGGATCCTTACCGACTACCCGCACGTCGGGTCATTTGAGTGGCCTCCGTTTAGAGGCAGAGTCTCAGACGGAGGGTTCCTTGACTAGATACGATTACTGGAATCCTTTCAACTAAAAATTTTACCTTTACGTGAACCCCCTTTCACTTTATTAAGTTTTCCAACAAGTTTGTCTTCATTCGTGTGTTTTATCGCCTCGACAGTGATGTCGAGAGGATCCGACTGCGGGGTCTCGCTGTGCGAAAGAAAGCCCCGGAAATGCTACCACCAGGAGGTCGGCACCAGGTCCGTAGGTAGACCCCGGCAGACGCTCGGAAGGTCCGCGGTTACTCCAATGTGTCACAAGCCTAATAGTGAGTCTGCGACACACGGAAAAAGAGTGAGTAGACGGGTCTCCTTATCTCTCGTCTTTTTCGAGTAATACACCGAAGTCTAGAGTGTGATGTTGATTGGAATTCTTTGATGGGGAACAGTTCAAGACCACATCGATGTATCGTGTGCTGGAGACTGATAGACTTCTCCCACAACTTTATGCAAAAGGAAAAGGTTGATACTTTACACACCCCGACCTAAAAGAAGGATATAAAATTGGTTTCGTTGTATGCCTTTGTGTAGCCTACGTCTCGCATAAACTCTTAGGTCGGCAGAGGAGACTTCCGTCTTTAATTCTGTTAACCGTTTGTAATGTTTCGTAGGGTAATGAAAACGGAAAACAAAGTCAAAACCCTGTTTGCTTAGCAAAGCAACCTTCGATAATCTTTGTCTCGATAAAAAGGATTTCACAAGTAAAATAATTGTACCATACCGAAATAGTAAAAAATTTTTTTACTTAAATATTTATCAACAAGACTTTTCGGAATCAAAATTAAAGATTATATCGTTTAAAGACATCGAGATTATACGTAGTTATTTTCGTGAGACCCTAAGGAGTTGTTAAAAATTGTCAAAATTTTCTCTCTGGTTTCGAAGTTTTTGACGAGGGAAAGGGGGAGCGATGTCTTCCCTATCCACAAGTACTACTTTATGTGCCTCTCGTTTGCATTTTCGTTGTTATTAGATATTAGAGCAGTGACTCTTCGTGAGAGAAAACCTCAAACAGAGTGAGCGACAGTTAGGTGTTTATGACAAGCCAGTGATTCGACACAGACTAAGAAGCGCTGGGGTACCTGACATTGAACGGTCCGAGGAGGCAGGTACCTCAAAAAAGTCCGTTCCTACAACCTCACCCACCGGTAAAGGAAGAGGTTAGTGTTTATAATGACTAAGACTTTATGGCAAAACTTCGATTCTGTAACACAAACAAAAAAAAAATTTAGTGACATTTGGGACGGTTTATACAGTAAATTTTCTGACAACCCTCAAGGAAACACACCGACACAGGGTCTACCCTTCATGATCGACAATATGTAAATTCACAAACTGTAAAAGGTGAGAATACTTGTACTGTCTCTACCCGCGGGAATGTCGTTGTAATGACTTCAGTGAAGGAGCTAAAAGGAGACTCTTCGTAAAGGGTCTACAACTTACACCCTAGTTTCGTGTCAGTACGAATTTTCCGTAGACTATGTGCACCAGTTTAAGGAGAGGTGATCAGCCCGAAGGTGCTCCGACCCCTGACCAAGAGGTAGTGAGCACTTATATAAGAGATAAAGATGTCTACTTCCCGACTCACTTGGTCACACACTCTCCCTACCTCAGAAACACAGGTCCAATTCAAACCTGTAAGTATCAATTTTTAATAAAATATAAACGAATCACTTTTTCCTACTGGAGTGCAGTCATGAGGTGGAGCATTAAAAAAGGAGGAATCACTTGTACTCCCACTTTTGCAACAGTGTACAAATAACCTGTGCACAGAAATAAGAAACAGTCGACGGTTTTGTTAACTGAGAATTATGGGCTAAGGGAGATAAAAGATCCTGAACCGAAGGCAGGACTAGTCGAAAGTAATGTGTTGGTTCCGTCTCCACCTTCATTCACTACACTCCCGGTGCTAGAATCACTGAGTAGAGGGACTACAACAATCTCTCTTCCCACAAAGATTTTTTTTGTAAAAAAAACTCATATCAACTAAATGTTACAACACAATCAAAGTCGGTATGTCGTTTCACGTTCTCCTAGTTAATATGTACTTGTGCATAGGTGAGAAAAAATCTAAGAAAGGGGTATATCCGGTAAAGTCTTACGACTCATCTCAAGGGACACGCCACGCCATCCAGGAATGACTCAAGAGGTCGTCACGTACATACAGTTAGGGTTCGAGGGTCAAATAGGGAGAGGGAGAATGGGTGATCTACTGGTATTCAAACGAAAGAGGCGGACATAGAGATAAGGACAAAACAGCTATTCGAGCAAAAACGAAAAAACTCTGGGATGTATATCCGTTATAGTATACTATAAACAGAAAGAGATAGACTGAAGTCATGCTGTGAGAGATCCAGGTCGGCACAACGACGTTTACCCTAATAAGTAAGAGAGAACACCGACTCATTGTAAGGGAATACACACACGGCGCAGACACACGTGCACACGTGCGTACGTCGGAGTCAGAGACGCCAGCACAGGCTGAGAAAAGTTGGGACACTTGACATCGGGGGATCCGAGGAGACAGGTAACCTAAAAGGGTCCGCTCTTATGACCTCACCCAACGGTAAAGGAAGAGGTACCCTAGAAGGGTTGGTTGGCTCCCTATTTGGGCGCAGAGAACACAAAGGACGTAACATTTGTCTAAGCAATGGGTAACTCGATGGACTCTTCGGTACAGAAATAGGTATACTGGGTCGTTAGGGTGAGGACCTGTATATAAATCTCTTTGGGTATTAAACTTTTCTGTGTACATGGGGTCACAAGTGTCGTCGCGATAAGTGTCGTCGGTCCTGTACCTTCGGTGGACCTACAGGCAGCCGTCTCCTTGTCGATTTTCCTCCTCTCAAAAATTTTCGTCCTTAATTAAATTATTAGTCCCTTGAAGTTTACTCTTAAGTGTCAAGTATGACCCTTTCCCGAACTTTCATCGGAGAGTAGTGACAACCTTACCTGACCTATAACCGACACGGAAAAATTTCTCGGTACAAGATCACAATGACTGATATCTAGTGCAAGTTTAGAGTGTCTTAGGATACGACGACGACGACGACGACGATTCAGCGAAGGCCGGTAATAAACAAAAGTGTGAAATAAGTTTTAAGGTGCAACATAAATCAAAATGACTCGTAAAATCGTCGTACGTTGTTTAAGACCATTTAATAAAAAAGTAAAAATGAGACTATGTTTGTAAAAGTTCAAAGGGAACAATACCGAAGAATCTAAGTGGGTAGTAAATTTCCACACCTAAATTAAAGGTTTATCTACCCTAAAAATTTTCATGGAAACTATAATTAAAGAGTAAATTTACGAAAGAAGAGACGTTAGTGGGAGACACAGAAAAAGGTAGAAGATTGAAATGTCTCCGAAAGGCACCGATTCAGTTTCTAGAGAGAACCATTTACAGTGCAGTGTGAACTTTTATACACCCAATAAAAGTCTCTAGAAAACTATAAATAAAGATTGTATTGAGGTGTCACTTGTCTGAGACGCACTAAAGTTGTGGAAATCTAGGACTCTACAAACGTGGAACAAATACAGGGACCTATACAAGATCACAGAGGATCAAATTTCAGATACCCTTGCACTTATCTTAAACATAGGGTGACAACGCACTTTTAACTTATTTAGAATTAAAACGACTTAACCAAGTGCCACAAAAAGTCCAGAGAATATAGGAAGATGAAAAGACGTATAAGTAAGATAGTTAAAGACTCTCAAACTATAACTTTAAGGTTGATCCTTAGAATTAAGTGGATGAATTTTTTATTAACAGTAGATGTCACCTCGACATACGTTGAAGCAAGACATAAAAGGTTCAGAGGACATTTACACAATGGTATCTTTGTTTCTCGGCACAAGGAACAAGTCCAAGACTGGGTGCACGGCGGGGGGTGGGGGTCGGAGAGAGGGGAGAGGACGAGACCGGGACTCTAGGGGGGTGCGGGTCGGAGAGAGGGGAGAGGGGGAGACCGGGACTCTAGGGTGCAGTAAAAGGTAAACAGGAGTGGAGCACGACGGTAAAAAGACTCCCGTTTAAATTTTCTTTGCCCTCGACGACGAAGACCCGTTCAAAGATAGTTCTCGTGGTTTTCCTTCTCCTCTGCGGTAACAGAGGTACTTTTATACGCGTGTGGGAGCACTTTTACTTCCATGTACGGAAAGTATCCTGTGTGCAAATCGCACTGGAGTGTGTGCTGTGATGTCACGTTGCACACTATGTACAAACAACAAGATTCCAGTGATTCAGTGCAGACTGAGGAAGCCCTGGGGTACGTGACATCGGGTGGTCCGAAGAGAGAGACACCCTAAAGGGTCCGTTCTTATGACCTCACCCAACGGTAAAGGAAGAGGTCCTCTAGAAGGGTGGGGTCCCTAGTTTGGACACAGAGTACGCAACCGTCCGCTCAAGAAATATGACTCGATGGTCCTTTTGGGTATTATATATAAAGTCAAGTCAAGTCAAGTCGGCGAGTCAGTACAGGCTGAGAAACGCTGGGGTACTTAGCGTCGTGCGGTCCGGAGGGACAGGTAGTGGTTGAGGGCCTCAAGTGAGTCTGAGTGCAGGTAGCTCAGGCACTACGGTAGGTCGGTAGAGTAGGAGACAGCAGGGGAAGAGGAGGACGGGGATTAGGGAGGGTCGTAGTCTCAGAAAAGGTTACTCAGTCGAGAAACGTACTCCACCGGTTTCATGACCTCAAAGTCGAAATCGTAGTAAGGAAGGTTTCTTTAGGGTCTCGACTAGAGGAAGTCTTACCTGACCAACCTAGAGGAACGTCAGGTTCCCTGAGAGTTCTCAGAAGAGGTTGTGGTGTCAAGTTTTCGTAGTTAAGAAGTCGCGAGTCGAAAGAAGTATCAGGTTGAGAGTGATATATAATTTACATATATTTATAAATCAACGTATATAAATCATACGTTTCACACACACAAATTTCGTTGTCCTTACTAAAAAAAAAGTAGGTTTATATTGATGGTGATTTTTTTTGTTTGTTTGACTTTTCGTACGGATCCGTAGTTCGACCAAAATCTACCTCTCAAATATGGTTGTACACATAATGTATGGGACCATAGAGACTTGGACATCTGTGAACTCAAAAACTCAGAGTTGTTCTGAGAGTTTACTACCGGTAGATAGAAAGAGAACATAAATCCATCTTCGCAATTCAGTTCGTAACACTCACAAAAAGAAAGGGAGTCCTCTTCCTATAAAGGGTTAAGTGGGGTACGTCACAAATCTGTAGACCCAATAGAATCGGAGAGATTTCTCAGTCTCGACTCTTTAACTCTTTTCATAGAGATTCCGGGATATTGCGTGTGACGAGACTGTCCAATCTTGTCTGTGACGTCCGTTTCTCTCTGCCGTCTGAAAAGTGTCCGCCTAGATGGCAAGGGGTGCACCGACATACATATAGAAGTGTGCACCTAGATGGCAAGGGGTGCACCGGTGCACATGTAGAAGTGTGCACCTAGATTGTAAGGGGTGCACCGGCATACATATAGAAGGAGGAGGGTACTGTCCCAAAGGTTTGAAGTCACCGAGTGAAAGCCAAACACGGTCCGGAGGGGACGGTGGATGCGAGAATGAATGTACAAAGTAAATTTAACTAAGTAATCTATGCTGACGGTATTTTCCTTTTGACTACAGTGAAGGGTGTGAATTTCCGTTGTGACACTTCTTCCGACTCACGACTTCTTAACTACGAAAACTTGACACCACAACCTCTTCTGAGAACTCTCAGGGAACCTGACGTTCCTCTAGGTTGGTCAGGTAAGACTTCCTCTAGTGGAGACCCTAAAGAAACCTTCCTTACTACGATTTCGACTTTGAGGTCATGAAACCGGTGGAGTACGTTTCTCAACTGAGTAACCTTTTCTGAGACTATGACCCTCCCTAACCCCCGTCCTCCTCTTCCCCTGCTGTCTCCTACTCTACCGTCCTACCGTAGTGCCTGAGCTACCTGCACTCAGACCCACTCGAGGCCCTCTACCACTACCTGTCCCTCCGGACCACACGACACTAAGTACCCCAGCGTTTCTCAGTCTGTGCTGACTCGCTGACTTGACTTGACTTCTCGAAAGGACCACAGAGTCGAAAGGGCGACGGACGGTTACGTCCTCTGTGCCCAAACTAGAGACCGGGTCCTTCTAGTGTGTACGACGCCTCGTTGACTCGGACGCGCGATTTTGACCACCCGGGCACGAGACGTCGGACCCCCGGTTTTGATGACTCGGTGCTCGACGTTGGTGACTCCTGGAGTTGGGGTGTCAGGTACGAGGCCCTCTCTTCGGCGGCGTCACTCGTCGGGCGTGCGGCGCTCGTCTCTCGTCTCTCGTCTCTCGTCTCTCGTCTCTCGCCGGGGCGGGTGGCGCTGACGTCTGTTCGGACGCGTGGTCAGTTCTGGGCCGCGTCCGCTTTTCCTTTGATTCTTGTACTTACGTCCTGTACCTTTTTCCGTTGTAAGTTTTTGTTTGCAGTCTGTTACTTCCCAAGTGTAAACTAAGTATCGATCCACGACAACGGACGGCTTCTAGGTATGGTGGAACAAGACATTTTTCTACAATTTCTTTAAGGTCGTAGTCTGACTCTAAAGGAGGAACTGTGTTAATCTTCGTCATTAAGTGTGGACTCTATTTCAACGTACCTCTTATTAAAGGGGTGAAGGAATGGACCACTCAATTACAATAAATTTCGAGGAGAATAAATGTTCCCTTAAAAAAAGAGGTAGTGGGGTCCATTCCTGCGGCATTAAACACTTTGAGATAGGGATCACATGATAATTAGTAAATAATTAACTTAAATTTTATGAACATAATGGTGGACCAAGTGAACGTAGACGGCACAGTCGGACAGTCACTGACTCGCTAGTGATGTGACGATAAAAAAGTTCAGGACTGTTTTGAGAAAGTCCACCGGAAAGTGCGACAAAAAGTCAGTAAGGGTGACGGACAAAATATCTACTCTTTTCCCTCCGAGTCTCTTCAATTTAAATCGGTTCAAAAGAGTGTTGACCTTAACTGTCTCAACTTTAAGTTTGGACCTGGACTATGACGAACATTATTGAATCGTAGTGATTGGGAAGTCTAGTTGGTGGTTGGAGTGATGTAACTCACGGGAGGGGTCACCGAGTCACCATTTCTTAGTCGGACGTTACGTCCTCTGTGTCCAAGCTAGGGACCTAGTCCTTCTAGGGGACTTCTCCCCTTACCGATGGGTGAGGTCATCAGAACGGTCCTCTTAACGTACCTGTCTTCTCGGACCGTTCGATTACAGGTACCCCAGCGTTTCTCAGTCTGTTCTGACTCGTCGATTGTGAAATACCTAGTCAATATCAACCTCTTCTACTAGAGGCAGTAAGGAGTAGTCAACGGAGGATCTTCGTAGATTTGTGGACAGGTGAGTAGGGAGGTGGGTTGGTACGGGAGATAGGGGGTAAGTGGATGGATGGGTGGACGGGTAGGTCGGTTTACGGGTGGTAGGTGAGAGGGTGAGTAGGTGGGGAGGTGGACCAGTAGTAGGTAGGTAAGTCGGTCGATCGGTAGGTAGGTAGGCAGGTGGGAAGAAAGGAAAGTTGTAAATAATTCGTGAACAGTACACTTCCGAAACATGGTTCGCGATTCTAATGTTCTCCTATGTTTCTATGTTTTTCATGTCAAAATAGACTCGGTGTCTGCTTGTCCCTCTTTGTGTATATAATACACACACGTACTTCATCTTTGTCACAAGTGTGTCGTCAGTCTTTTCCCTCTTATGTCGGACTCCACTGGGGGCCGAGTCGGAACCCCCCTCTTGTCGAGGGCGTCCTTCGTCACACATACACTCCCACCTGGGCGTTTCGCCGTGGCCGGTCCTCTTCCGGTCCCGAGGCCACCCGCGCCCTCCAGCGAGGACCGGGTCTCGACCGTGCACTTTCCGGGGGGTAAAGTCAAGTTCCCCTGGGGAGTCGGGGACGACGACCGGGACCCGTGAGTCTAAGAACGGACCTGAAAGAGACGATTCCTAAACCCAAAGGTAAGCATAAACGTAAGACTACAACCGACTTAGTGTCAGTTATAACAGAGTCAAGGAAACCGTGGTCCTAATTTACGATGTTATAATGAGTCTCGTTAATTGGAAATCTCAAGTCGGGCCGCATAGGTGGCGTACAGACAGGTTGTTCTCTTACCCACAAAGGGAGCGAGCAAAGAGGACCGAGTTCCGACGGACAACCCTCGTAAATTACGTCTTAATAAAACGGACGTCTGTTTACCGAATCTTCAAAAGAGGCTAGAACCTCCAATTCGGCCATGTCCCGAACGACAAAATCGTAGGGGAGACTCCGGTACTAAGGGGGGCGGGGCATGGGTGTGGGTCGACAAGATATCACCCCGACGCCCAACTTTCGGTCACAGACAAAGAAGTGGGGAAACGTTTCTTGTGTCCCCACAATACTGGATCGTCATGTATAACGATTCAGATACCCGTTGAGTGTGCACGGTCAAGGTTTTGTGAGGTCACGGACTACAACCAAAGTAAACGTTTGAACTCCTTTTCGCCGAAACCTTCACCTTTCCGACACCGGAACCCGTTCACCGAAGTGACGAAACCCGAGACCAAAACAGCGGACACCTTTGCTCTGCGACGATCACGGACGAAGGACGTCAAAAATACTCCTGCTTTGTTCAATTATAAACTTCACAAGCCTTATCAAGGACCGTGTGTCACTCGTTTCTTTACAAACAGTTTGCGTTATTTCCCTCCACACGCCGAATCCTGTCCCGCAATCTCGTCTCCACAGACTCGGTCCGCCTGCACCCTCGGTCCCACCCAAGACGGTGGAGGAGCGGCACACCGGGACCCGTCACTGAAGTACGGAGACCACGAGTCAAATAAGTGACGAGTTTACGCCCATTATTAGGAAGGGGGGAGAATCCTGATCCACCCCAACTTTGCTCTAGCACGTGTGTCGGAAGACCGCGTCTGGAGGTTTTATTTACGAGTACGCGGAGACACGTACGAGTCAGTACAGGTCGAGAAACACTGGGACCCCTGACATCGGGCGGTCTGAGAGGACAGGTACCCTAAAGGGTCCGTTCTTGTGACCTCAACGACAGTAAAGGAGGAGGTCCCCTAGAAGGACTGGGTCCCTAGCTTGGACACAGAGGACGTAACGTCCGTCCAAGAGGTGGTGACCTCGGTGGACGTAAAAATAAGGGGTTGACCTCGAGATCCGCTCAACCGGTTTACTTTTGAGTGTCTTCGCCTAAACGCTTCTCTGTTGGAACGTTAAGGTTGGGGGACGGGAAGAGGACGTCCAAGATCTCACAGGTGATACACCGTCCCCAGAGACATCCCCCGTCTTTCCTGGGCCCAGGTAGATCTGTCGTCAGGACCCTACGTCTATTATAACCGAAATAACATATTTACACCTAGGACTCAGAACCACTGAACGGGCTCCGTTGGCTTCGTGAGTCACCGTTTCTGTCGTAGACTCGGGCACAGACGGAGGGGTGGTCAGGAACCGGTCGGGACCCGTCACGACGTTAGTCTGTCTGGATCCAAACTTAGGTGAAACGGAAAACAGTCGACACCCTGGCTGACACAGAGTGACGAGAGGATAACGGACGTTTAAGGAGTAGAGACTTCATACTCCTGGCCAGTGTCGCTGAGAGCCCGACCGACCACTTCTAATTCTCGGGTCCCTCGAACCGCGAAGACGGACCCCGTGTCCTCCGTGACGGACCTCCAAACGTCGTCAATTAAATGACGGAACCTCGATGAGAGCTCTAAGTCGCACGACCCTTGCGCCGAGGTTCAAAGGTTTCTTCTCTTCAAAACTTTTGGCCTTAGATGTCAAAAGGGGTGGGAGAGTACGATAGTAAATAACGACGGCTAAAGGACCCTTAGGACAAAAAAGGGATTCAATGTCACACGTTTGAGAGTATTTTCCTGTGACGGAACAAATTTTCGGTACTTGTCGACAAACCTCTCGTACACAACAGACCTCAAAGAGTTTGTTAGGGTGTGGGAACGGAGGTTCAACGACAACCCTTCTCGTTGAACGGTCAGGACCGTTAACGAGGAGGCTTTTCCGTTCACACAGTCATTGACCCAGAGGGGAGGTGGCTGACAGAAGGGTACAGAAACCTTAGAATGCCGGTCTTAGGTTCTCGGGAGGTCCCCCCGTGGTCAGTCCCAGTCTTCCACGGTCCACTGTACCAGTTTACTGCTAAGTCCCCTTGAAATAGAGGGTTCTCTGAGTAGGGGTTCCACACCCACTCAGAGTCGGACCTTTGGGTTCCCCATCGTCGGGACTCGGGTCTTTCTTTCTCTACCGTCCTCTTTCGACCACCGAATCTCTTCTTGTCACTGAAGGAGGACTCCCTGTACCGGTCGGACTCCAGTAGACAGGGAACAGGGACTACAGGACCGACCATGGGGTGACTCCCGAAGGGTCCACCGAGTCGTCATTTCTTAGGCGGACGGTTGTGTCCTCTGTAGTCTCTGCACCCAAGCTAGGGACCCAGACCTTCTAAGGGGACCTTCTCCTTCACTGTCAGGTGAGGTCATAAGAAAGGAGCTTTTAGGACTCCCGTCTCCTCGGACCTCCCGATGTCAGGTGTCCTAGTGTGTCTCCGTCAGAGCGGACTCGCGTGCACTGACTCAGGGGCAACCGGTGTGAGTCGTCCCGCGGTTCCACGTGTGTCGTGGCGCGGGCGGCACACACGTGTAGTGGGTGTGTCCGACCGGAACCTCCGTCGCACACCCGCCTCCCGACCTTTACCTTCTCTACGGGGTCCTCTCCAGTCCGGGGGCTCACCGGACCTACTCTGCAAAGACCTCTTCGATCAGGACTTCTGGTTACCATAGCGACCAGTCGATGACCCGATCGCTGTCTTCCATGGTCAATTTCAGCCCGTTCAGAAAATTTTGTCGTTATAGTTCGACGTAAGGTCAGGTGTTCGGTGGTATAGACAAAGTCCCACCATATAAAGTTTCGGGTCTATTGTCTCACTAACGGATTTCGTTTTGTCTAGAACGATGAGTGGAGACCTAATTGAAAAGGAGGTAGCGGAGACCTTTATTTACCAAGAAAAGAACGTGTGTGCCTCGGATCTTTTGTGTGAGTCTACGGGAGGCGTAGGTTCCCGAGCACCCTCAACCAATAAGGTACCAGACCCCAGAAGGACAAGAAGAAGGACAACCTAAAATGTATTTATCCTGAGTTAATGCAAACAGGGGTATGGACGACTGTGCATGGACAATCACTAGTGACTGTATTTACTATTTATCAAGTCATTTGATCGCCCTAGTCCCCGGAGGGTCCACCGCGGTCACTCCCTTTCGGGTGACCTGTCACTTCTTCTGCTTTCCCTACACCCAAGTAGGAACCGAGGCCTTCTGGGGGACCTCCCACGTGCCGTTGGGTAAGGTCAAGGACGGACCTCTCGGGGTACCTGTCTCCTCGGACCGCCCGATGTCCGGTATTCCAGCTTTACTTCACTGAATCGGGTGGGGAGTCCTTCTTTCATTTCCCTCAATCAACGACGAAGTCACTTTTAAATCAATTTAAAGAAGCCCCAACCCCCCTTCGGAATCGTTTTCTATCGAACTTTTTTTTTGACGAACAGTTTAATCAACACTTGTTCCGTTGAACAAGTACTATTCCCGGACCTGTTCACGTTTTGGAACACTTACTATTTCCGTTTCGTGCTTAGACCTTCCTAGATAAACATTAAATACCGACAGTTAGAGTCTAAAGGGAAACCAGGAGTCAAGTTCGATTGTCGGTCTGAAATCTATAAGAACGGAACTCCCTAAAAAAAAAAAAATTCTCGTCTTTGAAGACGAGACTTCAGTGAACGATTTCGGAACTCTAAAAGGACCTTAGAGGTTGTCGGGAAAGGAAAACAGGTTTCTGAAACGAATAAGGAGAGGGGGAAACCTTGGAGTTTCAGAGGACCTTTTTACAGAAGTAAGCAGAGAATCGTAATCGTTCTTACCCTGAACTTCATAGTGTTCGGGAAGTCAAGACTGGCAAAGACCAAAGATGGTTTTAAGAACTCCGTTGACTTAATTCTCGTCGGGTAGAGAGACGAGTCGACCCTGGAAGACGTGAACGGTCCGATACAAACTCCGAAAAAGAAAGGTACGGGTAGAGAGGTGATCTGGCGTTCGGGGCACTCCAACCCTGACACAGAGTCCGTAGGACTGTGGGGTGCGGGGTAGTGGGTCCTGCGAGTCCTTATGTTTACGAACACCTTAATAGAATTTTCAAACACTTCTCAATAGTCTCTGTGTTTCCCCCGGGTTTCTGAACGTAAAGATCCACTATTGTATACTAGGGTCGAGAAATTTGGACTTCCTCGAAGCCCCTGGTTCGAAGACCTTCTAGATCAGACTTTTAGAGTCGTTTCCGTCTTTTCTAACGTTGTGACGGTTCAGTTCTTCGACCAAGAGATTTCAGACAAGACTAAAAAGAGCACTGAATAAAGAGGGGAAACGGACTTACCAAGTACAAAGACATCCTTTGTCAAAATAGGTGTTCTTCGTCTTACAGGTTATTTGTCACCAAATCTGGAATTCATGTGAACAACTAGCCTCTTCCGTTACCGTGGGGTGAGGTCACCCCACCCTAAAAGAACGGACCTTTTAGGGTACCTGCCTCCTCGGAGAATCCGACGTCAGGTACCCCAGCGATTCTCAGTCTGTGGTGACTCACTGAAGTGAAAGTGAAAAGTGAAAGTACGTAACCTCTTCCTTTACCGTTGGGTGAGGTCACAAGAACGGACCTCTTAGGGTCCCTGCCCCCTCGGACCACCCGACGGTAAATATCCCAGCGTGTCTCAACCTGTGCTGACTTCGCTGAATCGTCGTCGTCGTTGTGAACAAATGTTGTATTAATGTGTCTAAACGTCGGGGTCCCTACTATGACGAAATTGTTTCAATAGTTCCTTTCAAACTGAAAGGTAACTTGACAGGAACTTTGCGACTGAAAATGGGGACCGGATAGAATGCCAATGTGACTAGACTTGTGGTGGAGGACGTACCTTCGAAGGATCCACCCTGTCCCGTTGTAGAAGCACACCGAGGAAGTCTGAGTCAAGTCAAGTCAGCGAGTCAGAACAGGCTGAGAAACGCTGGGGTACCTGACGTCGTGCGGTCCGAAGGGACAGGTAATGGTAGAGGGTCTTAAATGAGTTTGAGTATAGGTAACTCCACCACTACGGTAGGTTGGTAGAGTAGGAGACAGTAGGGGAAGAGGACGGAAGTTAGAAAGGGTCGTACTCCCCGAAAAGTTTACTTAGTCAAAAAGCTTAGTCCACCGGTTTCATAGCCTCAAAGTCGAAGCCGTAGTCAGGAAGGTTACTTATAAGTCTGAGTCCCTCTTTTGACAAAGGTTCTCGGGGAGTGGACGTCTGTCTAGTGACCGTTTAACATTGCGCAACGGTACACACCACTGACCGAACTCCGTTCGTCCCGAGGGAGGGGTCCCGACCTCCGTGACGACAGACCTTTTTGTTTGTCCCAAGACAAACGTTTCTCCACCCCTTGGTCGTCACAGACACTTTCACCACACAAAGGTACCGTGTGGAGTTTGTGACTCTGTGTGTGTGTAGACCCCTTTTGTTTGTCGGAAGGAATGAGATACACCGTGCAAGATAAAGTTAAGAGAAGGTAGTACCAGGTTAAATTTTTATAAAGACCACTCGGTGTTATAACTAAAAGTCTTAGTAAGCATCTTACTCAAGAAAAGGAGTCAACTGTCTTACCTACAAGTCTCTTCAAGCCCGTCTAATGTCTTTTCCGGACTTCTTTGCGTCCGTTAACCTCAGTCTGACCTTTGTCTGGCTACCGAACCGGCTTCAGGCTCTCGTAGGGGGTGGTGCGGGCGACCGAGGCGCCAAGGGGTCGTTGGTTCAACGGTATTCAGGACCCACTCCGACGTTCCTCCTCGAAACATAATAAGAGTCCGATGAGTTCATCAAAGTTGGATATAGCTCCCATTCGGACCTCAGCCCCCGGGACTATCCGAGATCGAACAGGACAAAACGACCCCAACTCTCGCGGACCCGTGGACGTTACAATCCCTCGGACCGCTCGACGGCAGGAACCCCCGCGCCTCCGACTGTGTCGAATCGCTGGGTGGTGGTTGCTCTGACGCCGAAACAAGTAAGTGCCCCGTAAAGATTGGTCTCTTCTATTTCATTATACCTGTTCGTCTCTGTGTTTCGTACCACAATTTAGTCTGCACACACGTTTTGCCGGAAGAAAGTTAACGTGCCACCAGAGGGAGAAGGAGGGCACCCGAGCGTTCGGACCTTGAGGTGACGTCTTCGCCGACGGCCGTCCTTTCTTCACCGCACACGAGAGGACCAAAGGTGGCCTTGGTGGGGGAAGTGAGTTGGAAGGGAGTTGGTCTCTTGTTCCGGGGGGTGACTCGCCCCAGACCTCGAACTTAGACTTAGACGAAATGATTAAGGTCGAAAAGACAAACATATATTAACGAACTTGTGAGACCCAGTATTCCGGGAGAGATTTAACCTTTCGACGAAATAAAAATATAGATGTCGTATTCGTCGAGTTTCTTATGCCAGTTTAACTTGAAGGAGGAGGACTTTTCTACCTACTTAAATACTGAAGATTCACCCAAGAGGTACACTTGTTAAATAAGAACTTCAGCACTGACAGGAGGTACTTAGTGTCTCCTCTGGTAGTAGTCAGTCTATTCTCAGGTAAAGGAAAAATCCTGCGTCGTAATTCTTAAGTACCGAATAAAGGACTATACCTTTTTCCTACGTGGAAAAATTGTCGTATTTGAGGGTTCGATGTATAAATCTTTTATTTTTACTTTTAGATGATTAAAGTTCTAAATCTTTCCGGAAAGACGGATAACTCAGGACATTTGTGACATCCCTTAAGCACTCTTACTGAAAAAGAATTCGGAGCACACAGGTGGACAATTTACCCATTGTTCAGGGAGAAGGTTTCTTTCCAGACATAAGAGTTTCCTTTACTACTTTGCAGTGCAAATACTGATCGGAACCCTAAGTGCCGAGAAGTAGAACTTTTCGACGTTACACTACGGAGCATTCGTGTCACACCTGTCGGGAAATATTATCACCCGTGTGACGAAGACGGGCCGCTCCTGACCCACCTCTCGTCTCTGCCCAGGAAATCCGGAGTATTCGTGTCACACCTGTCGGGAAATATTATCACCCGTAACTGGGCTATGAACGAGACTTAGCCACGCTCGCACGTACGATCAGCGGAGTCAACGCAGGCCGAGAAACGCAGAGGCACCTGACGTCGGGTGGTCCGAGGAGACAGGTATCCTAAGAAGTCCGTTCTTGGGACCTCACCCGACGGCGCGGGAGGACGTCCCCTAGAAGGGGTGGGTCCCTAGCGTGGACACAGAGAATGCATGGACTTGACCGTCCGTCCCAGAAATGGTGATCGCGGTGGACCCTTCGGGGGATACTTACCCCGTAGAACAGTTTAAGACCTGATAGATTTTTTTTTTTAATTTTAAAATCTTTAATTCTTACATGCGTTCCCAAACATGAACCCCCCTCCCACCTCCCTCCCCACAACATCTCTCTGGGTCATCCCCATGCACCAGCCCCAAGCATGCTGCACCCTACGTCAGACATGGACTGGCGATTCAACTCCTACATGACAGTATACATGTTAGAATTCCCTTTCTCCCAAATCATCCCACCCTCTCCCCCTCCCTCTGAGTCCAAAAGTCCATTATACACATCTGTGTCTTTTTTCCTGTCTTGCATACAGGGTCGTCCTTGCCATCTTCCTAAATTCCATATATGTGTGTTAGTATACTGTATTGGTGTTTTTCTTTCTGGCTTACTTCACTCTGTATAATTGGCTCCAGTTTCATCCATCTCATCAGAACTGATTCAAATGAATTCTTTTTAACAGCTGAGTAATACTCCATTGTGTATATGTACCACAGCTTTCTTATCCATTCATCTGCTGATGGACATCTAGGTTGTTTCCATGTCCTGGCTATTATAAACAGTGCTGCGATGAACATTGGGGTACATGTGTCTCTTTAAATTCTGGTTTCCTCAGTGTGTATGCACAGCAATGGGATTGCTGGGTCATAAGGTAGTTCTATTTGCAATTTTTTTCGGTAGTCCTCTCACTAGTGTCTTAAATCCTCTCAGTTCACCCCCCCCCCGTCAAGGGTCCACCGCATCACCATTTCTTGGGTGGACGGTTCGTCCTCTACATTCTCTGTGTCCAAGCTGGGACCCAGCCCTTCTAGGAGATCCCTTCTTCTACGGTGGGTGAGGTCATAAGAACGGACCTCTTAGGGTAACTGTCTCCTCGGACCGTCCGACGTCAGGGATCGTGACGTTACTCAGCCTGTACTGTCTTCGTTGAATCGTACGTTCTTCTCCCCTGGGAGAACGTACCTCTCTCTCCTCTCTTGGGGTGTCAGTCGGACTCCCGTGCGGGTCCCTTCTGTAGGAGACCCCCTAAAGGGGGACGAGGTAGCGGCAGAAAAGAGTGTTCCTGGAAGACGTCACCAGGAGGTAACCGACTTTGACCAGTCCCCTATGGCCCCTGGACTTCAGGAATATCCCAGCTGTGTCTTACAACTTCTTTCCCACTTCTCGGTCCCCTCTACCTTCCGAAGATCGAGTCCCCGGACCCCTACCCGTCTACTGGGTCGGACTGGTCACCCATATACCAACCCTTACAGACGACTCACGAAGGCCCCTTTCCAAAAGAAGGGACTAAAAATGTCTTTCTTCGAGAAGGAGACGGAGGGACGAACCCTACGACAACTCTCCCACACGCAAGACGTCGGTTGAACTTAGAGCCTCCCCCAGTATTTCTCTTGACTTTCGTTCGACCTCCACTCCAGTCGTTCGATCTCTTCCTCCCCGTCTACCCCGTCCCAGAACGACCTTACGGGCGACGGAGACCGCGTACCCCGAGTCGAGAAGGAGGAGAGCGGGCGGTGTGCGTCGCAGATGCGCCGGTTTGGGTCGAAGTGACGTCGTAGATGCGCCGGTTTGGGTCGAAGTGATGTCGTAGATACGCCGGTTTGGGTCGAAGTGACGTCGTAGATACACCGGTTTGGGTCGAAGTGTGGAAAGAAGGGACGAACTGACTTGAGGGATTAATACCATCTCTTTAAATATATTTTTAGACTTTAAGTAAAAATTGTCGCCTAACACAAAGAACATGACGAAAGACCCTGATTTGGCGCACCCGGTACTAAATTACCCCAAAGTAACATGACAAAGTAGTCATGTCTGATTCTCGGGTCAGGTACTAACTAAGGGAACTCTACGACGACGACCGACCCGGTACACCAAGTTCTCGAGTTCGAGACATATTACACCTGGGCCTAGGTTTGGGGTCCTCGGAACGACTGATCGACACGGGAATCCACGGAATGGACTGAAGAGACTCGTTTTTGGGACTACTCACTTGTACTCCTAAGTGACACAAATCATGCACACACGCACGATTCAGTGCAGTCGGCTCAGGCTGAGAAACACGGGGATACCTGACATCGGGGGGTCGGAGGGGACAGGTACCCTAAGAGGTCTCTTCTTATGACCTCAAAGGTACGGCGGGGTGTCTCCCAGAGGGACTGGGTCCCTAGCCTGGGCATAGAGAATCCAGAGGACGTGACCGTCCACCCAAGGAATGGTGATCCCTCCGGGCGTATATGGGACGACGACGACGATTCAGCGAAGTCAGCACAGACTACAGGTACACATTTTATCTGTCGATCACCTTTCGACAGTATGTTGTGCCCCTCGGGTCGGACCACGAGACGCAACTGGATCTCCCTACCCTACCCTGTCCCCACCTTCCCTCCGAGTTCTCCCACCCCCATACACACACACAGAGACACAGAGACACAGAGACACACACACAGAGATACACAGACACACACACACACACGTCAATACCGAGAGATAAATATATCTCAATGCCGGCTAATCGTAACGACATACCGTCTTTAGTTGTGGTGTAACATTTCGTTAGTAGGAGGTTAATTTTTTTTTATGCTTAATTTTTTTAATTGTCGGGGTCTCGATTCACTTCAGAGTGGGTTTCTACGTCTGCACTAGTCGCACTACGACAGACAGGGTTCGAGATCCGTCTCACTTAACTCTTGTGTCCCCTGGTTAGAGTGTGCCGCCGTACTTAGTCCACCTGTTCCAATTTTGCACTCTGACTCGCCTAAAAAACTTGTAGGGTCCGCCCGCCGAGGGCTTCTGGGCCCTAGTCGCGGGCGGCCGGCGACTCGAAGCGGACCTAGGAGCCTTCGACGGCCCGTCGGAGGGGAGGCGTCCGCCCTCCGGCGAGCCCGACTCGCGCGAGCCGTACCCCCCAGCGACTCCCGCAGGCTCAGTGCGGAAAGCAGTCCGGAGACACCCGTGGCTCCCGTGTCCACCGCCTCGCGGGGCGGGCGTCGACCAGCTCTGGCTCTCCGCCTTCTCCGCGGGCGCAGGCGCCACGGGTGCGCCACTCCCCGTGCACGGTCGTCCGGCTCGCGACAGCCGCCGTCGGCGCCCCCCAGGTCGCCCCCTCCTGGCGGTCGACGCCGTTTTCCGCCTCTGGCGCCCGCAGGCGACTTCCAGTCGGCACACGGTTCGTAGCATGTTCCGCACGGAGAGTTTCTCCTAGCGATTGCAGGGACTCCCGCGTAGTGGTCCTGCCCCACCGGGGCCCCACGCTCGGATCGAGACGGCGGTTTTGGCTCAGCGAGGGGCGAGACCTACGACGTTTGGGCGGACCCTCTGGCGCTATCTGCCGAGTCTGTAAGGGACAACACGACCTTTTCATCTTGAAATCTCGCTCCCGGTCCGACACGGACATTGAGAGCACTCTGGAACTCTGACCGAATGAGATCGAGCCTCAGAAAGGTCGTGGACACTTAACACTACCTTAAGAAAGACAAACCGTCTTATTACTTATTATTGATTATTTTTAACCTTTCAAAATAGAAAAGGTCTCCGAAGGAACCATTCGATTCAATCGAATGACGGTATACATCTTCCCGGTCCCGAAAGTTTCTCCGTTCACGGGTGAGGTGACCAAAAGAATAATTTGGAGACAATCAGGTAGACATTTTACCCCCATTATTGGCGTCCGACATTCTTAATGTCATTATTAAATTCACTAAATTGAGTTGTGAATTATCCACAGTTATGTACCACCGGTATTATAGCGACCCGAAGGGTCCACCACGATCACCACTTCTTAGGCGTCCGTCATGTCCCCTACATTCTCGGCAGCCAAACTAGGGACCCAGCCCTTCTAGGGGACCTCTTCCGTCACCGTCGGGTGAGGGCAGAAGAACGGACCCTTCAGGGTACCTGTCTCCTTTGACCTTCTGATATATCGGGGGCCCCAACGTTTTCTCAACCCGTGTTGAATCGGTGATTTGTGGTGGTGGTGGTGGTAAGGACATCCTCTCGTCCCCTTTCGTAAACTGACGTTCGTGTCTACGACTCTAGACACTGAACGAAGAAGGGCCGTCACCCTACCACCGTCCCAATCCATTCCTCGAGAATAGAAAGACTTTCCCTTTACGCACCCTACTGCACCTTTCCGACATGGGACGTGACCGCTCGGGGTAGGAAGTCGACGGGAGAACGGAGACCCAGACAGAGGAGCACACGTTTTATCAAAGAAATCGAGTCACTCGGGATTTCCCTCGCTCCAGACGCCCTACGACCGGGGGGTCCTACCCGTCCTCCAGAGCTGTTACCTTCCTACGACTCTAGGTCAGTCACTCCCTACGCTCTCGGTTCTTTTGTTTTGACTGAATTTCTAGTAATGTCCTAAAGGATCTCGGAAAGTGCACGGTCGCACACCAGATTTAGAGGCTCTACCCCACAAAGGGGTTGAGTGAATTTTCTGCGAAACTTTGATAAAATGAGACAGTAGAGACTTCGATAAGATCTGGACTTTAGGATACTAAGTTTATATAAGTTTATAGAACATATGACCGATCAAGAAGTCTCCAGTCGTTGTAAAAAGATTAATACTACATTCCAACAACTACTTCGTTTTGGAGAAATGACAAGGAGAGACCTTCGGATCCGCTAATAACAGTAAAGAGGAAAAAATCTTGACCCACATGTGTAAGGTAACGTAGCGAATAAGGACACCTAAAATTGTCATTGTCACGAGTCTTATTGATCACTCGGACGAATATTCGGTCTGGGTTTCACTCATGGTAGAACGTGCCTATTTCTGTGTGACTCGTCTCTATCACCACCAGCCTTAATAGACTTCGGGAATCTTACTCTATGAACACTGTCGTCTCCGGAGGCTAAAATCGAAAAGTAAAATTATAATTCTTCAAATAAATATTGTAAGAATTTGTCGTCTCAATTGTTTGTCTTTTTATTACTATCGATTAGTAACAACTTCCCGAAAGGTACGTGAACTCTGACAAGACACAATGGACATTACATAGTAGTCTAGGTAGGAATCGTCTGTTCACACTTCTAAAAGGACGAAAAATGTCCACTCCTTTACCGCCGTTTCCTTTATTTAAAAGACTCCGATGCGTCGAATCTCCCTACTAAGTTTATGACACAAGTGGTTAAGGAACGGTAAACCGAGACCGGTTCAACGAATTCTGAGAACTCTCAGGGAACCTGACGTTCCTCTAGGTTGGTCAGGTAGGATTTTCTTTAACTGGGAGTTATAAGTAACCTTCCTGACTACGACTTCGACTTCGAGGTTATGAAACCGGTGGACTACGCTTCTCGACTAAGTGATCTTTTCTGGGACTACGACCCTTTCTGACTTCCGTCCTCCTCTTCTCCTGTTGTCTCCTACTCTCACCCTACCGTAGTGACTGAGTTACCTGTACTCAGACTCACTTGAGGTCCTCAACCACTACCTGTCCCTCCGGACCAGGTAATGTCAAGTGCCCCAGTGTCTCAGTCTGCACTGACTTGCTGGAGTGTCGTTGTTACTTGTTGTTGTTGTCCAGGAACTGTTCTGACCCTATTATTATCATCACAGATTCATTCCCCCAGTGTCACTCCATAACGTAAATAACTTACGTCTTTTGAGGATTACGGGTCAGGTATGAGTTATATATAATCGACAATAAAAATTTACTAATAATAACCGTACTACAACTGTAAATACAATCTTCCGACAATGAAATAAAGTCTCCATTCACGTAAAATATATTTTATGTTTATATACATATTCCTTATTCCCTATTTTCACTACCATAAAATCCAATGTACAAATATTCTCACAAAAAGGGGTCACTTAATATCCATGAGTGAAATTAAGTCCCCAAACCAAGTGACCCAACTCACGCCTGGTTTATAGACCTTATTCTAGCACGACTTTACGTGTCGTCGCCCTTGCAGTGTGTCCTGCTCGTCCCCGGCCCTGACGTGGGTGCACCGCCTTCGCGGACTGCTCCAGATTAGTCTTTCGCCTTCACGTCGGGTCGTCGCGTCACTGCAGGCCCTCCTCGGGAGCGTGGCTCGCGCGCCTGGAACTGTCGTCCCGCTGCACTCTCGCACTCTTGGCCTGCGTTTGGCTTTCGGGTCGTCGCTCTACTGCCCATTTGTCTACCCCTGTTTCAGTAAGTTGCCTTGGAATGTGGTTGCAATTTTAATCACTCGACCTCGGGTTTACTTGTCATAGTCGTTCCGTTCTAGAGTTCTCGTAAGACAACTTATTTCTCGTTTAATGTCTTTCTGTGCACTTTGTTATGGTGCATAATACCTATACACGTATCCTCTTCCGTTACCGTGGGGTGAGGTCACGAGAACGGACCTTTCAGGGTACTTGCCTCCTCGGACCACCCAACGTCAGGTACCCCAGAGCTACTCAACCTGTACTGACTCGTTGAAGGGAAAGTGAAAAGTGAAAGTACGCAACCTCTTCCTTTACCGTTGGGTGAGGTCACAAGAACTGACCTCTTAGGGTCCCTGTCCCCTCGGACCACCCGACGGCAGACACCCCAGCGTGTCTCAGCCTGTACTGACTTCACTGAACCGTCGTATCCACCACTAGTATTTGGTACAAACCCTCATTGCCTATGGTGTCAGTCCTCTCGGTGACAGAGACTCTTTTCTCCTTCCTCCCTGAGCAATAACGAATCAGCGATTCAGTACAGGTCGAGAAACACCGGGACACCTGACATCGGGTGGTCCGAGGAGACGGGTACCCTAAGAGGTCCGTTCTCAGGACCCCACCCCGAGGTAAAGGAGCAGGCCCGTAGAAGGGGTGGGTCTCTACCATGGGTGTAGACGTGACGTGCGCGTAAGAAATGGGGACTCGGGGGCCGCTTCGGGTCTCTCCCCTTGTTAAGTCGAGATAGACAGAGTAAGGCAAAGAGTCTTCACAATCCCGGATTTGCCGTTGCAATTCAAGACTGTTTCGACCCACCACTTACGAGAAGACATATGAACGCTACAAAGCCTTTAAATTTGAGTACAAATAACGCACAAGACAGACGAGGGAGAGGAGGAAGGACAGAGAATGTCTACTTTCACAACCGTGACACTTTGCGCTAATAGGGAATACGACTCTACACGCAAAAAGTCTCGTCGCCAAAGAAGGACGATACTTCCGAGACTTTTCCAGACCCCAACTGCCGAAAGTCAGGGCTCACGACCCTGAACAAAAGGCGACCCGAGCCTCCTCTCCAGTACTTCACGCGCGGCGCCGCCCCGGCTCAAGGAGTAACTGACGCCGGCGGGACCCCGCCGCAGGGGAGGCGCTCGGACCTCGGACACACGCCGCCGGCGCGGCGCCCGGACCCCTGTCGGCTCCCGCTCCGCGGCGCGCCCGGCGGCCCAGGTGTCGCAGCGAAGGGCGGAGTGCGTCGTCACAAAGGCGGCGAGCGGGGCCGGTCAGGCGTCCTCCTGCTCTGGGTGTCTCCCTCAGTCCGGACCGCCTCAGTGCGGACTGGAGGACACCCTCCAAGTCCCTCCGGTTCCTCCGCACGCTGGAAGGGCAATTTCACACTGAACTGTTGTCCCCGTTCACGCCGTAGGTCAAGTGCCGACTCTAGTCACAGTTGCCCCTGTTCTGGTGCCCATACACACACTCACTCATTTCGTCGCGTAATGTTAGACACACAATTTAGGTTTCGTCTATTACAACATGTGTTATAGAACATTCAATGTCTGAGTCGTGGGACGACTTCCACTTTACAGATTGGGACTTGACTGAGTCGTTTCCGTCCCTCCCGGTGACATAAGGGACTTCCCGAATAGAAGGGCCCTTCGGTCCACCTTTGAGTTTTGTTAAGATGAGAACACCTACCTATACACCACTCAACCCAATTTTTAACGAAAACTTAAAATAACGCTATTCTTGTGAAGTGCACTCTAGGTGGGAGAATGGTCTTAAAGGCACACATTCCGACACGACAATAGAGATCTGGGGTACGACGTGTCGTGTAAGTCCTTCAATGAGTAGAATGTATTGCTCGTGTGGGAAGTCGTCGGCCGGGGGTGGCAGGGTAGGAAACGAGACACTCGAACTAATCCAACTTCGACAGTAGGCCCACCTAGTACCGATATACCTGGCATATCCACCCAGTAGGTATATCCACCGATAGAAAGCGAACCGTCTCAGAGGAGTCCCAAGTCGGTACAAAGACGTGAACCGTCCTAAAGGAAGAAAAATTCCGGTTTATTACAAGGCGACACACTTATACACCGGAAAAGAACCAGGTACGCAAGTAAGTACGTGAAAACTTTTTTAAGGTCAATAAAACTTTTAGAGTTTGACGTTTGTACAACCTTTTCCTGCAAGACACTTGCGGTCCTTACGGCAAAAGTGGAGAGCGGGCACAAGATTGAGTGGAAAACGGGGCAGAGGACAGGACGGGGACTCCGGTACACGATACAGCATACATGACACGCACAATTATATTGACCACACGTGCGTGAGTCGGCACAGGCTGAGAGACGTTGGGGTGTCTGACAACGGGCGGTCCGAGGGGACAGGTACCCTAATAGGACCGTTCTTACGACCTCGTCCAACGGTAAAGGAAGAGGTCCCCTAGAAGGACTGGGTCCCTTACTTGGGTGTAGAGACCCTGGAGGACATGACCGTCCGTTCGAGAAATGGTGACGTGGTGGCCCCTTCGGGCATTATACCATATGCGTACGCACGACTCAGCGAAGTCAGCATAGGGTGAGAAACGCTGGTAAACCCGACATCGAGTGGTCCGAGGAGACAGGTACCCTAAGAGGTCCGTTCTTGTGACCTCACCCAACGGTGTCGGAAGAGGTGCCCTGGAAGGGGTGGGCCCCGAGCGTGGGCGAAGAGAAGGCAGAGGACGCAACCGTCCACCCAAGAAATGGTGACCGTGGTGGGCCCTTCGGGTTATATCATATATGTTTGTAATGAAAAGACGTCTTGACAAACTCTCGTTTAACGTCTTCATAGCGGGAGTTGTTCATGCGGGCACTTGTTCTCCAAAGAGAGCGTGTTCTTGTGTCCCAACGGACGTCCTCTTTAGGCGCGGCCCAAATCTTCTCCCTTCACTTCTCTGGGACCGACCTCCCCGGAACGGGACGAGGGTGACAACCTATTCCAGGTCAAGGTATTCTCTAGGGAGAAGATCCAGCGAGTGGGACCAAGACGAAGTGACTTGTTTGGGATTCACTATGTCTGACTTAGAGTCGTAAATAGACGAACCTCTAAGGACTAGAAAAGGTGCAAAATCCCTCTTTTGACAAGGAAAATCCATTCAAATATTTCGATTGACTAGTTAGAGAATCGACCCTGGTTAATGCAAATGTACTTCTGAAAAGTTTCCCCACTTGAAAAGAGAGACTCAAAAGATGAACAAACCACTCTCTTGTCAAAAATTAACAAACAGAGTTTCCGGTCGTCTTCTACAGTGACCCAAAACATTATGCACTTGGGTCACTGACGTCACTCAACGTCTCCACTGCCCCAAGTCGACCGTTAGTAACCGTCTGGAGGTCCAGAGACAAGTCCTGGACACTGGAAACGCACTCAAGGACTCTAATTTCAAATCAGGGTCACACTCCGGTCGAGATTTCTTAGGATCGAAAAATGTGACTACTCTTTTTCTCTGGGCCCCCTCCCTCTCTTCTCCGGTGAACGCTACACCGGGGTCCCTTGTCCCCCTCCGCCGGCGACCCAAACACCGTCAATTCCCGAGACACCGGTCGGTATCGGTCTGGACCTAGCGTCGTTGTGACGTAGTGGCGACACATTGACCTTCGCCCCGAAGGGTCCCCCGAGTCCCTATGTCTTAGACGGACGGTCACGTCCTCTACGTTCTCTGCACCCAAGCAAGGGACACAGCCGTTGCACGGACCCTCCTCCTTTACCATAAGAACGGACCTCTTAGGGCACCTGTCTCCTCGAACCGCCCGGTGGTAGACACCTCAGTGCTTTCTCAACCTGTACTGAATCTCTACTTTGCCACTGTTGACCTTCGTCGAATGTCGTACAAACGTTCAGAGTCACAGGGCTAAATATTGTACCTCACTATTAGGGAAAGAATTTTCCAAACGTTTCTAGTTTGGCTTGGCACACACCTCCTGAGACATATCACGGACCGTACGTCCTGTCACCTATTCTCTGAAGACTACGTCCACTGGACTCTGTTCAATAAGTTGACAAATCACGGAGTCAAACGAGTAGACATTTTACCTTGGTAGCTATCGTAGGTGAAGGTTATAAAAGTGCTTGTAATTTATTCATCTATCGTCACACCAATCCTACCGTTTGTAATCTAAGTCTAAGACCGAGGTTGTAAAGTGACGACACACTAGAACACTTTCAATGAATTGTAGAGACTCAGGTAATGACCAAGAGTAATTTTTTTTTTCGTACTACCTTAGGGGACCATCGGACCACCGACCCTGAAACACCAAAGTGACGACTCCCGTGTCCAAGTTCGGGACCGACCCTTGATTCCAGGACGGTCGGGGTACCGCGCGACTCCCACAGTTCGGGGCCGACCCTTGATCCCAGGACGGTCGGGACACCGCGTGACTCCCACAGTTCGGGGTCGACCCTTGATTCCAGGACGGTCGGGGCACCGCGCGACTCCCACAGTTCGGGGTCGACCCTTGATTCCAGGACGGTCGGGGCACCGCGTGACTCCCACAGTTCGTCCACTGTCTCCGGTCACGAGGACCAAAAGTCATTTATGCCAACGACGATAGCGACGGGAATAGTGCTGTCAATCTGCATAAGGTCCCAGACTCGAGTCCCGTAACGACGAATCGACAAAAATTGAGAACGTCGGTAGAACGTCCCATCCACAGCAGGACGCCCCGCCCACAGCAGGACGCCCCGCCCACAGGAGGACGCCCCGCCCACAGGAGGACGCCCCACCCACAGGAGGACGATCCACCCATAGGAGGACGCCCCACCCACAGCAGGACGCCCCATCCACAGTAAAATATGAGAACGGGGGACTACCTCTTCGGTGACTTTCCACCTAGCCCCAGTTACGACAGACAGCAAACGAGTAGAGACCCGACCCCTCGGCTCGGGGAGTCGTGCCACGAACGTCATTCGTGTCACCACGAATGAACAAAAGATCCGTGGCATAGAGACGTCCTCATTTACTCGCCCCGTCGAGTGAGGGAGGGACAGAGGGAGTGACTCACGACCTATTGCCGACTCGTAGTCCCCCAGCCTCACGGACGGCACCTGTGACGTACAACAGAGGGCCTGTGCAACCTTGTCGGCATTCCCTCTCCCGTCCGAGAGACACAGTCCCACGTCCCGGAAACCCCCGCGACGGAGTAGAGGAACAACGGACTTCCAAGGACGTAGTTCACCCTCACGACTCCTCGACGAGTCTCCCTTTGTGTTTGGGTTGGAAACAATCAGTGCTTCGTGGCGACATTCCTTAGGACGAGAAATTGTTACCTCCTCTTGTAATGTTCTCGATCCCGCGAAAAAGTCTCCAAAGTCAACTTTGTGTATGTAGGCACTCGTACGGACAACGATTAGCGATCCCTTTACTCTGCTGAGATCTCCTGTTCCGTAGAAAGAAGAGACCGCTGACAACCCCTCACTCCTCGTCTGCGAGCCCCGTGACTCGGTACAAAGTCCTGTACTCTACACACCCTACGCCCCGAGAGGAGAATGTCTTAAAGTGTCGACTTCTTTAGACATCTGTCTGAAAATGAACAAGTTGACAAAAAAAGAAAAAGTAAAACCTCCCTGTCCTTACCCCCGACCTCAATTTTCTTCCAGAACGCGGACCAGGAAATTGTGTACGATTACGGTGTTCCCGCTTCTTCCACTCCGTTCCCGCAGCCGCTCACTTTGTCTGGTCACCCTCCGATGCCCTCTCTCACCTCACGTCCCGTTTGGTCTCTCCTGGACTGGAGGAGTCTCCCCCAAGGTAATGGTCCGACGTGCCGACTACGGCGCCCTTGACGAAAGGTTGTCTTCACCTCTAAGGTCCAACCTCTTACCTTGGAGGGCTCAAAATTTTTAGCAACCACTTAAGTATTCAAATTCTGTGTGGGATGTTCGGCTCGTTTCGGAAGGACTCCGGGAGCCAACCGAGTCTCGGACGGACAAACACTGGACCCAACGTCTTAGAAGGTCGTGAGGCGTGTAAAGGACTGTCGTCTCGAGGGCAGAGCGAAGGACAGTTCACAACAAAAGAAGGCTCCCACGGGACAAGTGAATCCAGTCGGTGGGAACCACACTATTAAAGGAATGAAGAAGTAGGACTTAGTCCTGGAGTTTACTTCCGTTACAAAATGAACACAAAGGACGGATGGTAAGTGGGGGAGCACGAACAAGTCGGTATTTAAGTCCTTGGTGTTCCTTTCGATAATTCTAATTTCTTACAAAATTTGAGAGTAGGGTGGGGATCGAAAATAATTTCTTAGAAGAAAAATATCATTTGATCTCTCTCCTGCAAGTCTCAGGCCCAAGTCTTCCACGTCCAAAAACGAATCGTTTCAAGTTTTTATCTCGTTTTTTATGTTGAACCATTTGGTAATTATAGGTTTATGATGAGAAAGGAGGTACTTTCGTCGGTGACCTTGGTAAAGGTGGAGACTTGAACCTTGTTCTGTGTCGGACGTTTCGACCAAAAAGTAAAAAGTGCGTGACAACTAAGACGCAGAACTAAGGTAGGAACGTAGAACTTCCGTTGTTGGTCTTTTTGTCGGCACACTGTGGGTCGACCCGACATTCAGAAAGAGGACCTAAAGGCTCGTCTGACCCTCTCACTCAGTCTCCACTCAGTATTTGGACACCTAAAGACAAAGTCCAAGTCAGAAAGTAAATTCCGCTCCGTCAAAGGGGTCTAATAACAAAAAGGAGAAACCACTTGTTTACACAAATGAAATTTTGTGAGTAGTTATTTCAGTAATTCGTCTGCTGTAGATAGTTTCTTTACGATTCGATCAAAGATACGAAGTTTGACAAAACCTTTCTATGTAATATTAACTTCTTGCTCCCTATCTTTACACTCAAAAGTGACTTCTTGCACACCCACTGGTCAACCTGTGTATGTGTGGGCATGTGTGTCTATGTGTGAGGGCCTGGGTCGCCGCGTGTCCGTAGAGCGCCCTGCCAGTGCCATCGAGCTAAGGGCCAGCCTCGAAGACAGGGTGCACCGAGATCAGTTGAGGAACGGGCTGAAGACCGGCGAAGACAAAGATGGTCGTTTTGTATCTATTATTCTCAGGGAGGGCACCTTTCGACACCCCTAATTTACTACATTGTGTACGGTGTGAAGATCGTGTCATAGACCGGGTGTTTGTTTCAGGTATTCATCTATTTATTATCATCCCGGTGATTGTGAAGGTACCGATTACCAAAAATACCCGTAGAACGAAGGGTGGTAATTTATTGTCTGTCCTGACTAAGGTCTCGAACTGAGGAAGGTGGTCTCGGACACTGGTGCTACTACCACCACCAAACAACAGGTTCAACGTAGACTGAGACGTTGACTCACCTGACATCGGGCGGTCCGAGGAGACAGGTACCCTAAAGGGTTCGTTCTTGTGACCTCACCCAAAGGTAATGTAAGAGGTCCCCTAGAAGGGTTGGGCCCCTGACTTGGGGACAGAGGACGTGACACCCGAAGGGAACACCGAGTCGACCATTTCTTAGGCGGACGTTACGCCCTATGGACCCAAAGTACCTGACATACCCCAGCGTTTCTCAGCCTGTGCTGACTCGTTGAAAGTGAAAGAGGACGTAACATCCGTATAAGAAATGACTAACTTGATGGGCCCTTGGTTCTTATTTAAGTATAGGGTGCAATGTAACCCTCTCTGTTTGTCACCTGACACCGAACAGAGTAATTTACACTTGAACAACACGGATACTTCGGAGTAGAGGGATCGACACACACAGGGACCTCTTCTATGAGAGACACTTTGCTGTCACCCCTCTGCCTCATAGAAACAGACCCCTGTAGCTTCTAGGTTCCCTCCTTTGGGTCAAAGACCCTTATAATCTGCTTAAAAAGTCCGTCGACAACGAGCACCCTAAAATGTATTCGACATGGATACTTCGGGTCCTTTCATGCGATTTATAGGACCATCGGATTCGTTGTCTATTGGGCCTAGTGAAAGACAAAGAGGAAACAACCCAGATTCAAGAGAAGTGTCAAAGGGTGAATCTGATCCAAGTAAATTCAGTTTCACTTTCACAATCATCAAGTCGGTACAGGGTGAGAAACGCTGGGGTACGTGATATCGGGTGGTCCGAGGAGACAGGTACCCTAAGAGGTCCGTTCTTGTGACCTCGTCCATCGGAAAGGGAAGAGGTCCCCTAGAAGGGTTGGGTCCCTAACTTGGGACCCAGAGGACGTCACGTCCGTCTAAGAACTGCCAGACAGTGGTCCCTTCGGCCTTGGGTCCTGTGTAGTCAACGAAATGCAGACAGAGTGGCGTCCTCCGCGACGTCACGGCCCTGCCCTCGAGTGCACGGGCTAGGTCGCAGGCCCCAGACTGAGCACCGACAACCAACCACAATAGCCAACCAATTAAACTCTAAGCGTTCCACCCCTATTCCTTTTATCGTCGTCGTCGAGGACTCACTCAGCCCTCCCAATTTACGCACGACTCCTGTCACGGACCGAGGCTCGTGTTTGAATTCTTTGTGTTCGAGGGTCGACACTTTGAACAGGGGTTTTTAGGCGCGTGTCTGTGTAGGTGGGTCTACCGCTACCAGAAAGCTCTCTAGTGTCTAGAGCGGAGTTGGTGGAGGGTCCAAATCTTGGGGGCACACCTTTTGTCGGACGTCAACTGTTCCTTTCACACAAATGGACCCGTTTGGTGCGAGGAACGGTAGGCTACGGAAGGCCGACACACCTCTGTCCGGCACAGTCTCCCGTACAAATCATCCCGAACCTCCGAACTTAAGACAAATAATCCTTCCTTTCTTGTCCGAGGAAGTTCGGCCACTAAGTAGGAGGTCAAGAAAGTCCCTTTCTCTCCCCCGCTCACTGACTCCTCGGGAGTAGGACTCAAACACCTCGTCTCTGGAGTGTTTCCGACGGACGGGAGGTCTCGAAGAGGGACGAGGGAGGTCTCTCCCGGTCCGACTTAGTGAGGACACAGACCTGTGTAGTTTTCCGTTTGACGGACAAACAGCCCGAACGGTCTGGGTCGATCCTCTTCGTTGCCGTCCAGACCCACACTGAGTGAGTCGGGTGCAGCCCCTCACCTCCAGTGGGCCAAGGGTCCGGGACAGGAGTGGGAGGGGCCCCTCGTCCGACGGAGGACGGTTCCTCAGGTCCGCTCCTCTGTGACAACCAAACAGAGGAGGAGGCCCACGGTCTCTCCTCGGACCACCCCGAATCTTCTGCGCGTAGTCCGACTCAGAGTCTCTTCTTCCACTGGCGGTAAGTCACGAGTGCTCTGTGGGCCTCGTACTCACGACACTCTTGCCCGGTCCGCCCGTCGATTAATGTTCTTTGTACGTTTTTCGCACACCTGTCCTTCGTCTTTTACTAACGAGACCCAACAAGAAATCTACGGACTAGGTTTTACGTCGACCTAGAAACTTAGACGGACGGTGGGGTAAAAAAGGAGGTTTCAGTCCCAGAAGGTATCTGTATCTTTTGTTTAAATACCAATGGTTTCCTCTTTCCGTCCCACTCCCTATGTAATTCTCAAACCCTAATTGTCTATATGTGTTAATATATGTTTTATCTACCGATTGTCCCGGATGGCTCATCGTGTGTCTTCTTGACAGGAGTCATAAACATTATTTGATATTCCCGTTTCTGGGACTCTTTCTTCTCTATACATATTGACTTACTGAAACGATATGCGAACTTTGATGGTGTCGTAACATCTAGTTGATGTGAAGTTATTTTTAAATCGTTTTATTCTCCCAGAAAAATGTCGACCTTAAAAGATGGTGTATGGTATTGTCTAAATTGAAGTTCGTGTAAGGTGTGATTTAGTATAAAAGTATATATGTATTTATGAGTATATTCACGTATGATATGTGTGTGTACACATACATAGTTCAATTATGACTATGTATGAGTGTATTCGTATATGATATGTGTGTATACACATACATAGTCATGATTGAACTCATTGTCGACCAATGATTGTCAAAATATAAAAGATCTATGAATAATTTGTGGATAATGTACAGTAAAACTATAAAGAAAGAGTATCCATCCTGTACTAAAAAAAGGTTCAGAGTTGATAAAAAAGTCCGACAACACTTTTTTTTTTTTTTAGTCTAGGATTACGGTAGTTGGAATTTCATCGACTCTACTTTCGGAAGTCCCCTTATATACGAAATACTGGAGTAGTTATTCACTCGTGTAAGAACCGCAAGAAGATTCCGATTTGTGTGCACACACGTAATACACACACCCACGGACACACAACGTTAACCACCATTGCCACGTAGTTCGGTTCGAAATCGAGAGACACCACCCGTACAGGAATTCTTTTGTTCAGCGTGAAATACACTTTTTACATAGAACCAGTACAAAACTCGCCGTACCTTAAACCTTTCTTTATACTGTAAACTTCTTCTCTCCTCTTTTTTCTTAAGTTTAATCGGGGAAGACTAAAGATACTGGGTCTTTTGTAACTGCACAAACTCAACAACGGTGATCGTAAAGGGTCGACCGTGTCACCATTTCTTAGGCGGACGGGTCTGTCCTCTGGACCCAAGGTAGGAACCCCGTCCTTTTAGGGGACCTCTTCCTTTACCGTTGGACCGGGTCATAAGAACGGACCTCTTATAGTACCTGTCTCCTCGGACCGTCCGATGTCAGGTCCCCCAGCGTTTCTCGACCTGCGCTGACTCACCGACTCGTGTGTGTTGACAAAGATTTTCAGCTTCTTGTGAGTCTCCTTTCTCGCCCCCTTTGTGCAGAAGCCGTCCCAGGGATTGTCCTTCGTCGAGCCATCCCCGTCTCCACTTGCGCGACCCCACGCAAAGTTTCTCCGACGGAGAGGACTCCAACAACTGTTCGACCATCGACTCCCCTTGCCCTCCCTCCGAGGGAGTGGAAAAAGTGGTACACTTGACTAGCAGGAACCCAGTTCTTACTTGAGGACAGGGGTGTGCTTATAACGTCTCAACCGGGTCTGCACGTCTTCTTCTCTCTCTTCCTCTCGTTTCCTTAGAACTACAAGGCACCTGGTCTGTGCTACCTGAATATACCTAAAGGGACCTCCTCCAAATATACGTTGTGTAAGGAAGGAGCTCCACAAAGCCCTGTAAGAGTAATGTCAGACGTTAATAGGGTCAGTCCCGAGTCCTTTGACTGACTCTGCGGTACTCGTTGTCGCGTCAGAACCGAATGACGTCTCCTATTGACCTAAACCCCTTCGCCGGAGCCTCTAAGAGCGCACATCACCCGGAAACGAAGTCCTCTCGCTCACAGTTTAGTCTTAGGAAGGTTCGAAACTATGCGAAGGACCCAGACTGTGTATTTCCAGAAGTTGGGACTCTTCCTACAACGGACACACGGACGGTCCGAGGAGACAGTCACCCTAAGAGGTCCGTTCTTATGACCTCGTCCAACGGTAAAGGAAGAGGCCCCCTAAAAGGGTTGGTTCCCTAGTTTGGGTACAGTGAACGCAGAGGACGTAACCGTCCACTTAAGAAATGGTGACTCGGTGGTCCCTTCGGGAACTCTTCGTACAATTCAGAAATATTTTAACAAAAGGTTTGATCAATAGAGTAAAGAGAAGTTTAAGGAGAAGGTAAAAGAGGTAGTGTAACAACCGGTTAACTGGTGAAAAATTTAACCAATAGAAATAATCAGAAGAAGTTTTAATACTCTATTATTCGATCAGGATTCAGACACTACACTTGGGGTCTCAAGTTTATGTTAAAATCACCTTCCGTACCGACTACCCTTTTCATCCAGTCTATCGAGCACTATTTAACGAGGGTTCTTCCCTAAAACCTGGGTAGGTGTCACCTGTGAAAAGGAGTAGGACTGAAATAAATAGTTAAACGACGTGTGTTTCAAGGACTACTCAAGTGACATTAAAATAGTGTCGGCAAGAACCTCCACTAGTAAGGACCCTGTATTAAATTGAGTCCCCCAAATATTAACCCGATACCCGGTTTTATATACCCCTTTTTTATAGAGTGGTCCTACGGACCTCTAGGAACCAAATTTATAAAACCGTTGGGTCACGAGCCGTCTCCTTAGGTTGTGTTAAAAAACTCAGGAGAAGGAAAGCATTCGTTACTCAAGTGTGTACCCAGACCCACACACCAAGTCTCTTCTCAGGAACCTAAGGTCAATTCGAAGCACCTTCTTACTCAGACCAACGGTGGAAATGTAGACTCCGAGATCAAGTGTGAGGAAACCGAATAAAGATTTACAAAAATAAAAGATTATTTTTTAATCAAGAAAGACTTCTACATGTATATATGTTACCTTATAATCAGTTAGTATTTTTTCTTTTTACCACGGTAAACGTCGTTGTACCAACCCTGGCCAGACTCACTTCAGTCTGTCTCTTCCACTTTATAGCACTCTGTAGGGAATACACCTTAGAATTTTTTTACTATGTTTACTTGAATGTCTTTCTTTCAGTCTATTACTTGAAGACCAACGACCCTCCTTCCTACCCCCTTCCCCAGTAATCCCTCAGACCCTACCTGTACCTGTGTGACGACGTAAATTGTACCTAGTGGTTGTTCCTGGACGACAAGTCGTGTCCCCTGAGACGAGACACAATACACCGTCGGACCTACACCCCCCATCAAACCTCCTCTTACCTGGCACACACACCCCGACTCAAGGAAACGACAAGTGGACTTCGATAGTGTCGCAACAAAGAATTAGTAGATAGAGGGTTATGTTTTATTTTTCAAAAAATTTTTTCTTTTTTAGTGAAGGAAGAAGACTCTCCAGTAGAGTAGTCCCGAATTTCAAGAAGACAGACCACCTTACGAAACAGAAATGAATTTTTTTAATCGAACCACGAGTCATCCGTTACTACCACAGAAAGTAGACGGTAACATCCTTGTCCCCCTAATCAGGAAAAGAAAAAAGCCCCCGGCCCCCACCCCCACCCATTACTCAAGTACAACCCTCGTGGACCATTGATGATTGGCGACCAATGTTTGTAAACAAAGAAAACAAAGAAAGTGACTGAACTCTCTGGAAAGACTTTGTGACGGACACGACTCCTGAATCGGACTTTCCCGTTCTTCTCCTTTATGAAGAACGTCCACTTCCGACTAGCACTCCGACCCGAGGGATCTCCCTACTTCGATCACCACCTGAACACCGGACTCCCACTGTCTTCGCTACAAGACCGGACAGAGCGAAGGGTAGGAGACTAAAGGACGAATCTGAACGAGGGCGACCGACTTAGGTTTACGTCGGTGACCGTTTCTTAGACCTCCTGGTGCCTCCAATCGGAGAGTCCGTCTGTCTTCCCGTCTTTACCTATGCCAACCCCTTCGTTTCTTCCCTGATTCCCTCCACACTAACTAGGGTCGCTTCGGAGGTGTGCCCCGAAGGAAAGAGTTCGGGGGAAAGGGTCGGTAACGGCACGCTCGAAGAGGGGTCGCCACCTGGGACTACGAGGCATGCGCCTGAACAAACCGAAAGAAGCGAAGGAGACCCGTAGAGAGGACAAGAGACCGAAGAGAAGGTTAAGAGATAAGAATTGGAAGAGAGGAGGAGTAGGAGAGAACGAGTCGCAGAGAGGATAGGAACCTCGGACGGAGTCGGATTGTTTTCGGGATTTGGAGGTGACTTTTAGGGTTTCTCGAGAAAGTACTTGAAAAAAAAAAAAAAGGTCACTTTCCTCTACCTAAGTCCTCCTGTCAAGGTTAAAACTTTACCTCTCTGAACGTATTCTGCTAGAAAAGTCCGATACTGATAACCAGAACTACTAGTTTTTCTTAGTGCTACATGATGAATGTAACACATCATTCTTTTTTTTTTGGTTTTATAAAAAACTTTCCGTTTTCTTTCGGGGTATTTATAACATATAGAAAACAGTCTTTTACTAACAGCTATATAAAAGAGTAAAGGAAACTAGTAGGAAAAGCCCAGACGACAAAAGTTGAAGATTCCGACCAATGTGGTGAGTTCACTGAGTACCTTGGGAGGACTCTCAGCACAAAGTCCAACTTACTTTACTTCTGTAAGGTCAACGATGTGTGCTACGGACACCCGACTGTCGACAGTGTATAGTTATTTAGTCTGAGAATAATTCTTAATAACCAATAATTAGTGGGGTCAGGGACTTATACTTATACTTAAGGAATGACGACACGATTGTTGAAAGTTTTGTATGTGAATGCAGAAGGTGGACTTTCTCCTCTTGGACAAAGGGAAAGTTCTGTCTTTAACTAAAGAAACCAATCCAATCATGTAGCGGGTACTTAAATTGTCAAGATGTCACGCGACTCGAGACTCTCCGATCACCAAGTACGTCTGCACCCTAACCCAAAGTCTTGGAACTTCGGACTCGATGGGGTGACATCTGCGACTCACTGTGTCAACCCGTGTCTTAGGTGTGATCAGGACCCAAACAGAAATTGATAATTTTTTACAGACGTACGCGACACAGTTGTCGAACATTTAAGTATTGACCCCTCCGATGACGCCACCGACGGGTGTCGCACAGCTACAGTCCGAGTCTCCCAGGTCAATCCCACCTTGCATTTCACTACACGCCGTCGCTTACCTGTGCTCTAGTGAGTGCACGACCCCCCTGACAGAAACTTCGGCGTGACACAAGACACTTTAACCTCCTTACCGAAGGGTTTATTGTGACCGAAGTGACACACCGGTATAATTCCCCGGTTTCGTCAGTACTACTTGAGTTGCGTCCAGGAAGACTTCGAAGAGGTCTAGCCTAATCTACCTCCCGACCAGTTCGCACTCTGTGGAAGGGCGGACGAGGCACTGTGCAGGCCTGGGAACAGTTGCACGGACGTCGCGGTAAAGGTGCGCCTTCGACGCTAGACCAAGGCGACTCGAACCGCAGGAAGGGCCTCCACTCAGTGCTGACGGAGGCCCCGCCTTCGCCAGAGAGGCCCCGCCTTCGCCAGAGAGGCCCCGCCTTCGCCAGAGAGGCCCCGCCTTCGCCAGAGAGGCCCCGCCTTCGCCAGAGAGGCCCGCCTTCGCCAGAGAGGCCCGCCTTCGCCAGAAGCAGGGCGGAGAGACGAAAGAGTCACAAGGGGCAATGACAGATTGACCGGAAAGGGACAACGGTCTCGAACGTGACAAACACATTCAGTCTAAAGTTCGACAGGACACAGACGAAGAAAAATGAGTGGGTCGTCAAAATGTAATACTGGGGTGGTACCGGCTTCCCAGTCGGACATGGGTAACGCAATCTTCCGTTCCGGAATGGGGACCTGACGGCCCCTTCAAGGGCCGGGGCCGGGAGAATGTGAGAAGAACTCCTCTGTACATTGATCCGTTCGTTTATACATTTTAGTAAAATCTGCCCCGATACCTTATGCTTCCTTCATTTGATCCCACTGCAATGTTCTGTCGAACCACCCTCATCCCCCCAATGACGTGCTCTACCAAAGAGACTTATTCGATAAAATTGCGACTCTGAGTTTCCTCCTCTTTCTTGGTCGGTACGTCACTGGACCTCGTTCTTACATGGTCCATTTCCTTGACGTCGACGTTCTTCGGGGGTCCGTCCTCACTCAAGCCAAACAACTTCCTTGTTGTTGCCGTAGTTACCTTGGTCCTACCTTGTACGAATCTCTCGTTCTCCAATACAGTCTCACGTGACCCGGACCCGACGCAGGGGGTGCTACCCCACAAAACTGAAATAATTCATATAGGTAGGTTGACGTGTCGGGTGTAAAGAAGTGCAGGAAGGAAGGAATAGAATCCATAGTGCCAAGTGACAAAATTAGAGAGGGAACTTTTGTAGAAGGGAAAAATATAATCAATCGACAACGACACATTGTTTAATATGGTTTTTTTTAACATCCCCAAGAACCTGTCAAGACAGAGCTTTCTGACGTCAGTTCTATTGATTCAACAAACTTCCACACTTACCCACCCTCCGTCCCCTGAGTAGAGGTTCGACTGAGTGCGCGTCCGGACCACCAGTCAGGACCAACGACCGTCCTCCGGAGCCAAAACACAGAACACCTGGAGATGTGTCCTACGGAACTCACAGGAGTACTACACCACCGACCGAGGGGAGTCTCTCTCACTAGGTCCTCGCACGTTCCACTTTCAGTGTCACGGAAAAGACTGGGTCGGAACCGTTAGTGTGTGGTGGTGAAGTGTTGTGAATGACCAGTAGGACTAAGTGTATCCTGTCGTCTCCGGGGTGTGCCCGTCGAACAGCGAGACGTGGAAGATTCCTACTTGCGTTTGACTACGTCACAGATGATAAAAGTACAAAATAAAAAAAGACTATGAGTGAACTTCTGTATTTAGCGTCTTTACCTCTTGGACACGGGACCCCGCGTAAGGACTTGGAACGGACTTTCTGCTCCAAATGGCGAGGACCCGGACACTGGACGCCGCGTAAGGACTTGGAACGGTTCGAAGGTAGAGGAGTAGACTTGCGACCTCCGGTAAGGTGGAGTGGCGGGTACCAGTTTACTTTTGGTTTCACTCGACTACGAAATTTTGTTTGAATTTTTATCTGTCGATCGCCCTTCGACGGTACATCGTGCCCCTTGAGTCGAGCCACGAGCCACTACTGAATGCACCCCCCTACCCTCCCTCCGAGGTCTCCCTCCCCTGCGGACACGCATCTCGACTGGGGGTGACAACGTGTCACCCTTGGTTGTGTCGTGTAGCAATTTCGTGCACAGGAGGGGAATCCGTACTTACTCCTTCCTTAGAGACCGTGCACCGACACACATAGTGTGTATGTGTCGGAGCGAGACTTAAGTCACTGTGACATAATTAAACTCTTTGATACAACAATGTGTAAGTGAAGACGAGTTTAGTTCCTTTATTCGATTCAAAACTACTTTTTATTTACTTTCTGTAGCTTTGTCTTTTATTTTTGTCTAAATCGACATTATTAACAGTGTGTTTAAAAGTCATCTACACTAGTCGGTGTCAGGAACGAGAATGAGGAAAAAAATAATGGTGTCTTACGTCAATAAGGAACTTTATAAAGTGTCTCGAACCACTAAAGTGCTTCAAGTCGGACGTCAGTCAAATCTAACTTCTCTGTCACCTGAACCACCAGACCGACTGGGGGACATTACGTATAAGTCCTACGGTCTGTAAGTCTGGACAGTATTCTTAAAGGGGAAGTCATACCATTCTAAACCGTCCGAGCGACAAACAGGAGTCTACTCGGTACTCAGTTCGTAACCCGGTCGAGTTATCCTCGTAGGTTCAAGTTGAGGTCACGCTTTAGATTAGTCGTGAGTCTCAGTTTCCTACTCGACCACCAAGTCCATAAATATAGTCTTCCACAATTTTCTATTAAACCTTGTACCACCTCCTATTCTTTGCCCTGAAGTTTAGGTAAGGTCTTACTGTAAAGAACTGTCAGAAGATCCTTTACTTCAATTAATTGAAAACTTCTAGTAAAAAAAAAGTTGATTCCAAAAACGACCTGTACTCAAAGTTGACTCCAAAGTTACCTGTACTCAAACTCGTTTGAGGTCCTCAACCACTATCTGTCCCCTCGGACCGCACGACGTCAAGTACCCCAGTGTTTCTCAGTCTGTGCTGACTCGTTGACTTGACTTGACTACATGATCTGTGATCCGACCCAAGACCGCTTTATCGATTCTGGTTCATACGGACTTAGGGTTGAGACTACCACGCGCTTTAAATTCAGTCGTCGATCTCTCGCGTATCGGGAAAAATAAGACAAACTACCGAATTGAAAGATGTTCAACGATGTTTGAACTCCTTAAAGGTAGGTATACAAGTTCACTTATTATCAGAAACACCGTCAATATTGTAAACATGGGTCAATTAATCGCTGGATTAATAAGTTGTCGTCTATTTTTACATAACTGAACAACTCTGTGTGTACAGAGGACTTCGGTTACAAATCTTGATTCAATAGTTGTATAAAACTCGTTATTACAGTACTAGTGTTTAGTAAAAAGAGTCAACAGAAAGACTCCCGATTATACTCTAGGGACCCTTGACAAATATAACGTTCTATTTGTGTAACTATTACTTATCTAAGAGTTCCGTTAAAGGTTCTGACCACACCTTTAGATATGTAAGGGAATCGAGACAAACGAAGTTTCCGTCCACCTTAAGGAAGACGTACCCCATTTACCTTACGTAAGACATTTGACGGGGAAAACAATGTTAATCGACCCATCGATTAAACATCGATGGGTCGATTAGACCAAGGATTAAACCAGTCAGGGTAAACTGGGTTGTTCGGTTAAGAAACAAGTCGACGATTAGGTATCACGTCTAAAATTAGAGGTTGTTAATTCTTGAGTAGGGATGTGTAGAACCTATCAAGTCCTGACGGTCATGCCCGTAAAAATGTCGACACACATGTCCAGAGATCCCTCTGTTGTGTGCAAACACTTTACTTACGTACGAGGAAAAGTAAAAGTTGAGTTACTGACCGTAAACGCAGATTGTGACCTTTAAAACGCGGTATTAATCCACTATAGAGTTGTCTCGTTTTGACGTCGTACTCGTCTCAAGAGCCGACCCCACTGAGGTGGAGGGTCCCCTGTAACCGTTACAGACCACCGTAGGAACCGACAGTGGCAGCTCTCTCCAACCACAACCGGAGATCGTCCATCTCTGGGACCCTACGATGAGTCATAAGACGTCGCGTGTCCTGTCGTCGAGACATTGTTAATAAATCGGAATTACAGTGATTGCGACGACGACTCTTAGCTCCTGAGTGGTCCCACGCACAATCAACGAGTCAGCACAGGCTACGAAACACTGAACAACCTGACATCGGGTGGTCCGAGGAGACAGGTACCCCAAGAGGTCCGTTCTTATGACCTCACCCAACGGTAAAGGAAGAGGTCCCCTAGAAGGACTGGGTGCCTAGCTTGGACCCAGAGGGCATAACGTCCGCCTAAGAAATGGTAGACTCGGTGGTCTCTTCAGGTTAAGTGGACCCACCCAGATCTATCAACATAAATTTTTTGTTTTGATAAAATATGTTTTCTATTTTGTTCAAGGAATTAAAGAGGTTTGGACAAATGACTACACACGGGACACCAACCATTGTCATTGCTGAAGAACGACAACGACACGCAAATTCTGCACCCCGTTAAGGGACCACCACGTCACCAATCCTGAGACACGAAACTGACGGTTCCCGGACCGGAGCTAGGGACCAGTCCCTTGATTTCCAGGGTATTCGACACACCGTGTCGGTTTGTTTATTCATTTAATCCATTATACATGCCTGACGCCCGATATGACGACCACGTCCCATTCGGGAAGCCAGCTACTGAGAATGGCAATAGTAGTAATCGAAGCCATCTCCTCCTGTCACTATGGGCGGAGGCTCTGCGGGTGGTGGCCCCAAGCAGAGAGGACACCAGAGGGTGTGACTCGTCCTGTCTGGAGATATTGGCTGCCCCATCACGTCTTTACTGAACACACTGAAGGTTCGAATGCAGGATTTTCTTTTACACCGAAGACGGTACGAGAGTGACTCTCCCTAGTCGACCCGAGATCCAGGCACACTCTTTGACACATCTCTGCAGAACGACGGAGTGCTCCCTCGGTAGGACCCTCCCAAGGAGGTCGGAGTCAGCGCGAAACCCACCCCCCTTTACATTTACTGGATTTGACTGGGTTCTTCTTTTTCTTTTGGACCTATTTGGTTATTAGTCATATCGTTAACCACGTCACCGGTTTGCGGAGGTACGGGTATGGTCCCACCCGAGGCGTTCACACCTTGGAAGGGGTCCGTCCGCGTACCCTGGGGGTCGAATCTGCCCGTGAACCAGATTACGAAACACGGTGATAGAACTTTAGGAATTTAGAAAAATTTGTTCGTCAAGGAGTAAAAATCAACTGTAACCTAGGACGTTTAATACGTCAGTCAGGACGGGTGCGGACCCATCAAAATATCCAAAATATTGAAAATTTCATAACTATTAGATTTCGGAAAATCCTTTGTCCTTTTCTTTCGTTCAATGGGCCAAATAAAATCTTCTGATCGTATTAAAAGTTCGAAGGTCCTAGAGATCTTGTTTCAGTAAATCTGCACATCCCTATTTTACACTAAAGTAGTCTAGCCGGTAGTCTTGTACTCATTGTCTCAGTGAGTAATGGTTCCTTCCAACTATGACTGGAGGTGTATACTTGACAGGAAAGGAGGCCACTTCAACAAAAGACTAAAAAAAAAAGACCAAGATTGATCCTTGTACAACCTGTTTGAATAGGGTTCAAGTAAGGTCCGATCAACTACTCAATTGATAAAATTCGAGAAGGCCATGAACATCTGAAAATTTCGGAATTACACTAAAAAAAACGTCCAGTGAACGGACACTTGGTACCTTTTTTAACCGTTTAACTTACCTACAAACAGGTTTCAGTCTGAGTCGTGGAAATAGGTCTTTGAGATTCTTTTTTTTTTTTTTTCTACTTCAAACAGAGACCTTAAAGTACTTCTGGCGTTACCGTCGTATGAACCGACCCAGATACCAAGACTAGATCAGTTGTGACACAGAAGTCTTCCGTCAAGACTCGAGCAGAACACCGGAATACTAAGATCAACGAGCAAAATCAATTAGTAGACGAAGACTATAAATTGTGTTTGGTCTTAGGTGAAACCCTCTTCCGTTACCGTGGGGTGAGGTCGTGAGAACGGACCTTTTAGGGTACCTACCTCCTCGGACCACCCGACGTTAGGTACCCCAGTACTTCTCAGCCTGTGCTGACTTCGCTGAGTCGTCGTCGTCGTCGTCGTCGTCGTCGTCGTCTTCTTAGGTAAAACGACTACTTGGTTTTGGTAGTCGCGACGGTAAGAATGAGTGAAGGCACAAAGGACGGAATAAAAGAAAATAAGTAAAAGTTGCTCTTCCATTGAGTATACACCCAAAAAAGTTGACGGCTTTCCATGGACTGTAATTTTTAGAGTCTTGCAGAGTCTCTTGTTACTGCTGTCTATTAAAGGATGGTAAGTCCATAATTTTTTTCTTGATTAGTTAGGTTCGAACGTTCCACCCTACTCGAACAGAGACATCTCTTACTACGACACCTCTCGTCTCTTGAAGGTCTTCCCTTATTCCTCGTTGAGAACGTTACACTCTTATCTTGACGAAATAGGAATTGTCTGAATGTTATATTATCCCACATTATCCATAAACAACCTATTTGTCACGAACTGTGACAAGACTGCCAACTAAACCCTGAATTGATCCGAGAAAAGAGTTCCCCCGAAGGGTTCACCACGATCATCATTTCTTGGGGGGACGGTTACGTCCTCCGTTTTCTCTTCACCGAAGGTAGGGACCTAGACCTTCTAAGGGACCTCCTCCCGTACCGTTGGGTGAGGTCGTAAGAAGAGACCTCTTAGGATACCTGTATCCTCGGACCTCCCGATGTCAGGTACCCCAATGTTCTCTCAGTCCGTTCTGACGTCACTGAACTGTACGTGTCTGAAGAGAAACCTGAAAGGAAAAATTATCCTCTGATCAGAGTAAAAGAACGGGACACCTGTGGGGTTGTGTCTGTGAGTATTTCGGTTGTCTTCTCTCAAACGACCATCCTGGTTACACTGTTAGGAAAGACTGTTTTAGTCCCCCACTGTGGGGTCGTGGCAACTGTGTCGGGTAGTCTGCGGTCAGAACGCACAGGAAGGTCCCCCAACAAATGTCTACACTGAGTGTCCTCCACCCTTTGTGTCTCCGGTGGAGGTACAGAACCGAGGTGCCGGTTTGGAGGACCCCAGTTTAGGGCGGGGCAACGTATACTCAAGGTTCTTAGTATTCGTCAATACTGAGAGGGTCGGACAAAGGAGTAGACACTTTACCTCGTAGATGAGCGGGGAAGAAGGTCCCAATAATTTAAGTTCGTCAAGGAGTTAGCGTGTGTGCGACCCCGTCAAAAGTACGACCGCCGGACTGTAGTGAGGCATAGTGGAGGGAAATTTTGCATTTGGCGACCAGCCCCCTGATTCTAGGGTGGACGGAGTACAGTGTCGGTTTTCTAACTTTTTTTTTACATTTAGTTGAATGAATTTTTCGTTTAAATTATCATGAGGATCTTTAAAAATTCATCAATCATAATAATACTTCTATTAACATTCGTGTGTAATTGTCCTTATTTCTAATGAACACACGTTTTAAGTAGGACGTGTAGTAGACACTTCCGACACAAACGGGGGAACTCACCAACCCCGGTTCTCCCTTCGCACGTCTTTGGGACTCGAGTCGACGCGAGTGCCTGTGTGGTTTGAGTGTGGGTAGACGTCTTGTCAGGAGTCTCTTTTTCTGGTCTCGGTCATGTCTAGAAGGTGTTGATTTCTGTGTTTCTTCCTTGGTGCCGCTCTGCTCCTCCCGTCTGGGTGCGTGTCAGTCACGTCCTGGGGGGCTTCGCCCCGCGTCAATGTGGCGCCCCAAAGAGGGTACCCTCGCTCTCGAGCCTCGGGTATCCCGAGAGGTCAGGGCCCAGGACGGGACCCCTCTCCTCGGGAGCCTCGGAAACCGAAACTTCCGACCGTCCCGAATTGAAACCCTCGGGGGGTCCTGACCCCCTTTGTCTCCGAAGCGACCACCAGACCACCACTTCTGAGACGGAGGGGTGAGTCCCCTGGGACCATGGTAGTGCTCGTGTCTCGGGAGCGGGTCGTTGCCTTCTAGGGTGTTCGAAGTACGTCGATTCTGGATTGCGTCGGTTTTGACTGATTTATGCATATAAAAAAAATTTTTTTACCCACGTATACTAAGTTTGCAAAACGTTGTTGTCATTTTACCGGGTGTCGGTGAGTGCACGGGACCCGGAACACGTTTTCGTCGGTCACCTGAGCTCGACCCCGGCCCGGGGGGCGCCCAGGACCTAGCTCAGGGTCCTCCGCCCGTGTCTGCGGTCGCCGCCCCCTGTGGGAACCCTGGTACACCCGTCACGACGAACAACCGGCGGCGCGGCCCCCGGAGGGAGGACGGACCCCCTTCTGGTCCGGGTGGCCTGGCGGACACCCGTGTCGCACCTGTGGAGTCCGGTACACTGATTGGTCGGTCCGTGGGCCGGGGGGGACGGTCGTCCTCCCGACGGATCTCTGGGGGCTCGGGTGTCAGGACGGGGGCCTCAAGTCCGTAGTCCAGGTCTTCGGGGAGGTACAGACCGGGGCGGGAGGTCTCTCGACCGACAAACACAGGCCATCCGGAGTCGGTGGTCCCCCGTCCACGGTCTGCGTTCTTTGTGATACTAGAGTCCGGATTGATTAATTAAATTTTTTGGGTCGTCTTAGACAGAACGGTACACCTCCTTGATTCTGGGGTGTCCGGTTCCTCGTGGCGCCCGGTGTTGATGGTGTCGGGCCTCGAGGCCTCGGGTGCGCCGTGCTCGTCTCCCAGACACGTGCCTTGACTTCCACGGCGCACTTCGTCGGCTCCGGCTCTTCACTGACACGGTTACTTAAAGACAGAGCCGACGTGACTGCAAACGCAAAGGGAAAACGTGGCCGCAGAGACCAAAGGCGCCCGCCGACGGGATCATCGTCACACGCCCGGAGACCGACGTCACGGAAGAGACCCGCCTCGTGCCCGAGGTCGTGCACCCGACGTCAGAGCACCCGGGACCCGAGATCTCGGTCCGAGCCGTCGACACCACGTGCCCGAATCAACGGGACGTCGTACTCCCTCGAAGGGTCTGGTCCCCAGTTTGGGCGCAGGGGACGTAGCAGTCCGTCTAAGAATAGGTGACGTGGCGGTCCCTTCAGGTTATTTATTTATACGTAATTTTTTTTAGTCTATTCACTTTAAACAATCACGTGTTATTCGAGTTTTTTCTTTTTTTCGGTGATAGGGGGTCGACCCCGTAGGTCGACTTGGGACCGAGACTGGAGAACGTCCATTTGTGTTTGAAGCCCTATAGGGTCTGGGGTATGAGGCGACACAGTCCTTGATCGGGGAGGTGCTCACTCGACTGTGGTCGAGCCCAGGGACTCGGTGTGTTGGTCTGAGGTCCTGGGTCGAGACGGACGGTCATCAGACCTTGAATGGGGTTCAGGACCGAAGTCGGTGGTCACCCACCCGTTGTCGGGGGGTCCCTCTGTCGCATTCGGGACCCCCCAGGGACCCTAAGGCGTCCGTCGACGAGGCACTAGGGCCGGGTGGTTCGTCGTTGGTGGTCGGAGACGTGTTCCGTTCCGGACCGTTAGTTCGTCTTACCCCCAGTTGGTGCGGAGGGTCTGGTGGGCGTATCAGTCGGGAGGTGTTGTCTCCCCGGGTGTGTCGCGAGCAACCCCTCGTCGACCCCGTATCTCGACCCGACTGATCTCCCCACACGCTCCGACACATGATCCAACGGAGGACGCTTTTCGGTGGAGAGGTTCCGACCTCTGTGGCTCCGAGTAACATCACCTCTACTGCTGTCAATTTCGTTTCTCTTTTATGACTTTGTTACTCCCCTTTCGTTGTCTATGGTCTGTTCTCCGAGGGCACCCCGATGCCGGCTAGACAGTCGTCCTTGACCCGTCCGGTCTTTCCTCACCGTACTGTATGAATTGTCCTTACCTTTCCCGATAAATTTCTCTACTTTCCCTTATTGGATGGGGGTTCTTATGAGATGAGTGGTTCCGAAGACTAGTCTAAGCTACCTCTTTAGTTTTTAAAATGTCTGTTCGTTTTCGATTTTCTCAAGTCGAGGTGGTTTGACAGAAATCCCCTTTACCCCCGGAAGGGACCACCCGGTCACCGACTCCACGAACGAGGACTGTGTCCCCCGGGTCCGAGTTGGGTCAGTCACTCGATCTCGGGTGTCCGGCGTGGGCTCCAGGACACACGGAGTCGGTTCTGGGCCGCAGCGATTATTTGTCTAGTTATAATTTTCTCTTTTCCTTTACGACATTCTCTTCCTCTTTTCCAGTATGACCTCTGTTCTTTCCTGCCTTACTTTTTCGACGACCATTTCGATCCTCCCGTGTGTCCCTTCCCTCTCTCGTAGGTGTATCTTTCGCACGTCCCTCCAGCTTCTGTTCTCCTCTGTCTTAGTGAAGATGGGTGTTATCCGTCAATCCCCTATGTGTTTTGTTCATCTACGTATAATTTTTACCATTACCACTCCTCTCCTGTTTAGGTGCCAACAATTTGTACATGAATTTTAATCCTCGAATTTCGAGTTGTAAGTCTTTTGCTTCTAGTACCGTAGGCCAGGGTAGTGAAGTACCCTTTATCTACTCCCTTGTCACCTTTGTCACAGTCTGAAATAAAAAAACCCGAGGCTTTAGTGACGTCTACCACTGACGTCGGTACTTTAATTTTCTGCGAATGAGGAACCTTCTTTTCAATACAGGTTGGATCCGTCATATAAGTTTTCGTCTCTGTAATGAAACGACTGATTTCAGGCAGATCAGTTCCGATACCAAAAAGGTCACCAGTACATACCTACACCCTCAACCTGACACTTCTTCCGACTCGCGGTTTCTTAACTACGAAAACTTGACACCACAACCTCTTCTGAGAACTCTCAGGGAACCTGACGTTCCTCTAGGTTGGTCAGGTAAGACTTCCTCTAGTCGAGACCCTAAAGAAACCTTCCTTACTACGACTTCGACTTTGAGGTCATGAAACCGGTGGAGTACGTTTCATGACTGAGTAACCTTTTCTGAAACTACGACCCTCCCTAACCCCCGTCCTCCTCTTCCCCTGTTGTCTCCTACTCTACCGACCTACCGTAGTGACTGAGCTACCTGCACTCAGACTCACTTGAGGTCCTCAACCACTACCTGTCCCTCCGGACCACACGACGCTAAGTACCCCAGCGTTTCTCAGCCTGTGCTGACTCACTGACTTGACTTGACTTAACTTTTAATCCTCTTGTCGTTTACTGTTCAGTACATGTGTATATACGACGACGACGACGATCCAGCGAAGTCAGCACAGACTGAGACACACTGGGGTCTCTGCCGTCGGGTGGTTCGAGGGGGCAGGGACCCTGAGTGGTCCGTTCTCGTGACCTCGCCCGACGGTAGGGAAGAGACGACGTGTATGCACGACGGTATATTTCGGACTGTCCTCCCCGAAGGGAGCACCAGGTCACTCCTTCTGAGGTGCAAGGGTTGTACACCCGGGACCAAGTCAGGGACCAGTCCCTTTATCTGGACCGTATCGGTTTATTTTATTTATTTACATTTTTTTTTTTTTGGGAGTATCATAGGTGTTCGGTTTTTAGGTATTGTCTTTATGTGTGTTTTTTCTTTTTCGCCATTTATTCGTGGGAATTACATATGTCACTATTTTGTAGTTGCAACGACAACGACAACGACGATTCAGCACAGCCTGAGAAACTCTGGGGGCACCTGACATCGGACGGTCCGCAGAGACAGGTGCCGTAAAGGGTCCGTTCTTATGACTTCACCCAACGGTAAAGGAAGAGGTCCCCTAGAACTACTGGGTGCCTAATTTGCGTTCACAGGACGTAACGTCCTCCCAATAAATGGTGACTCGTTGGTCTCTTATGTCAGGGTTCGTGAATTAATCACGAATTATTTATGTTCGTGTCAAGTCAAGTCGGCGAGTCAGGAGAGACTGACAAACGTTGGGGCACCTGACGTCGTGCGGTCAGAAGGGACACATAGTGGTTGAGGACCTCGACCGAGTTTGAGTGCAGGAAATTCAGTCACTACGGTAGATTGGCAGAGTGGGAGACAGCAGGGGAAGAGGAGGACGGGAGTCAGAAAGGGTCGAAGTCTCAGAAAAGATTACTCAGTCGAGAAGGGTAGTCCACCGGTTTCATAACCTCAAAGTCGAAGTCGTAGTCAGGAAGGTCACTTGTGGGTCCTGACTAGCGAAAATCTTACCTGATCAACCTAGAGGAACGTCAGGTTCCCTGAGAGTTCTCAGAAGAGGTCGTGGTGTCAAGTTTTCGTAGTCAAGAAACCGCGAGTCGAAAGGAATAACAGGTTGAGACTTGTAGGTATGTACTGATGACCTTTTGGTATCGAACCTATTATATTGTATTGTATTAAACTATTATATTCGCGTTAATTACGAATTGTTAATACACAGACCTGAATCGAAAGGTTGGGAAGAGTAACGACACAACGTCCGTTGACAGTGGGTGGTTAGCCCGGACGTGTGCAGTCCCCTGTGGCTGACCGGGGGTCGTCGACGGTGGACCACATTTCTCGGGTCTCGTTTAATGTTGATGTCGTCGTAGGTTTGGTTTCCTTCTTTGGTGGCCTAATTTTTATTTCGTTCACGTGTATTTTTTTTTTGCGTCTTGCATAGAGTAAGTTCACACACGTCAACCAAGAATTATAATTAAAACTGAAGGTCTGAAGAAAGGAGGAGGAGTAGAGTGGAAAGACGAGTTTCACACGTTTTTCATGGACTACGGGAAAACGTGATTTCGTTTGTGTAAACCCTCCTTTTTCGTCGGTCACACGTTTAGAAAATTAACTAAAATGTCGAAGCCATGAACCCTCAACTACGATGAACCTTTCGGGTCCACGCTCCGTAGGTCTACTAATTCGCAAGACGTCTACACAAAAACGACTATTTCCCTCCGAGACGTCCTGCCTTGTCAGTGCCTGTCGTATTCACTACTACAGTGAACCCAGTTACACGCTAAGTCCGCTAATCTCTTTCAAGTCGTTCAATCCGACTTAGTGTTTGCCTCGGAACCGAAAGTTGGTTTCGACAAGTTGTCCGAAACGGTTTATGTACGACTATCTAATTAAACTGGGTGGGTAAATGCGCAAGAGACCTACGGTGTTTCACATCCCTTTACTCGTTCCGGACACCTCAGTCTCTCTAACCCCAAACCCAGATTCAAAAGACGAATGTCACAAAAGGACTCACTTTATGAACTGAAGAGGTTCGAATAATTTTTTACCCTTCTAAGGACCGAGGGACCGTTCCGATAGACTCCTAACCAACTCTGTTCCACGTCCCTTCCCGGAACTCGTGTTATTTACAATCAGCAGAATGAATTTATAACACGCGAAACCAAACAGTGACTTTAGGTCACACTAGGCACTTCCGGTTTCCCTAACACGTCGGTCTAGGATTCTCAACTTTTTACCTCAGAGTTTTACTCCACATTCCCGAAGGGACCCCGAGTCACCCATTTCTTAAGTGGACGGTTACGTCCCCACACCCAAACTAGGGACCCAGCCCTTCTAGGGGACCTCTTCTTTTACCGTTGGGAGGGGTCATAAGAATTACCCCTTTAGGGTACCTGTCTCCTCGGACCGCCCAACGTCAGGTACCCCAACGTCTCTCAGCCTGTACGGAATCACTGATTTGTTGTTGTTAGGAATACTTCCCTCGACAAAAAGTAAACTAGGTCTTTATACTCAAGACTGTGACGGGGACGGGACACGGTTCGCGATTCGATCCGTGTACGGCTCAAAAGAATAAGGGCCCTCTGGCACACGTGTACTCCACAAAGTCAGAGGCAAATTGTCGGCTCCGGGTCTCTTTGACTCAGTTGAGTTCGGTGTGTCGATCCTCTGTCGTGGATCTCCTACTCTGGGTCGACTTCAATTGTACACGTTTAAACACAAAAGGGTGGTCGTTCCACCTCAAATGTTCCGTCCCCCGAATTCACAAAGTAATCTCTTCTCGGTGAGACCTCTTGACGCAAGAGTTCAGTCGGCTCTTTACGTTCGGAACGAATCTCAATACTATGGAACGTGTAGGGAATTTGGTAGGTGTCCACTTTCACTTCAACGAGTCGACACAGGCTGAGAAGCACTGGGGTACCTGACATCGGGCGGTCAGAGGAGGCGGGTACCCTAAGAGGTCCGTCCTTATGACCTCACCCGACGGTAAAGGAAGAGGTTCAAGTCAAGGGAAGTCAAGTCAACGAGTCAGCACAGGAATAGGTTCCACGCAACATTTCAGTAGAGAGTCGTCCGGTGGGTCAATCGTAAGGGAGGTCCCGACCTTCTCCAACTTTCGTTGTCCTTCACCAATCGACCACAGAGCCCCGATACAACATACTTTTTCCCGAAAGGTCCGCCGAGTCACCGGTTCTTAGACGTCCTCAGAGCTCAAACTAGGGACCCAACCCTGCTAGGGGACCTCCTCCTTTACCGTTGGGTGAGGTCACAAGAACGGCCCCTTTAGGGTGCCTGGGCTCGTCGGACCGCCCGATATCAGGTACCTCAACGTCTCAGTCTGTGCCGAATCTCCGATCCGTGCGTCCGTACACTTTTCGCGTGTGGGAGGTGAGGGTCTTGGTGTGTCTCCCGTCGCTCCACGAGTGCGACTCTACGCGTCCCTCTCACTCTGTTCCCGACCGAGAGTGAGGGGCCCAGGGGAGTACTCCTGCCGACGACCTTAGTGACCAAAAGGGAAGGCGGGAGCAGTCGGGAGACGAGACCCGGCCCCACCAGCTCAGAGCCCAATTTCCACGTGTGCTACGGCGAGACGAGGCGGTGGTCGAATGTTCGTCAACAATAGCAAATCGGCTTGTCAGCACAGACGGAGAAAACACTGGGGTCCCTGACATCGGGTAGTCCAAGGAGACAGGTGCCCGAAAGGTACTCATGGGGTCACCCAACGGTAACGGAAGAGGTCCCCTAGCAGGGTCGGGTCCCGGACTCGCGAGTAGAGGACGCAACGGGCCGCCCAAGAAATGGCCACTCGGTGGACTCTTCTGAACGACTATTCGTCATCAACGGGATTTATTATTATTTTCTTTATCTATTAAAAGATGATAAGTCTTCTCGTCACGGCTAGAATACACGTCTTGGAACCGATGTTTACAGTTCCTTTAGGGAACTAGAGAGTTAAGAGAGGGAGAAGAGGGGAAAGATTTCATAAATGAACTAAATAAACCGACACGGTACACGAAAATTAAAGTAAAGTTAAAGTTAAATTAACTGCGAAGTTAATTTAATTTTCTGTGGACGAGGAACTTCTTTGCAATACTGGTTGGATCTGTCGTATAATTTTTCTCTCTGTTATGAAACGGTTGTTTCCAGGTAGATCAGTTTCGATACCAAAAATGTCATCAGTACATACCTACGATTCTCAACCTGATATTTCTTTCGACTCACAACTTCTTAACTACGAAAACTTGACACCACAACCTCTTCTGAGAACTCTCAGGGAACCTGTCGTTCCTCTAGGTTGGTCAGGTAGTATTTCCTTTAGTCAGGACTTACAAGTAACCTTCCTGACTACGACTTCGACTTTGAGGTTATGAAACCGGTGGACTACCCTTCTCGACTGAGTAATCTTTTCTGGGACTACGACCCTTTCTAACTTCCGTCCCCCTTTTCCCCAGTTGTCTCCTACTCTACCAACCTACCGTAGTGAATGAGTTACCTGTACTCAAACTCATTTGAGACCCTAAACCACTACCTGTCCCTCCGGACCACACGACGTCAGGTACCCCAACGTTTCTCAACCTGTGCTGACTCGTTGACTTGACTTGACACAGCCCACAATCGAAATCGTGCACCCTAGAAAAGAATCAACACCGTAAACCTCAGAAAAGAACGTCGTACACCTTGGATCAAGGGACTGGGGGACGTGACCCCCGTACCTCAGAATCGGTGACCCGGCGGTTCCTTTAGAGGAAAGGGGGAAGGGAGAAGAAGGGAGGGGGGCGGGGAGAGCTGACGGACCGGTAGTGTTTTCGGTCCACCTAACGCAAGGGTTACGTAGTAGGACTTGACCAAATGGTAAACAACAAGTCACTGAGTTGACTTCAGCGAGTCACAGACTGAGAATCACTGTGGCACCTGACATCGGGCGGTCCGAAGAGACAGGTACCCTAAAAGGTCCGGTTCTTATGACCTCACCCAACGGTAAAGGAAGAGGTCCCCTAGAAGGACTAGTGCTAGTTTGGGTCCAGAGGGTGTAACGTCCGTCTGCGAAATAGTAGACTCGGTGGTCCCTTAGGGCTAGTCGGTGATTCAACACGGGTCGAGACGCTCCCAGACGTCGTACGGTCCGAAGCCCCAGAGAGTGGTAGAAGGTCTCAAACTCGTTCAAGTACAGGGGACTCAGTGACTACGATAGTAGAGTAGAAGACGGCGGGAGAAGAAAACAGAAGTTAGAAAGGGACTTCGTAGGTAATCTGAAAACAAGTTCGACTTTTAACTCCGTCCGAACTCCCTCTGTCTTATCGTTGACCTCCTCTGTATGCCTTTTCGGTGTCCGTTGACTCGCCGTGCCTACCCTCTCCTGTCAGCGGTGTCCCGTCTCGACACCAGTGGACCCGACTCGTGACACGGTGGGAACAGACGGTCCGGAGCCTCTCCTCCGCCACTCCGAACCAACTCCTACAGTCGTCCTACGGAAACCCTTTTACACGGATGTGAATAACCAGGGGTACTTCAAGTCCTCACAGTGATTAGTCATTTTTTGCAAAAACCACGTTTCTTGTTTCCAAGAAATTAGAGACTCGGAGTCAGGGGAGGTGTAGACATTTCGTCCCCATTGTAATCATGTAAGAATTCTCACTTACACAACCGAAGGGTCCACCGAGTCACCACTTCTTAGGCGGACAGCTCGTCCTCTGCGTCCAAACTAGGGACGTAGCCCTTCTAGCGGACCTCTTCCTTTACCATTGGGCGTGGTCATAGGAGCAGACCTCTTAGTGTTCCTGTCTCCGCGGAACTTCCGATGTCAAACGCGCCAGTGTCCTCAGCCTGTGTTGACTCGCTGATTTGTTGTCTCTCACTCACACAGGGACCCCCAGTGGTCAGTAGGTCCTTCTGAAGGAGGTCCTTCGAACCCGACCCGAACCTCCCACTCACACGGTCTCCCTTCTTCCGCCTTCCTGTCGGCCACGCTGGGGCCGTCGTCTCTCGCGAGCTCCTGGCCTTCTTTGGCCGACTTCGGACACAGGGGCTCCGCCCCGGCGCCGCCGCTCCCGAGTCCGCCGAGACCCCGGACGCCCAGTCACCCGACGTGAGATGTTCTGTGACTTCAGGTCGAATTCCTGAGCCCAGAAGTACCTTCTCGCCGCCCTACGGTGGCTTCATCCCGTCCCTGTGCCATCCCGGACCCAAAACCTCTCTGGTTGTGCGCCGGCCATCTGCGTCTGTCAGACGTCCCTCCCCGCACCTCCGGCCAAAGACATCCCGGGTGGTACGTCCTCCGTCGCCACGTCTGCCTCCTTTACCTGAACTTTTGTATAAATTTGTCGTTTTTTACCCTTTTAATAAAACGGTAAGCTTACTCGTAGAAAACCATTTTGACGATGTAATAACATTACAATATAACGTGTTTCAAAAGATCACTCTGCTTCAAACTTACAAATGGAAACCAGCATTCTGTACGTTACCTCCTCTTTTGTAGAACACGAAATTCTTAAAATAGGAAAGTCTCTTAAGTTTCTTCTATACATCCTCCTTAGACTGTCGTGCACACCTACACTTAAGATTTTTGAAAGTGTTGTCCTTCGAATACGGGTAAAGTCACTATACATGTAAAGGGAAGTATACACGTTATATTCGCATGTGAAGACTTTATCAGATTTCTACGTTGTATTTTCCCTTTATAAATAGTGTATATGTCTATATGTACCATATACGAAAATCCTTTTCATCATTTTTGTACGTGTCTTTGCTATACACTTGTATGAAAATTCTTTCAAAATATTCATAACGAATTTAGATATACATAAAAGGTAAATGCTTTAGTGTTAAAGGGTTCCTCAAGTTTAGTGCATGGTACTCAATGTATTAGATATTCCGTACGTGTGAAATGATGACTGAGTAAGTTGTCAACCCTTTTAATTCCGTCCCTTGCAGTGGCTTATAAAAATTCGACACTGATTTGAAATCTTGTAACGGGATTTATTTGGAGTCTAGGATTTATTTTATTATACATGTAGAAAAATTTTTACTACATTCGTTTAACAGTAATCTTATGTGTTAAATTTTTGAACTATGTATGGAATTATAGTATCTAATGTATCTACGTTACAGTATTAATTTATTAAAGTCCTAGGAAATTGTGTTCCTACGTGACATTTAGTAATTGTGTAGCAACTTATCCTTAAAACTGAAGTAATTTTCAACAAGAATTGTATCTCTAAAAGAGATTAAAAAGTTATTACAAAGATAAAGTTTTATTCTTTTTTTTTCAAAATATCCCTGGTCTATTGTACTTGGTTGTACATGAAATCGAACGTAATAATTCGTCATAAAGGGGTTTGCAATAGAATCTCAATCTGAAGGGACCACCGAGTCTACCATTTCGCAGACGGACGTTATGCCCTCTGGGTCCAAGCTAGGGAACCAACCCTTCTAGAGGACCTCTTCCTTTACCGTTGGGGGAGGTCATAACGACGGACCTCTTAGGGTCCCTGCCTCCTCGGACCACCCGATGTCAGGTACCCCAGCTTTTCTCAGCCTGTGCTGACTCGCTGAAGTGAATATAGTCTCAATGTCACTTACCTGACGTTATAACGGGACTCGGTGACTGTTAGGTCGATGCCCTCCAGAAACACTTCACCTCCGAACCTCTTCACTTCTAGGGTCGCCCTCAGACTGCACCGTCCCTGCCTTTCCTCGTCACTGAGAGCGGACTGACTGGCACTTCGTGGGTCGACGAGGTGGCGCAGTGCCTTCTGCGGTCCGCCTCGTCGTTCTGCTCGCGCAACCACGCCGGTCCCGGTGCGCACACGTCGCACACGAGGGCCACCGTCCGGACCAGTGCGCACACGTCGCACACGAGGGCCACCGTCCGGACCAGTGCGCACACGTCGACACAAGGGCCACCGCCCGGACCAGAGGGTTGCGAGTCAGACGAAGGGGACTCGGTCTCCGCTAGGATTGTGGTAGTCGCCGTGTCTGTCGCGTCGAGGACCCTGTAGACATGTCTCTGCCCCACACTTGTAGACTCGGAGTCACAAGAAAGGCACAGCAAAGTACCACAAGGTGGAAACGAAAGGTCAACTCGTCTTCGGGTTTTGAAGCAAGAACGTCCTCCCAGTTTTAACGACGAAAACGAGAACTAATTGTTGTTGTTTTTCGAGACTTTATGTTCCGTATGAGGCTAATATGTAGTCGTCATTTTAATTTGGTTTCCCCACTAGTCGTTTTCATTTGCGATTTACGTCAGCAGTCTAAGACTTTCACCGTTGTTCGTCTCGACGGGACCCGAGAGCGCAAGGTGGGCTCATTGACACGTGTCACGGGTTCGACTTCTGCCCCCCAAAGTCCTACTTCGATCTTAACGAGGTGCCAGGGTGAACTAAGTCGAGACGAACAACGGCACAAGTCTTAGACTGTTTAACGGATTACCAAGGTCTATGGCCCCCGTGGGGTCCACCGTGATCACCAATTTTTTTTTTGTGGACAGACGGGTACGTCCTCTACATTCTCTGTACCCAAGCTAGGGACCCACCCCTTCTCGGGGACCTTATCCTTTACCGTTGAGTAAAGTCCTAAGAACGGATCTTTTTAGGGTGTCTGTCTTCTCGGACCACCCGATGTCAGGTACCCCAGCGTTTCGGTCTGTACTGACTCGCGAACCACCGTCGTCGCAGTCTGTGAATTCCTCCTTAAGTGACCCGGAGTAAGTCTCTAAAGTAGACTTTAGTATGCAAAGGGTTTATTAGGTGGATAGTCGTTCACTTCACTTCACTTCAGCGCAGGCTGAGAAACGCTGGGGCACCTGGTATCGGGCGGTCCGAGGAGGCAGGTACCCTAAGAGGTCCGTTCTTATGACCTCACCCAACGGTAAAGGAAGAGGTCCCCTAGAAAGATTGGGTCCCTAACTTGGGTCCAGAGGCCGTAACGTCCGTCTCCGAAATTGGAGACTCGGTGATCCCTTCGGGTTCAGGGGGAGTAGAACGAGAATTGTTTGTCGTTGATCGAGCTCCGTTCAAGATCCACCGTGACAACTTTGCCGACTCACTCACTCCAACGGAAAGTGGTGACCGTAGATTAAGACATTTCGACAGTCTCGACGGCATAAAAGTATATTCGACTATAACCTCTAAAGAGTCCAATTGCAAAATAGTGAAATTATCCATTTGTAAGTAAAATGACACCTAACCCCCTTTTGTTCATCCGATTTTTTGTGGTTAAGTAGTCCTTTAATAGCGAAACCTTATTCCGACCGGTCTCGACACGACCCAAAGACTGGATGTCTTCCTATCTTAGTATTTGTGACATAGTATTGTGTTCGAAACCGCTAAACACTCATTAAGGAAAGTCATTAACAAATACCGGCGTCATCTTTTGGTTATGTTGGTCGGTCGGGATGAGTCCCTGGCCGACAGATTCCGACATGGTTTCACTCAATTCACGCACTCTCTCTGAGAGACAGGACGTTTCGGAATTCTATAACGGTTGACCAGGAAATGGCTTTTTCACACAGGGGTTGGGGCTACACTCGTGCACACGACTCAGTGAAGTCAGCACAAGCTGAGAGACTGGGACACCTGACGTCGGGCGGTCCGAGGAGACAGACACCCTAAGAGGTCCGTTCTTGTGACCTCACTCAGAGGTACGGGAGGAGGTCCCCTAGAAGGGGTGGGTCCCTAGCTTGAACACAGAGAATACAAAGGACGTAACCGTCCACTCAAGAAGTGGTGCTCACGGTGGACCCTTCAGGGTGCGGGACTATAAGGGCGCGTTTTTGGGACTGTTCGTCGAACTTAAAACCTCGTGAGTGAACTGCGGTCCGAGACCCAATACGTAAAACATGAGTATAGTTGAAAGACCTACTTATGACAAAACCAGGGGTACATTGCTTACTTTTTTCATTAAGTCCGTCTTTCCAATTCATTGACAAGCCCAGGGGCCCATTTGGTTCCCGTTCGTCCCTAAGGTCGGGTGCAGGCCGACTGAGCGTTCGAACCGAGTGGCGAACCGACGACGCACGGGGACGACGGGTGGGCTCCGACGAATAGCGGCCGTCTTTCGCTGCCCCTCGACGGCCGACCCGTGGTCCTACGGGTTCACGTCGTAGAGGTGTCCGAGGTCCAGACACCGGTGCTACAGCATAAACGCCTGCTAGACTTTGTGTCCTCGTGTCCTTCCACCTCAGTCGGGGAGGCGAGGACGGAGCTCCTTCCGGGTCGTGCTTCGACGCCTTTGCGACCAGAATGGGTCGTCTCGCGGTCCACCTCGACCTCAAGTCGATCGGCCGCCGGGTGCGTGTAAGAAAAGGGCTGTGGTTTACCTTCTACCCGCTTTCCCGACTGGAAAAAGAACAGGACTTCGGTGGCAAGTCCGGATTTGACTGAACCGAGGAGTTTCACAAGAAGTAACCTAGGGTTGTGTACCCATAAATCTTGGTTATGTCAGATTTTAGTGTGTCTGTGTATTTCGTGAATTTGCAGACTTATCGTTCTAAGTGTTTTCGGTAGTGGAACGTTTACACTTTCATTGGGTGCTTATGTATTACTGTTACTTACGGTCGTACATCACTCACGAACTTTTCACGGCCCACTATGTTTATGACGTTCTTGGAATTTTAAAACGTAGAGTAAAAGTGTTGTTGGGGTACACCCTTCAAGATAATAATAAGGGTAAAATGTCTACTCTTTCGACTCCGAGTGTCTCGAATACATTGAGTGAGCTCCGAGACGAACGTAGGTCCAGAGAGACAGAGGTATTGGGAATAAGGATTATGATCGGACGTGTTGTGTAGTTGACATATGACGTTAGATGTACAAAGGTTTTACTTACGACAGGGTCATCTTTGCAGAGTCCTCCAGACGTCCCATAAACTTGTGTCATAGAGAGTTTCGAGACATTCCATATCTAACATATGTAAAATGAATGAGGAAACCCATTTCGTATAAGGGGGTCTTGGTAACGGAACAGCTCACAGGCTCAACATTTACCCTGTGAGCCCAATTCGGACTTTTATGTTTTAGTCTCTACAGTTCCACCCGTGTCTGGTTCAAAATCGAGTTCCCTTAAGTCTCAGACCGATTTATTTGTTAGTGACGGATTAAAGAGTATTTTCCCTGTACTAAGGTTGAGAAATGTTTCGTCAAGAGAAAGAAGGGTTATAAATGTGGAGAACGAAAATAAGGAATAACACAACCAATTGGGGGGTCATCGAATGAAGTATCGACAACTGTCACTGACAGGGTAAAGTGAGATCTGAAGTTTACACATGCAAATGTGTGGAGCGACCGTTCGAACGACAAACAATTCCCAAAGAAGGTGGACGGGAAGTATTTTAATTTCTATAAAGGAAGCTTAGGATTCTGGAATACCCAAAGCAAAAGGTCCTTTTCTTAGAAGTTTCTGGTAAAATATGTCTCCGAGTCTTCGGTCGGACAGATGCAGAACAGCATATTATTGTGCCGAGGAGCGACTCGAAAGTAGAGCGAGGGCAGTAAACACGGGGATTAGAATTAATAACGAATATCATAGGTAACTTCATAATAATAATGACTAAATTTACCTCGTCTTAGACCCAAAGGTCCTAAATTATCTTAACCGGGTTTAGCAAATTCCTTACTCAGTATCGACCAGGACCTCCCACAAAAAAAAAAAAAAAAA
>SJYO01045292.1:61726832-61760794 GCA_006410555.1 Capra ibex
AAAAAAAAAAAAAAAAAAACTATCGAACGATTTACAAATACTTAGTTGATGCCCTCCCCCTAGGGAATAATACACAACCTCTCTTGTCGGCAGACTGTAAGTATAGTCGAATCCGTGCACAAGAATGGAGTATCTAAGAAAGTCTGTCCGAAAATTTATACCGTACAAGGAGTTTAGGAGACGGACACCGTTGACTAAGAGTCCGTTGTGTGAGACTTAAAGGAATTCTTCGAAAACAACGTGCACCCCTAATGCCCTATTTAACATCTCTTAGGTGTAATTCGACAAACGGCAGACTTTCCGTTTACCTGTATTTGAACTCAAAAGACATTTATTCGACGGACTTTCAGACATAGTCGACTTCGTTTCCACCACGGATAGTGGAACACTTTTGCATACTCACTACGAAAAAGTGTGTAGGAAGAATCGACACAGAGTTTGTTTACGGTACATACTTTTCAGTCTAAGTCAAATATGTGTGTAGGTACTTAGTATCGAATGAAGGTCTCCCTTAGTCTCATCTTGAGAAGCTTATCTGTCGACGTAATCCTGTATTTTACATCAAACCATATTTTTGGCTTGTGTCTGCTCCGGTACGTTTCGACACTTTACCCTTCGGTCTGTCCTCTGACACTATTATAGTCGAAAGTCCGACGACATTTTCAGACAGAGTGCATCTTACAATGGTAATCCCCCTTGACCTACTTCCTAATTCCTTAGGAGAGATAACAACGAATCTTGACGTACACTTAGATGTTAATAGAGTTTTATTTTAACCAATTAACAAATTCTCTTTATTCTTATATTTTTAGCTCACCCTCTCTGTCTACCTCTAGGATCCTCACAATGATTATGTTTACCCCAAAAATTTTTAAGAAGTCACGTTTACGTGTTCTTTGACGTAAAGACCTTAAATTTTCTTTCGAAAAAAAAAAAAAACCGGTGTGGGAGTTTTCGATGGTATTTTATTTTTCCGTAATAGATATGAGTCTCAAAGTCGGAGTTCGTTTCTCGGGACCATCTTCCGTCGGTTATGGTTTTATTCTTTAAGATCGTAGTTCCACTCATAAAGTTCCTTCGTCGGTGTTAAGACTGTTTCTGTAAGTACCGGAAAATTCACCGTAGGAAATAAAAGAAAGGTTTCCGTTACTCTTCTCTTTTTTGTGACCGTCTTTGTCGGGTATGTCGAAAATCGAAGTATTACGAGTGGTGACCAGCAGAATACACAAACAAAAAGCCGGATAAGAACCGACGACGACGACGACGACGATTCAGCGAAGTCAGCACAGGCTGAGACACGCTGGGGTACCTGACGTCGGGTGGTCCGAGGAGGTAGGTACCCTAAAAGGTCCGTTCTCATGACCTCACCCCACGGTAGCGGAAGAGGCATAAGAACCGATTAAATTCGGTTTATAGGGGTATTTTTACCAGTGACACAGGAAAGAGCCGTCTGTGTCTCTGCGAAATCGTTTCACAGTGAGTGTGTTTACTCGTTTCACGTCCTGTTGAACCTCGGTTACCGTAAATAATAAAAACCTTCTTCTACGGAGGTTCTTCGGAAGAAGTACAGTCTCCTGACCGTCGGAGTCGACGTTTATTTGGCACCTACAGTAATAATGTTCTCCGACTAAAAGTTTTGTCCTTCTCCCGCATCGGTGGTTTAATCTATGTGAAAGTCTAAAGAGACTAAAAGGTTTACGCTGCAAGTCTTATCGGTCCTGCTTTTTTCTTTGTCTAACTGGGTATAGTCACCCAGGGAATGGCGTTCATGGTTTGTCTCAAGGGTTTTCCGTCTATTGACATCGAAAGTGGTCTCGGATTTCCTGTCGGGACCGGACGCCCCCATTGACGTCTCCGACCCGCGTCCCGTTCGCCGGAGTCTTCGGAGTCCCCGCGTTCATAGGGCCGGACTGGAGGAGTCTCCTCTGGGCAGAGGAACGACCGGAAGGGTGAAGACGAGAGAGCCACCCCAGGTGAGGGGTAGATGGCCGGTCTCGGGTGAGAGCAACAAAACGACTCGACACAGACTGAGAAACGCTGGGGTCCCTGACATCGAGAAGACAGGTACCCTAAAGGGTCCGTCCCTCATGACCCCACACAACGGTAAAGGAGGAGGTCCCCTAGAAGGGTAGGGTCCCTAACTTGGACGTAGAAGACTTGACCGTCCATTCAAGAAATGGTGACTCGGTGGTCCCTTCGGATCTCTGGGGAAATGGTTTGGAGTCAAACTAGTTCAATGACGGGACAAATTGTACGAGGTTCTCGAAAAGTAGTGTCCTCATTATTAGGTTTATAGAATGATTCACTTTTCATAAGCAACGATTCAGCACAGACTGAGAAACGCTGGGGTACCTGACATCGGGTGGTCCGATGAAACAGGTACCCTAAGAGGTCCGTTCTTATGACCTCATCCAACGGTAAAGGAAGAGGTCCCCTAGAAGGGCTGGGTCCCTAGCTTAGACCCGGAGAGTGTAACATCCGTCTAAGAAATGGCAGACTCGGCGGTCCCTTCGGGGTAGAAGGATTCCGAGGACCGATCGTCCCGGGTGCCCGAAGAGGGTCCGGGTGAGACTGAGGCCACGATCAAGAAGTCCGGTCGGAGACAGACGGGGTCCGGGAAAAGTGCACGACAAAGGAGGAGAACCGCACGAGGAGGTGGTCTAGAAGGGAACCGACAGAGGAGGAGTAATAAGGTCGCAGTCGAGGTCATACGGCAGGAGTCTCTCCCCGGTGGAGGGGACGGAGAGTTACTGCAGTGGGACGACAGAACGAGGTCCCGGACCTGGCGATAGACTTTGCTACGATAGAGTGACCAGCAAATGGACAGACAACAGTCAAGGGGTGCCGGCGACTTCAAGGCACTCCCTTTGACCAAGAAACAGCAGAGAGTTCATGGGCCTTGTCACGGACTGCACATCGTCTATGAGTTATCGAGGATTTACGAAAGTAAGTGACTTGTTCATAAATGACTTGTGGGTGGTACACGGTTGAAGATAAGGTGTCGGATCCTTATGTCGTCCCCTGTTTTGCTTCAGTAGTGACGATGCCTCGAGTGTAAGGTCTACCTCTCTTTTCTCATTACCCCCTTCGAAGTGGGCATAGTGAGAGTCCTCGGAGAGCCCCACTCTCTCAGTCACCCTTTTGCGGGACTTCGAGGGCTGAAGTGTCAGAAGACCTCGTACCCCTCTTTACTCTTGGAACGATAAGGGACTGCATCTTTTAAGGTGAAAGACGAGTCTAGTCTTTGTGGTACCCTATACCTTGTCTTCACCGGACCAAGTGTAAAAAGAGTCTCTGCTATCAAGACACTCTCCACAACCCGGCAGCTTCTTATAATTATAATAGTGAGGTTTCTATGACTTTGAGTGGACTTGTGGTCATAAACACAAACCGCAAACCGACATGACACATGGATGATCCCTACAGTTGGTATCGCTCCTGTCTTAAAACCGAAAATTTTAATCGACAGAGTCTCAAGGGACCACCAGGTCACCAATTCTTAAATGGACGATAACGCCCTCTGTGCCCAAACTGGGGACCAGACCCGTCTAAGGTGCACGGCTCCTCGTTGATTCGGGTAGACGGTGTTGGTGGCACAGGGTGCGCGGCTCTCGGCCACGAGGGGTCGTTCTCTGCGGTGGCGTCACTCTTCGGGGGCGAGTGTTGGTCTCTTTTCGGCACGCGTCGTCGCTTCTGGTCGTGTCGGTTTTTATTTTAAGTGCTCATTTTCATAAAAATTTTTGATTAACATTCATTTATTTTATTCTAATCGACGAAGTAACTTTAACTCTAGTTGAAAGGGTTTGAGGGAGACAACTGTTAAAATTCACCTTTTTTTTAAACCTGATCGTCTCCGATAGAGTCATAAAAATCTGATTTGTTGGTGGTGTCACTCCGTGAAACCATTCTCCGTTTTGATGGGTTTTATATAGGTTAAAAATTTCTGGACCTAGTGGATGGACGACGTCATCTCAAAGCGACGAGGACTGGAGGACATCATGCAACCACAAACAGGACTGTGACTATAAGACGAGACCTAAAAACAGGGACGTACGCACGATTCAAGGAAGGGAACACAGATTGAGAAACACTGGGGTACCTGACGTCGGACGGTCCGAGGAGACAGGTGCCCTAAGAGGTCCGTTGTTACGACCTCACCCAACGGTACGGGAGGAGGTCCCCTAGAAGGGCTGGGTCCCTAGCGTGGGCGCAGAGAACTTCGAGGACTTAACAGTGGTCGTGGTGGACTCTTCGGGAAAAACAGAGATTTCGTGTACTTAAAAAGATACTGTAAATGTGCGTGTCCGACACGTGCCCAGAGGGTGTGCAAGCTCATCTGAAAAATGGAGGCGATTCGAAAATTTCGAGTCACGTAGGAATACTTTACCCACTTAACTTACTGGTACATGTTAAGCAGGACCTTTTCTAAAATGTCGGGTAGCTAAATCATTTGGGTTTGGTCCGGGTGGGAATGGCAGAGGTGGCGTCGGTCGACCTCGAGGCAGTGCCGACGTATGTCGAGAAAGAAACTTTCGACTAACACCACTATTTACAGCGTTTGGTTTAGGTACGACCCGACGAGTCTCATAAAGAGATTGACCAACAGGTGTGTTCTAAACTGATAACCTCCTCTCCTTTCTCCACTTCTTTAGTCGACTTTCAGTCCTACTCCTTTTCTCGTTTCGTCTTGGATCCTAGTGTAAGAGGGGCGTTGCAGGGTTCCCGGAAACGTCCGTCAGACTGTCAAGCAATCTATTCGATTATAACGGACCAACGATTCAGCGGTTCCTGACTGGTTACCGATGTACTCGTGTTCTCAGGGACCCTTAGAAGAATTTTACGTCTGAGACCAAGGCCTCGGGTCCGACCCGGACCTTCAGACCAGAAGTCGTCCGAAGGGACACCAAGGCTACGACCCAGACACCAGCTCAAAGCTCATCCCTCGCGACTCTCAAGTCCTCTCCAGTAGCACTCTGTCCCCATCCTAAACCCAGGCAGAGTCTTAGTCTTGGACCTGAGTGTAGGTCAGTACTTCGTCTACACCAGTGACCCCCGAGACCGAGGGTCTAGTTCTTTCTCCTCTCGGGGAGGGGCAGCGACGGCTGGTTGTCACGTGCGTGGGGTTAGCGTCCCGGGTGCGGCCGGCCGTCGCTTCCGTTGACGGAGACGACAACCATTTCATGCAAGATCCGTATGTCGAGGGTGGGGAGTCGGGTAATACCTTCGGTGGTGGTAGTATTCTTAGCGTCTCTACTACCGTTTTTGCTATTATATTACTTACCGTGCCACCAATCTCGACCTAGAAGACCTCAGAAGACAGACTGAAGTTTAGGACCGAAACGGTAGTGGATCATCCGTTGGAACTATTTCAGTAATTGAAGGAACACGGAGTGAAGACAGTCTCCACAGACTATTCTCCTGGATAGAATATCCCAAAAACACTCTTAATTTACTTGCACACACATACACACACACACACACTTACAGATATACACATGTGCATACACACACTTACGTACACACGTACACACATATACACACACACGTACACACACATACTTACACACACTTATACACACATACACTTATACATGCACACACTCACACTTACACACACACACTAGTATGTCATTAAGAGTCGTGGTTTATAAGGGAGGTATGGTATGGCCTTCATCGAGACTAGGTAACTCTGTAACCCGATGCGACGACGACGACGACGACGACTCAGCGAAGTCAGCACAGGCTGAGACACGCTGGGGTATCTGCCGTCGGGTGTTCCGAGGCGGTAGGGGCCCTAAGAGGTCCGTTCTTATGACCTCACCCAACGGTAAAGGAAGAGGTTACGTGCTTTCACTTTTCACTTTCACTTCAGCGAGTCAGCACAGGATGAGAATCACTGGGGTACCTGACGTCGGGTGGTCCGAGGAGGTAGGTACCCTAAAAGGTCCGTTCTCACGACCCCACCCCACAAAATGTAATAGGAATAATCTGAATTTTTGTCAACGTGACTCTATGTATGATGATGATGTTTATGATAATTACGATGATACTAATAATCGGGTAAAATTTCTGTTCTAAACTATCTCACGGACTACTTGATACCTGACTCCAAGCACTGTAACATGTCCTCTGTCCCTAGTTCTGGTAGGGGTACCTTTTCTTTACGTTTTTTCGTTTTATCGACAGACCCCTCCGGAATGTTTATCGACACTTTTCTTCTCTCCGCTTTTCGTTTCCCCTTTTCCTTTCTATATTCGCGGACTTACGTCTCAAGGTTTCTTATCGTTCTTCTCTATTCTTTCGGAAGGAGTCACTAGTTACGTTTCTTTATCTCCTTTTGTTGTCTTACCCTTTCTGATCTCTAGAGAAGTTCTTTTAATCTCTATGGTTCCCTTGTAAAGTACGTTTCTACCTGAGTTATTTCCTGTCTTTACCATACCTGGATTGTCTTCGTCTTCTATAATTCTTCTCCACCGTTCTTATGTACCTTCTTGACATGTTTTTTCTAGAAGTACTGGGTCTATTAGTGCTACCACACTAGTGAGTAGATCTCGGTCTGTAGGACCTTACACTTCAGTTCACCCGGAATCTTTCGTAGTGATACTTGTTTCGATCACCTCCACTACCTTAAGGTCAACTCGATAAAGTTTAGGACTTTCTACTACGACACTTTCACGACGTGAGTTATACGGTCGTTTAAACCCTTTTGAGTCGTCACCGGTGTCCTGACCTTTTCCAGTCAAAAGGAAGGTTAGGGTTTCTTTCCGTTACGGTTTCTTACGAGTTTGATGTCGTGTCAACGTGAGTAGAGTGGGTGATCATTTCATTACGAGTTTTAAGAGGTTCGGTCCGAAGTCGTCATACACTTGACACTTTAAGGACTACAAGTTCGACCAAAATCTTTTCCGTCTCCTTGGTCTCTAGTTTACCGGTTGTAGACGACCTAGTACCTTTTCCGTTCTCTCAAGGTCTTTTTGTAGATAAAGACGAAATAACTGATACGGTTTCGGAAACTGACACACCTAGTGTTATTTGACACCTTTTAAGACTTTCTCTACTCTTATGGTCTGGTGGACTGGACGGAGAACTCTTTGGATATACGTCCAGTCCTTCGTTGTCAATCTAGACCTGTACCTTGTTGTCTGACCAAGGTTTATCCTTTTCCTCATACAGTTCCGACATATAACAGTGGGACGAATAAATTGAATATACGTCTCATGTAGTACTCTTTGCGACCTGACCTTCTTTGTGTTCGACCTTAGTTCTAACGACCCTCTTTATAGTAATTGGAGTCTATACGACTACTGTAGTGGGAATACCGTCTTTCACTTCTCCTCGATTTTTCGGAGAACTACTTTCACTTTCTCCTCTCGCTTTTTCGACAGAAATTCGAGTTGTAAGTCTTTTTCTTCTAGTACCGTACACCAGGGTAGTGAAGTACCCTTTATCTACCCCTTTGTCACCTTTGTCACAGTCTGAAATATAAAACCCCGAGGTTTTAGTGACGTTTTCCACTGACGTCGGTACTTTAATTTTCTGTGAATGAGGAACCTTCTTTACAATACTGGTTGGATCTATCGTATAAGTTTTCGACTCTATAGTGAAACGGTTGATTCCAGACAGATCAGTTCCGATACCAAAAAGGTCACCAGTACATACCTACACTCTCAACCTGACACTTCTTTCGATTCGCAGTTTCTTAACTACGAAAACTTGACACCACAACCTCTTCTGAGAACTCTCAGGGAACCTGTCGTTCCTCTAGGTTGGTCGGGTAGCATTTCCTCTAGTCGGGACCCTAAAGAAACCTTCCTTACTACGATTTCGACTTTGAGGTCATGAAACCGGTGGAGTACGCTTCTCGACTGAGTAACCTTTTCTGAGACAACGACCCTCCCTAACCCCCGTCCTCCTCTTCCCCTGCTAGCTCCTACTCTACGGACCTACCGTAGTGACTGAGCTACCTGGACTCAAACTCACTTGAGACCCTCAACCACTACCTGTCCCTCCGCACGACGCTAAGTACCCCAGCGTTTTACAGTCTGTGCTGACTCGCTGACTTGACTTGACTTTCTGTTCTATTGGTTCCTACTCTTTCTCACTCCCGAAGGGGCCACCGGGTCACCGACTCTGAGGTGCGGGGGTCACGTCCCCGAACCCAGGCAGGGACTAGTCCCTTGATCTAGGGTGTACAGTGTTGATTCTGGGTCACGTTGGTTGATTTATTTATTTTTAGTTATTTATAATTTTTTAAAAAAACTTCTTTTTCTCACATAAACCACTTCGGTGGTTCGGGTTACTGTCTCGACCTTGAACTCGAGTCCTTAGAAACTGAGACTTTGAGAACGAACAGTAGTGAGGATAAAGAGTTTGATCTGATGTCTCCTTACGGAGGGTGGAAAGAGAGTCTTACGTAGACGTGGTCCCGGTAGGGGTCTGAGTTCGCGAACGTTTCAGGCTTTCTTAGTGCTCCTCGCCGAAGTCGGTGCCCGTCCCGTGACTCTGGTCCTGCCGGTGGGTCTGGAGGCGTCGTAGAGGCCTCGGTCCTGACGACCCGGGGACGCCGGCGGAGTGGACTAGACTTCTACCATAGGGTACGGACGCACACGCGGACGGTGTGGGACCACAACTCTGAGGACACGTCGAGTTGGCCCCACTGGTAGTAGAAAGGTTTGTACGAGTAGTAGACACCCCTTGTGTTCACGGACAGTCGGGGGACGGGAATAGAGTGTCTGTTGGACGGTAGGGGCCCTCTGCACAGGAGTCGTTGGTGTGGGAGACGAGGGGTCTCCGACCTGAGGGTCCCTACTGGGCCCGAGAGTCGTGGTCAGGGGTGGACGAGTTCTGTGTACTTTTAGTCGAAACCCTACGAAAGGGGGACCTACCCGAAGTATTTTTTTTGACTGGAATGCCCTTAAGGGACCACCAGTTCACCAATCCTGAAACTCGAATGTCACACCACCCGGTCCAAGTCAGGGACGAGTCCCTTGATTCTAGGGTGTTTGGTGTGTCACTTATTTTTTTTTTTTAACTAGAATACTGGATTTACATTTTTTTCTTTTGATATTTGGAGTATAGGTGAAGGTAAAGGTTATTAAAGGTTTGAAATCAGTAAGAACTTTGACCAAAGTGACACAGATGATGGAGGTATTTGTTGGATTTGTTAGGTCTTTTAAAAGTGGACTTTTAAAAGTCTAAGAAATTCTATCATACAATTAGTTGACTGGCGATCAACTTTAAAGACGAAAGTGGAACGGACGGTTACTGAATTGTACGGAGAAATAATGCACACGTATACACGTGTGCCCGAAGGGACCCCCGAGTCACCATTTCTTAGGTGGACGGTTCCGTCCTCTGTCCTCAAGCTAGGGACCCAACCCTTCTAGGCGACCTCATTCTTTACCGTTGGGTGAGGTCATAAGACCGGACCTTTTAGGGTACCTGTCTCCTCGGACCACCCGATGTCAGGTGCCCCAGAGTCTTCTCAGTCTGTGTTGAATCGTTGAGTTGTTGTTCCCACATGCGTGTATGTAAGTACTTTTGTGTATTTGTGGAATTTTACTTGTGAATGGATGATATTATTCTATGTACACCCTTGGTGACCCTACGTGTGAACCCAGGACATTTGTCAATTATTCCTTTGACGAGAGGGGCTCCCCTGTGAATGACAAAACTACCGGTACTACTTCAAGTTTCGAAGGAGGGGACGCAAGAAGACTTCCTCGGGTTTAGAGAAGAGTATGTCGTGTTCTGTCTATGGACCATAAATGCTATTAGTTGTGACAATGGGTGAGCGTCTCTGTGGCCTCAGACACTAATCGACCGCCGGTTCCGAGTGAGGTAGGCCAGAGGGTATTTTTACTCCGTAAAAGCTTCTTGTCTCTTCGTCTCCCAGATTCCGGTTCCCCGAACTAGTGAGAGAAGAGAAAGATCTTTAGTAGAGGTCCAGGTTGTTGACAGGAGACGGCTTGGAGGACTAGTCTTTTTGGTGACACTTCTACGTTGGCAAAAATATGGACCCACTCAGAGAGGACATTGCGGAACGAAAAGAGTCAAATGCGAACTGTAGTATTCGTCGTCCGTGACGATTATTGATGGGGTACGAGTAAGAAGGGATGAAGAGGGGACTCTCTTGGGACTAAATGAAACGAACGGTCACATACGTAGGAGCCCGTCATTCGGTCGTAACCAGAGGCTGCTAGGACGAGGGGCTGAAGGGTCCGAAGGACTCCGTCGGCGTCGTGAGTGCACTGGACCCCGACCGGTGACCCGGAGGGCCTCCGTGAAAACGAAAGAATGTTTTCCCCTTCTCATGTCGGTCGAATCGAGAAGGGAGAAGGGAAGGACGGAAACGGGTCTTACGTCTCCACTCTGGTCCTCTCCGCCCTCGGCAAACCGTTGGTCGAGGCTTACTTACTCTTCCTTCTCCCTTGTCTGAACCAAGGTCTCTGTGGTGACTCGCGGTCGGCACCTGACCGGAGGAGCCCCAAAGAGCACTACGACCTGCTATGACACGTTTGGAGGCACCAGGCCGAAAGGAGCTGAACGTTTCTTTACGTACGCTACGCGGAAGTAAACCCACAAAGGTCGCCTGGTAAAGGTTTTGTACACGAAGAAGAGAGGAGACTTTAGTAGGGGAGAGAACTGATTGTGGCGGACACCTAAAGAATAGTCGTACCTCGAAAGAATACACGATTCTACTGACGGGCACTGAAATTCCGCCCCAGCTAGACTCGTCCCTCTGTCCAGTCCTGTTTTCGGAGACTTGCACCGGAGGAGAGGTCAGTGAGCGTAGCCGTCGGTTCTCACTCCGAAGGTCGCTCAGCCTGATACCGTGGAAGGACGACTTTCGCGAGATCTAGCGAGGGTCCCTGAGACCCGAGTTTTGGTGTGGACGTAGGGGCCAAATATGTCTACCGACACTCCCGGTGACGGAAGGGGGGGTAGGAGACGAAACGGTAGGCGCAGGGAACGTCCTGTACGAAACCAGTGAGCCTTGAGGAAAGAGGAGGAAAGAGGAAGGTGGACCTTATAAGAAGGGAGGAAGTGCACGTGGACCCCGTACGGACGAGTAGGGTCCGGAACCGACTCTGCCAGGGTGAAGACACGTCGTCGGGACTGGTGTGAGTCGACGTCTGTCGGAGACCCCGGGAGGCGGTCGGGACTAGGGGAAGTCGGTTCACGAGGGGCCAGGTGACTTCCACGGAACAAAGGGGACGACGCAGGGGTGGTCCTCCGCTCGTGTCGTTACCTCCCGAAACGAAAATAAGGGTCGCACCAGGATTCCTGTCACTGGTTCGAGGGAAGACAAGTCTTACGAGGTACCGAGGTGTAGAGTGAGTTTCGTCTTCAAGAAAAGAATTTTTACATAAAAATAAATAAGCCGAGGGGGTCTAGAATCAACGATGCATACTAGAAAACGACTTGGGCCCAGGGGACGTAACCCTCGCGCCCCAGAATCGATGACCTGGTGGTCCTTCCAGGATTACATCTTCAAGAAAACCCCCGAAAGTCCGAATTAGAGAGAGTCGAGGAGAGGGGCCGGGGGTATCAGGTGAGGTCGGTCGTAGGAGTCTTCGAGGAGTCTCTGTGGCGGGTACGAAGGTCGGGTCCCGGATACGTGAGGGACAGAGGTACCAGCGTTGTCAGAGGGGTGTCTGGGGGACCGTCGTACGACGAGTAGAGGGAAGTCCGGAGTGGAGTCTGCAGAGGAATGGTTCGTCCGGACGGAGTGGGTCCTTCGACGTAGGAAGGACTGAGGGAATAAAGAGCTGCCTCATACGTAATTTTATGCACATGGTGAACCAACAGTGGCGACAATTTTAGACTCGAGGTGCACTCGTTCCTGCATCGGACAAGACGAGCGACGGCACAGGGGTCACGTCGCGGACCGTGAAATCTCCGTACCTATGTACAAACAACTTGCCGCTGTATTTGCTAGGTCCCGCGTGGCACTTCGCGGACTTTCGTAAGTCTCCCGACGATGCCGGAACGGATCCGTCGTCGTCCCATACTATTGTCCTGTCACCGGGTGGAGACAGGAGTTTCAGTGAAGTTTTAGTCTGTCTGTTCTAGACTTCTGTTGAATGAAAGTTTTCTGGTAAACAAGTCGAGGCACATATTCAGAAGTTACGCCGGAGAGAGTAGTGTCTCGAGTAGATAAGATGGGTATTTTAGTCGGTTCTGGAATTTTCTTTCTTTAGGGGTTTCTGTATAAAGTCCGTGACTTCCCTTTGTCTTCAAAGTTCAAGTCATTCGATCGAAGCCCAAAACGCTGGAACATATAAGTGACGGGTATTACAATAAGTAAGACTTAGTAGTGATTAATATATAAGAGGAACTCTCGAGTGGAGGACGGGGTTGTGGGAACATGACCCAATAAAGAACTCGAAAGGGACTTCGGAAGGACCTCGAATTCAAAGTCGAAAACTAGATTTAAATTCTTTTCCTTTTGTAAAGAAGATTAGTCTTACCTTTTGTTTGGTACTTCCTCCTTGACCGGTTCACAGAGACACCCGTGTCGTAGAGTTCTTGAGACCGACGGACTCCGACCGGTGCAGGTCTCGACCCGTGTGTTTGCACAGGAACGACCAACCCCGACACAATTCGTGTAATTCGAATCTCGGTCCTTTAGGCATTTAACACCTACGTCTCGGCAGTGATTTGTCGAGACAGTGGAACCCGTTCAGCACCTTCCGGGGATTTACGGTCAAAGGTGTTACCCCTAAAATCTACTGATTACGAAACGTAAATTACTCCGAACGTACCTTGGTTCGTGACAGGTTTCACATAATAGAATCGACTAGGAGTTTGTTACAGTCCTACATCTTTCATGACAGTAATGAGGGTAAAGGATCCCTTGTCTCCTCTGTCTCCGAATCTCTCACTGATTCCGTGAGAGGGGACCTGTGTATTTTCACCGGCTCAACCCCAGACCTTATCACCCTCGACAACCACCGTCACGACTCAGTGATTCAAAACAGACTGAGAACTCTGGGGTACCTGACATCGGGTGGTCTGAGGAGACAGGTACCCTAAAGGTCCATTCTTATGACCTCACCCAATCCCCCGAAGGGACCACCGAGTCTATCATTTCTTATAACGTCACCGAACGATAAAGGAAGAGGTCCGTAGAAGGGTTGGGTCCCTAACTTGGGTGTGGAGGACACGACCGTCCACCTAAATAGACACTCGGTGCTCCCTTCGGACTTTATCCCGTGTTCACTGGTTTTTTGGGTGTCTACTTCGCTTATCCGTGCGACACGATCGGGTGTGTCGTGTAATTTTTCACGAAACTTAAACAAAGGTAGTTTTTTAGGTCTCTAAAGTACACTTGTATAATTAAAGGAGGTCAGTAGTTTCCTCAAAGGGACCATCGAGTCGACCATTTCTTAGGTGGACGTTACGTCCGAGCTAAGGACCTAGTCCTTCAAGGGGACCTCTTCCCTCTCCGATGGGTGACGTCATAAGAACCCGAAGGGACCACCGATTCGACCATTTCTTAGGCGGACGTTGCACCCTCTGGACCCAATCTAGGGACTCAACCCTTCTAGGGGACCTCTTCCCTTTCCGATGGGTGAGGACATCGGACCGGACCTCTTAAAGTACCTGACATGTCAGGTGCTCTAGAGTCTCAGTCTGTGCTGACTCACTGAAAGTGAAGTGAAGTGAACTCAGGAGTCTCTTATTATTATTACTTCCTTCGACCACTGTGAGCCAGATGTAAAGGTGCACCGTCCCTAAACGGTCTCGACCTCGTCGACAGGGGAGATCTTTCCCGCACGTGAATAAGGTAAACGATTTTAGGGATGACCCGGACGGAAGGTATAAATATAATTAGTGCACCAAGGACCTTTGAAAATTTAAACATTGGAAAGTGGATATACTAGGACACACCCAAGTCAAGTTTTATTTATGGGTCTCACCTGTCCTCATTTTTCTCAAGAGATAGACGAATTTAGGAAGGGGGAAACCGGGGGACAACCGATTTCCTATTACGGGTTTATGGAATCGTACCGTAATTTTGATGGAAATTTTTTATGGAATTTTTATAACAACTCTGGGCGGGAGACGGGTCGTAGTGAAGTCTCTTTCGAAGTGAAGTCGACGGGATATACATGATAAGAGACTTGCATGGTAGAGTACGGAGGTATAACAGTCGTCCGATAAGAGAGACGGATTTACGGGAAGAGGTGGAAGAGACCGAACGTCTGATAATGAGTAGGACATTTTGGGTCGAGTTTACAGTGATGGATCCTTAGTAGAGTAAATTAGGACTGTCTTTGGGTACCCCCAAAGGGTCCACCTCGACCACCATTTAAGCTCTCTGACGGTCACGTCTTTTGGATTCTCTGCGTCTAAATTAGGGACCTAGTCCCTCTGGGGGACCTGCTCCGATGTCGTTACGTGAGGTCATGAGGACGGTCTTTTAGGGTGCCTGTCTCCGCGGGCCGTCCGGTGTCCGGTATCGAGGATGTCTCAACCTGTGCTGACTTCACTAAATCGTGCGTTCGTGTCTTTAGATACCTCACCCTTAACACTTGAGGGTCAAATATCTGACCCTTTGACTCCTTCAATTTACCATGTCAGTCCAACGTATCGACCCCACCCCCACGTCCTGACTGAAAGTTAAGATTCTGACATCTTACAGCTTCAGTTATGAGGATTGACGAGGCGGTGGCTCTGTGATGAAATTCTCTGTCCGCTCTTCTTAATTTCAAGACCTCCGCCTCCTTTACTCCTCCTTACTCCTCCTTTCTTCTCAGGGCTATGTGGGTCTAACGGACGGAAAAGGAGACACGAAACACCGACACCGAACTTCGAGGTGATTACAAGGGGGTAGGGGTCCTTTTGGTCCTTTCACTCGCAGTCAGACGTTTGGAGCAACTAGAACAACGGGTCGAAGTATTAAAGGTGACCAAAGTAATCGAAGAAAACTTTCCGTGAGGACTGGGAGACGGTCAGAAGAGGAAGGGACCCTCTCTTCGTCTTAATTTAAATCTCGTTTAACTTTCCTTTTCTTGTTTCTTCGCCCCTAGGGAGGTCGAGACATTCACGTAATTGATATATTAGTCTACTTGTGTCTTAGCACGGTTCTTTACCGGTCTCTTATAATCGTGACCTTATAGCCCCCGACCGGACTGTTACGCTACTTATTCGAGGAAAGGAGACTCGGTTTCTAGCGAGGTCTTTCTACTTCAGTCCCGAAGACCCCACGGGAACGACCCCAATTTGACCTTCCGGTCACCGGAGTCAATGGTCGTCCTTCTCACCCGCGTACTTGAGTGGAGGGGTCGTTGTGTCTTGACACGGTTCCGTTTAAGACAGAAGAAAGTTAGGTAACTTAACCCAAGTTTCGGTGTACGTGTTTTGCGGAGTTTAAATGTTTGATTGAAGACCGGAAACTCGATGGTTCTCTCCCAGTACCTTAAAGTTCCCTATTAAAACAGACACATTGTACTAACGGACCGTCCGACTGAACTGTCAGAGGAGGACGGGTCCCCAGGCTTGTAGTGTTAGAAGTATGGAAAGACCGCAAAGAAACTTCCGTTCCTGACCGCGTCGGGTGCACAGTCTTTCTTGTGTTCACAGGGCGCGTGTCGTGCCGACAGGAAGTTGGGTAAGCTCAGGTGCGGTCTCGGGCGCTGTCGTCGTCCATCCCCGAAGGCACAAGAGCGACGTAGTCCGCCCAGGTCGGGGTCCCTTGGGATTGAGGGCGCGGAAGGGTTGAACGTCGGCGGTCGGGGGTAGGACGGGGAGCCTGAATGTCCTAGTCGTCGGGCATCGGGAGGAGCGCTATCAGCGCCATCCGGAAGGTTCCAAACTAGAGGTCGGAGACCCCCACGCGCGGGAGCCACGCTATGTCGCGAAGGTCGTCCGTGCCGCTCGGGTCCACGTGGCTCAGCTTCCTTGGGTTGAAGTACGCCTTTTAGAACGGCATGAAGAACACCATGAGCCGGACGTCCCCGGGCCGCCCTGCGCTTCAGTCGCGCGTAGGGCCCGTCAGGTACCTCGCGAACCGGGAGGAGGGCGGAGGGAGGAGAGACCCTGGCGTCGTCGGCCCTGTCGGCGCGCGTGGCGTGGCGCGCGTGGCGCGGCTCGCGGAGTCGCTCCCAAACCTCTCGCTCCGCCCCCCTTCTCTCCCGTGGTCCCCCGCTGCCCCCGTGAATGGTCGCACAGCACGACAAAGAACTCCGGAGGAAAGGTCTCCTAGAGGTCGTCCGACGGGTCGTCACCGGTGAACCACCCTGGCCCGTCCCACCGGCGCAGGACGCGAAGCGGGCCAAGGTAGTGCCCCGTCTCCCCGTGGAGAGAGCCGGCTGCCCCGCTCGTGCGGCAGCTACAGTGCCCAGACCCACCGACGGGGTCCGACGCTTCGACGACGTCCTTCCGCCGTTCCCTCGCCGAGAACGATTACCCACTCGAGTACCGTCGCCCCCTGTGGCCCGCGGACCCTTCCACCCGTGACCCGTCCCGCTCGAACAATTTCTCCACGGCCGCTCGAAGCCCGAGAACTATGTGCCTCTTTTTCGCCGTTCCGCCTCGTCGTCCACGCCGCCCTTCCCGTCTTCCCGTCTTCCCGCTGTCTCTCGGCAGTCCTGGACCCGCTCCTACGACGTCCGCCGTGGCGCGACGTCAGAGTCCCTCGCCTGCGGGCGGCTCGCGGCCGGTGGCCCCGACCTCCTCGCGTCACCCCTCGACCGACAGAGAACGTTCTTCCTTCTGCCTGCACTCGAGCGGATAACCACAATTCAGAATGAAGGTCGAGACCTCGGCTTCACCTCCACAGGTCCTCCCCTCTTTTCTACGACGACCGCGACGCGAAAGGGACAGGGCGAGGTACGGGCCCCTGGCACATAAATACCTCTGGCCGGCGGGGCCCACCGGTTACTCGCGCGAGCCACCCCGCCTGGCCCGACGCCGACCGGCCCGGCCCTCGCCGCGCCCCGGGCCCCACCCCACCGGCCCCCACCCTTCTCCTACGTCAGTCGCTCCACTCACTCCCGCGGGCCCGGAGCCCACTGGCCACGCGCCGAGAGGCCCGCCCTTGCGGCGCCTGAGGTGGGGCCTCTATTGGGCGCCCCTTCCGACTGAGGGGCCTCAAGTAGCCCCGACGCGGAACGCGCGGAGGGGCGGGAGCGGGCCGCCGACGGCGGGTCGCGAACGTGTTGGCGCGCCGGGCCGCCGGCTCCAGAGGCTCACGCCGGGCCCGCCGACGCCCGCGGACGGCCCGGGGGCTCGGGCGCGCGGGGGAAGTTTGGTCAAAAACGGTCGGGCCTGCCTGGAGCAACCTCCTTCGAACCCAAAGACGTGGAGGGATCCACCCCTCCCAAACTCTGAATCACTTTCCGTGGGCTCCTTCATTAAAGTGAAAGCTCAGAATTGAACCCGCGAGGTGAGCGACCATGGAGAAGCCCACCGAAACGCTATCCGCCGTCTTCGCGCCGGACCGGAACTCCGCCCCGAGCCCGAGGGGGACGCTGAGAGACCTGTGGCTGGACGGACCTGGAAGCTCGGCGCCGGGGGTGGAAGGAGTGGGTAGGGATGTTTCAGCTAGCCTTTGTTCGCGCCCCCGTGTCTGCGCGAGCGTGTGTGTGTGTGCGTGTGCGTGTGTGTGTGTGTGTGTGCGCGCGCGCGCGCTCGCGGGTGAAGATCGCGGGAGCACCGCCCGTCCCCAACTTGAGACAGGATTGACTCCTTTTCGACTTCTAAAAGCGACTGACGAAACTTCACCAAGCATAACGGGGGAAAACTAGGTCATGCCTTTGATGGCGGTTCCTTCAAGACAGCGGAGACTCCCGAAAAGTCAATGGACTGTCGTAAAAAAAAAATTTGGGATCACAATTTTAAGGGACCGTTCAAGTAACATTTGAGAATCGACCAAAGATCTTTGGAAAATGTTAGGCCGATCTCGAACTTGAGACAGCAAAGTCTAAACAGAACTAATGTTGAGTCACTGACAAGTACCATTGTGTTCATTGTACTATAGACTTATATTACACATAGATTACATAGATGTATCGGTAGAGAGATATATGATATATTGTGTAATACGTCGTGCACGATAGCTAATATGTGTCATACATTATACGTGACATAGACCATCTGGGATACAATGTCTCACACGAAAGATCCCAAATACCACACGAAGGGTCCCCCGAATCACTATTTCTTAGGTGGACGGTTAAGCCCTCTGGACCCAAACTAGGGACCTACCCCTTCTAGGGGACCTCTTCCTTTACCACTGGGTGAGGTCATAAGAACGGGTCTCTTAGGGTTCCTGTCTCCTCGGACCGCCCGGTGTCGGGTACCTGAGAGTTTCTCAACCTGTGTTGAATCGTTGATTTGTTGTTGTTTCCCAAATACTGAAGTCAAGTCGACGAGTCAGCACAGGTCGAGAAACACTGGGGTGCCTGACGTCGTGTGGTCCGAAGGGACAGGTAGTGGTTTAGGGTCTCAAATGAGTTTGAGTACAGGTACCTCAGTCACTACGGTAGGTTGGTAGAGTAGGAGACAGTAGGGGAAGAGGAGGACGGAAGTTAGAAAGGGTCGTAGTCCCAAAAAAGGTTACTCAGTCAAGAAGTGTAGTCCACCGGTTTCACAACCTTAAAGTCGAAATCGTAGTCAGGAAGGTTACTTATAAGTCCTGATTAAAGGAAATCCTACCTGACCAACCTAGAAGAACGTCAGGTTGCCTGAGAGTTCTCAGAAGAGGTGGTGTCAAGTTTTCGTAGTTAAGAAACCCTGAATCGAAAGAAATATCAGGTTGAGAGCGTAGGTGTGTATTGATGACCCTTTTGGAATCGAAACTGATTTGTCTGGAAACAACCGTTTCATTTCAGGAACGAAAAATTATACTGAATCGGTCCGTGATTCGATTTGTAAAATGTATCTTGAAGGGTAAAGTCGGGTTACTGTTTTTAATTTACTTGTTTATTTAAACTTTAAATCTCTCAATATATTAAACAGGACCCTGTGTCTGGAATGGGATCCGAGGACACCCTCAGTCTAGCTCTAAAAGACTAAAATCGGAAATGATACATGAAAGTATATGTTGTACGATATTATATAGTCATTAGAGAGTCTTATAACCTTTATAAAGAATATACGTTTATAGAGGTTTTCTCTCCACCCACCCTAGTCACATCCATCCCTACACACCACGTCTACGACGAAGTGTACCGTCACCACCATTTTCCTTTGACCATCGGGGGTTCCTTCTGGGCACGTCAAGTGGCCACGCGGACCGAAGACCGCACTACGAACGTGCATCATTCACCAGTTCTTTACGATTTAGGATAACAATACAGTCGATAATTCAATAGGTAGGGAAGGGGGACCATAAAAGAAGGAAAGAGACGTACACACGAATTCGTCTTTCCTTTTCTCAAAGTCTAAACGATCCCAAAAGTGTACTCAAATCGTAGTAAAACGAAATATTTACGGTTCATCTATGAATCTTCCCGTCCGTTAGGAACCAGAGTATTATGGGCCGTTTTTTTACAGATAAAGCCCCTTTAACAAAAGAGGACAGGTCACCTTTTTCAGACCTAACGTCTCCTTTCGTCACGACCGAGGGACTTCGAAACAACTGTAGGCACGAATGGGCAGGGGTTACTCTGCGTCACGTCCCTTTACTCAGACAACTCGGTCAGGGTCCCCGCGACAGTGAGCCGAACCGGACCCACTCAGTGGGGCCGTCCCTACGACGACCCTTAGCGATTACTCTCTAGAACCTCACGGAGTATTTACGGGTGGCAGTAATGACTCTGTCCGGGCCCGGGAGACAAAACAAGACCCTTGAGAATGGTTCAGGATTTACCTATTAATATGAGGTCGGGAGCGTGGCTCACTGGCGTCTACTGTTTCAGACACACAGACACACACACACGCACGTACGCACACTGAAACAACACACTACTCCCACTCCGCTACCGACACAAGAGACACGACTCTTTGGGTCTTGACAGAGTTGACATAGTGTGCGATTGTGTGCCAAGACACGAAGTTTCGAGACCGAGTTACGGCTCTAGAGGAAAGACTGACACCTTAGACCTTCCTGACTCCAAGGTGTAGACAGCTTACCTGGCACACTCTTGGTTGGTGTCTCATTTCGAGTTCAGAGGACGTTTCCCGTCACCATCTTTCTCGGTCAGGTCGCCCCGACGACACCCTTACGGTGTGGATGTCACGAGTCGTGTCTTGTCACGAGTCGTTTGTACTGGATATTACAGTGGTAGCACACGGAACGGAAAACGTCTGAAGTGTGATCTCTCCGTTGTATCTACAGGGTCCAGAATACGGATCACAAGTTGGATTGTCACGTTAAAACTGAGTCCCTCGGTATATTAACTCCTCCTGATCCTCTTCCGTTACCGTTGGGTGAGGTCACAAGAACGGACCTCTTAGGGTCCCTGGCCCCTCGGACCACCCGACGGCAGATACCCCAGCGTGTGTCAGCCTGTGCTGACTTCACTGAATCGTCGTCGTCGTCTCTTCACGACCACTCACGTTTGGGGCCGAGACAGTGAATTCTCGGTCTAGTTGACTCCTAATAAATGAAAATAGAGTCAATTCCGAGTCCACACATACACACACACTCAACGAGTCAGCACAGGTTACGAAACGCTGGGGTACCTGACATCGGGTGGTCGAGGAAGCAGGCACCCTAAGGGGTCCGTTCTTATGACCTCACCCATCGGTACGGGAGGAGGTTCCCTAGAAGGGTTGGGTCCCTAGTTTGGGACCAGAGGGTGTAGCATCTGTCTGAGAAACGGAAGACTCGGTGTCCCGAGTCTACGGAGTAGAGTTTTACGAGTATTGCCTCTCATGGATGGATCATCTCAAAAAGACTCCTACTGTTTCGTGTTTTCGAGGGGTCGTATGTCATTTCCGAGACTTCGCGAACAACAATTGTAATAATTCCTACTTGTCCAAACCCGAGAGTTTAGTACCACTATTAGAGACAACGTAACTAGAACCCAAAAGACAGTTTTTTATAGTAACTTTAATGTCTGTACTCAAAGGAGCAAAAACAGAGACGATCTCGCATGCTGTGTCGCGACAAATAGAACCGGTCGTAGGTCATACGTGTGTTATCCGTTAACTAATAACTACTAAAGGAGTAGCGGTTTACTCTTCCTAAATATAGTTATGTAAGAAACAAAAGACTCCTTCTCCAACTGCCATTTATGGTCTCCCAAAAAAACCCACAGTATATCCTTCGTCAAGATATACTGTTTTTCTTATCGAACCGAGCGTTGTCGAACCCAACTCCGGTTCCGAGATGGTGAGTGGTCGACACACCGGAATCCGTTTAATGAATTGGAGAGACTCGGATCAAAGGAGTAAGTAGTTTGACCCCCAATGATATGAATACAGAGTCCTTTCAATTCTACTTATAAACTTTATAATCCCGTTCGTGTTAGTTGGTCACAGAAGTGTCTGGAGGTAAACTGAGGACATATTCGAACTACTAAAGACTCATCTTAAGTCGGGACAACCATTTAATATGATACTTTTTGCATAGAATTTCGGAGGTTTTACGTCAATGTACCCCTCTTGAAATCATTTTCAAGAAATTTTCTCGTCGAGGTAAAATTTCCTATACTTTTTCTATCCAATTTTTTTTTCTATTCCAAACGTAAGTTCAAGTACTCAGTAAAAATGATAATAATGTTTCACATTAAATAACTTCTCGATTATACATAGACGGTCGAAAAAACATAGAGATGGGTGTGGCAAAATTCCATTCATAATAAAGGGTAAAACACATTCATTCGAACTAAGAATGTCACCAATTCGGTCTACACTCTAGTTTAGATGGAACGATGTATAATGGTTCCACCAAGTGAAGCAGGAGTAGACGTTTTACCCTTATTGTTATCACCGAGAATAAACAATAACCGTGTAACTTCAAAACAGAACCTTGAACCCAAGGTCGAACAGAGTCCCTCAGGGACTCCCGTCTTCTGACAGACAGACCAAGAGGTGACATAGGAATCACCGGTATTGACACGAACTTAGACAGTTCCGCGAGTCATTTATTGACAGTTTAGTCCACAACGTTTTCTTGTGACTCATTTACGGAATTCACAATGTCGACAAGCACAAGTCAAACCAGCTAAGACACCTGGACCACTTTGTCAAGGATACAAATTAATGTTCGGAATATATATTTCGCTCTAAAATAAAGTAAAAAAGAAAAAAAGTTATTACAAACTCCTTTGACTCTGGACTAACACCTTCTACACAGGAGAAATCTCGTAGAGGTGCATTTTTGCCTCTTGTGGCTAATTTACTCGATGATAACACTTGTCATGAAAAATGAACCATTTATCATAATCGATAATAATACTACTAAAAAGAGAAAGAAAAAATAAAAAATTTAATACTTTCATACTCTTATGTAAATGTCCTCTGAACCTTTTTCGTCTTGTTTCAATGTATATCAAACCGATATATAATGTTAATAAAAAATTTATCTATTTAATTCTAAAAATCAACCTCAAAGTTATAGTTTGAGAGTTTTTAATTATCTGATTTATATGTCTTTTTATCCTATGTCATCTTGACTTTTCGTGGTACTTGGTTAAGTCGTATTAATTTCAAATGTGTTAAGAGTATGTTGTCATCCTCTGTTTAAGATAAGTTCAAGGGCATCTGACATTTGATCCTCTGAGACCTTGTACAGGTCCCATAATAATAATAATGTTATAATGACTAAGATCTTCCTTCTAGATCTAAATAGACAGACGAGATCTCGGTTTAAATCGACCGATTACTTTTTTTTTTGGTAACTAAAACTTTTTAAGGTAATCATGGTATATATAAAGTATTAATCGAAGGTTTTAATGTAGTAGTGTATCGAGGGGTAAGATACGAAAGAACGTACTATATTAAACCGATTAAGGTAGTCTCACTTTTAGGCACTTTAAGGTACCGTCCTAATGATAACGACTAATAAAACCTGGGTCTTAGGTAAGACAGAGTCAGGACAAACAGTTCTCGGACGAAACTGTGTAGAGTGACACCGAAAACTAAGCCTACTTCCTAATAGGACGAGACTAACACAAAACAGTTTCGAAATTACACTTGGAGGTGTACGCATGAAGGTGAACTGTGAGTGTGGAATTTGCCTCGCCTACCTTTCGTAGACACGACAGGCCCACTCAGTCGAGACCCTTCTTACCCTCCTCTGCAAGTTATCAAACAGTCACACACACTTGACCCGGTCCGCTCGTTAGGGTTTTGTTCCCTTGAGCTCTTCGCAGGAAAATAGAAACCCACCCCCCTCAAATCGACCGTCTCCTGAATCCATCGGAAACCCATCGTCATATCGGGAGTGGTAAATCTAGAGTGTAGGACCAAGAGGGTGACTGTCTCCTGCCGATTCGTTGAGAACACAAGACCAAGGACCACGATAGTGTGCTGAGACAAATGTCGTACCCTCAGCTCTCAGTCGATTCCAGGTCAGGGCGACCTTGGACCTGTCTTCCCGGACCCTAGGACATGCACATGTACTAGTGACTCCAAGGAGGGCTTGTTGCCCGAAAAGACACTTTTCTATTAAAGTACATGCAAAGGTGACTAGAGAACTAAAAAATAAGTTAAGGCCATCTTATCTTAAGTGACTTTCACCTCAGTAAGACATTTACCAGTGACTCGTGGAGGGCAGAACCTTGACCTCTATGTTGCCGTGCGTTGTGGCTGTCCGGGAGACTGAAGAACCTCGAGTGCACTGTCTTTGTGTACACATTAGTTTCTTTGTCTTGTTAAACTTTCTCCGCATTTCGTCCCTCTACCCTACCTCTACTTTACCCGACATCCCATTAGTGCCCGAAGGGCCCAACACGATCACTATTTCTTAGGAGGGCGGTTACGTCCTCTGTGCTCTCCACGTCCAAGGTAGGGACTCAGCCTTTCTTCGGGACCTCCTCCTCTACCGCTGGGTGAGGTCGTAAGAACGGGCCCTTTAGGGTACCTGTCTCCTCGGACCGCCGGATAGGAGGCTCTCTAACGTTTCCTCAGTCTGTTCTGAATCACTGATTTGTTGTTTTCCAATAATGCGAAGTCAATAGACGTTTCCGGAAGGACTCCTTGGTCGGAAGCTCGAATCTGAATCGAATGCTCTTCATCGACCTGAGTACCTCTGGACCCCCTAGTCCCCGTCCGGGAACTGTCGATTGTCGAATTCCCCTGGGTGTGTCTCTTAGTGTCTTCCTTAGGACTAGTCTTCGTGTGCCTAGAAAATAAGTGGGGTTTCTGTTTCCCTGTCATAAAGGGTGACAGGAGAGGTAGATTAATAGGTCACGAAAGACCAACGGTACGAGATTATAATGTCTCCGCACAATAATAAAGTTCCCACAAGACAAACCACTGTGTCTAAACTCTCAATTTTAAGAAATTTATATGTTCTCAACGAATTTTATTCTTAATTCGACTTATTACGATACTCTCGATTGAAGGTATGAAAACGGTCAAGTGTCCACCTTTGTCGAAGACATTCCGTTAGTGACCCTTCCCCACTTGAAGCCAGGGACAGAGTCCAGGGGTTTACAACGTACACCTTCAATGGACACTCAGTAAACTAGTTGGTTTGTGACGTGTTTTACAAGAACTCGTGACTATTCAAATCTCTGTACACCGACGGACAGGAGGTCGGGGACTCTTTATATTAACAAGACTCCTGCACACAAATTTTATTTTCTTTTGTCTCTACCCTAGTTGCACTACTCGTGAACACCCGAACCTTAGGTCCTAGACCTGACAGAAGACTGGAGGTCGCCTTTACGACGAAGAAGAGGTCGTCAGACCCGTCAGTATGCCCGAGTAGAGTAGGGGGTCGCCCCTGGTACCAAATACTGGTTAGTCTCCACGTAGGTACTAAGTTCAGTCAGTTTACTCACTTCGGACCCTGAAAACGACTTCATTGACCCTTTCTCTACTTAGGTTACCTTCTCCATTGACTCTCGGGTCTAAACGACTTTTGGTGGTACGTTTCGGTAATGACTCTTCGTCTCTGTACTAACACGGTTGTTTCCAGGCAGACAAGTTCCGATACCAAAAAGGTCACCAGCACACACCTATACTCTCGACCTGGTATTTCCTCCGACTCGTGGCTTCTTAACTACCAAAACTTGACACCACAACCTCTTCTGAGAACTCTCAGGGAACCTGACGTTCCTCTAAGTCGGTCAGTTAGGATTTCCTTTAGTTGGGACTTATGAGTAACCTTCCTGACTACGACTTCGACTTCGAGGTTATGAAACCAGTGGACCACGTTCCTTGACTAAGTAACCTTTTCTGGGACTACGACCCTTTCTGACTTCTGTCCTCCTCTTCCCCTACTGTCCTACTCTACCCACCTACCGTAGTGACTGAGCTACCTGTACTCAAACTCGTTCGAGGTCCTCAACCACTACCTGTCCCTCCGGACCGCACGACGTCAGGTACCCCAGCGTCTCTCAACCTGTGCTGACTCGCTGACTTGACTTGACCTGACTTGGTACATCTACCCCGAAGGGTCCACCGAATCACCTTTCTTAAACCGACGTCACGTCCTCTACGTTCAAGTTAGGGACCCACTCCTCCTAGGGGACCTCTTCCCGAACCGTTGGGTAAGGTCATAAGAACGGACCTTTTACGGTACCTGTCCCTTCACATCGTCCGATGTCAGTTACTCGAGTGTTTCTCCCTGTGTACTGACTCGTTCTTGAGTGTGGGTGGTACATCTATTTCTTCCACGGGATTCCCGTTTCGGTTGAGTCCTTTCGTCTCGACTCACCTCCATACTCTTTCTCTCGTATGTCGAAACCACCGTAGTGGACCCTGGTAGGTGGGGACGTTCTGTGGGGAACACAAACGCTTAAGGTAAGACTGGACCCAAAGAGGAGAACGAAGTCTTTCATGACCGATCTCGTGAGTATGATTTGTAATACAATGATAGTCTAGAAGGATTACAATTATTATTCTTTTCAGTAGGTATTGGTCCTTTCCTCAATTAGAAAGACCGGACCTCGTCAAGTCCTTTTGTGTCAGTGCGTACCTACCTCACACACACGCGAGTCAGCGCAGACTGAGAAGTCGGGGCACCTGACCTCGACGGTCCGAGGAGACAGGTACCCTAAAGGGTCGTTCTTGTGACCTCACTCAACGGTAAAGGAAGAGGTCCCTAGAAGGGTTGATCCTACCTTGGGCTCAGAGGACGTGACCGTCCGCCTAAGAAGGGGCGACTCTCCAACATTGTTTGCACCCGAGTCCTAACCCGGGCTGACCCAGAAGGAAGATGGCGAAAAGTCGACACACTCTGAAAGACTTTTAGGTCAAGGGATTAGATGACCTTTTCTACAGTAGTGGTGCCTTCGAGAAGGGACGATCTTTGCTCTATTTTACCCGTACACACTAGTCTGACGTGTGTTCGTCTCGGACGCCCCGGAGGGACCCCGCCCCCCGTCCGGAAGGGTACAGGAGACGAAATCGAGGAGGCCCTTCATGGTTCCTTTGTCATAGACTACGTGAAAGACCCAACAATACGTCCACACTTTGGAGGGGGCGGGGTCATCTTCTCCAATTGATGAACTCCTGGCACTCGGAGTTCGGGGTCCGGAGGACCTCGACTTCCTGACCACTTCAAATGGGGGCACTGTGGCGGACAAGGGAGGGTAGTCGGTCAGTTTCTCGGCACGTGTTCGACTAGTGAGGAGGACACTGGGGGAGCGGGGTGGAGGGTAGCGGACCGAAAATTTCTACGAAACGGTCTTGGGAAGCGCCCCGAACCTCGCAGAGTCCCGAACTCCGAGAGCAGAGGACCGCACCGGGACGTCATTTGGGAGGAGACGAAGTCTAGGGTGACAAAGTGCAGATTACGTGTGAACGACAAAGTGGGAAAGAAAATAGTTTTAGTCGAGAGTCTCTCCTTAGACCATCCCGAATGACTAAAGTAAGACTTAACCAAAAAGGGTGTGCACAGAAGTGGTTCCCTCGGGAAAGAGATTAACACTTTAGAGTCGATTCTCTGAAACTCCGTAAGGATCTTCCAGAGTCCCACAAAAGTCTCCGTCTTCTTAGAGATGAGTGTCTTAAGTCACTCTTAAGGTGGGTATATTCCAGTCCGTCGTGGCCTTATATCCTTGTGATTTAAGTGTGAACCTTTCGATAGACTTCCTTACCCTAACCTCCCGTTTATGAAAAGTGACTTTATGTAATCGCGAAATACCTCATCTGTTCTCCTGGGTAGGGAGGGGGGTGGTACTGGTTGGTGGTCGCGGGGGTCGTGTGTGCATGTGTGTGGGACGACACTCTGAACACTAGTTACTCAGAAGTCGCCAAGCAGTATTTGTCACAGAGGGACCACCCACCCTCACAGACAGGTAAGTGAAAATGAATATGTTATGTGTTGTGAGTGTCAGTCGAGTAGAACGGTTGCATTTATTTATATAGTCAGAGTACGGGCTCGAACACTGAACTAAAGTTTTGGTGAACTCAGTGTTTCTCTCCAGGAGTCCACGAAGAAGGTGTCTTCACTGAGTCTGTAAAACGATAAGTTGTTGTGCCAATCAGGTGTCCCGATGACTGCAAAATACTTTAGAGTTCAGACCTCAGATCTCGCACTTTACTCATCGATTATTTTATCGAAAAGAGATTTTACTTTTACGTACGTAATAATCTGACAGTTTTAGGAACAGAAGTAGAATCTCCTCTTTACATTAGTAAACCTTTTGTCTGGACCCGTCGTCTATGTGCACACACACACGATTCAACGAGGTCAACACAGACTGAGAACCAACCGCTACGATACCTGACGTCGGGTGGTCTAAGGAGGCAGACACCCTAGGACGTCCGTTCTTGTGACCTCACCCAAAGGTGCGGGAGGAGGTCCCCTAGAAGGGGTGGGTTCCTAGTTCGGATGCGGACGATTCAGAGGACGTGCCCGTCCGCCGAAGAAATGACGATCGTGGAATTCATATGTCCAAGGGAGAGAAGGAAACAATGGAAAATTTATCTTAACGGGATCGTAAAAGACCTCTATTTCTATAAGGAAATCTTAATTCTAGAAGCCTCTTCCTCAGAGTGCTAAAATCAACAATAGAATGACTTGGGTAATGTTGTGTTCGTTTTCGCTTTCGCAGGCGTCCATTCTTGTGCTGGACCCGCTTGGTCGGTTGGGTCGCTGCCCCTCGTGTGAGAGGACAGCGCGTTTGTCACAATAGGAGGCGCCCCGTCCTCGCCCTACAGGGGCGGATCCTTGTGGACTTTGCCCTCGCCCGTGACGGACGGGGGCTCGGGGAAGGTTACGGGGGTCCGCCGGCGACGGGAAACGGGGGTCAAGTCCCCTCGGTCGGTCCCGCCGTCAGGGCCGACGAGTCGAAGGGACGCGTCTATGACCACGAGCCGTTCGGAAACTTCGTCATCTCTCCGCAGAGACTTTTTGTATTCACTCCTTATAACATTGATAATCGTTCAATTTTTTTATTATTTACAGCGAGTCAGCACAGGCTGAGAAACGCTGGGGTACCTGACATCGGATGGTCCAAGGAGGCAGGTACCCTAAAAGGTCCGTTCCTATGGCCACACCCAACGGCAAAGGAAGAGGTCCTCTAGAAGGGTTGGGTCCCTAGCTTGGGTCCAGAGGGCGCAACATGCGTCTGCGAAATGGTAGACTCGGTGGCCCATTTAGTAATCATTCATTCATAGTTCCTAAACCCCGAAAGACCCACCGAGTCACCATTTCTTAGGCGGACGGTTACGTCCTCTGACCCAGGACAGGGACCCACCCCTTCTAGGGGACCTCTCCCGAACCGTTGAGTGAGGTCACAAGAACGGACCCTTTAGGGTGACTGTCTCCTCGGACCGCCCGATGTCAGGTCCCCCAGAGTCTCAGTCTGCACTGAATCACTGATTTGTTGTCGAGGTACTTCCTAAAGCGGTCAGGACACGTCTGCGCCACCGGCACCGGTCCGCGAGTCCAGACTTCCGACATTCGTCCCCACCCTCGCAGGACACGTTGCTCGACTCCTGAGGAGCCTCGGTGTCTTGTGAGTCGCAGCCCCAATTTGGCCTCATATTTAGTTGCGACAACTGCCGACTACGGGACCTTGCGTAGGCGTGAAGAAGTAGACCCGAGACCTCCAAGATCAATTAAAAAGACGGACTCTTTTTCATTAACGATCTTCCGTTACCGTGGGGTGAGGTCATGAGAACGGACCTCTTAGTGTTCCTGTCACCTCGGACCACCCGACGGCAGATACCCCAGCATGTCTCAGCCTGTGTTGACTTCGTTGAATCGTCGTCGTCGTCGTCTTAGTTTGAGTGGAATCCTTCATGAGCCTGACACTTTCCATGGGTCCTTTCCTAGGACTACTTTATTTGTCCTGCTTAGGAACGGACGTAAACTTCGGGGTAGTCCTGGTCACGGTGGCACAAAAAATCGGTTGTATCCGGACTTTGAATCCTGTCCCAAACTGGGGTGTCTACTGTAGGTCCCAGTGTGCACTAGACCCGTCAGTGTGTCCCGGAGAGCAAGTCTTCTGCGAGTGTGAACCAAGTTACGAGACGACAACGGTACAATTCTGAAAATTACTACCAAAGATTGAAAAACGAAACATAACCTCATGTCGGCTAATGGTTGCAACACTATCAAAGCACACCTGCCGTTCTACTGACGGCGTGTGCACCTGTGCATAGGTAAGAGGGGGTTTGGGGCAGGGTGGGTCCGAACGGGTATTGCGACTCGCCTCGAAGGGCGCGAGACGTCGCCCGGGAACAACCAATAGGGCCCACGTGCGCACGTGGGATTTGTGGGATGGATGGGGAAGGGGAGTAAGACGAGGAGGGCCGTTGGTCTTCAAGTACGAGATTCAGACACTCAGAGAAAGGCAAAACATTCAAGTAAACAACGTCCTTTGATTGTCCTGGAGCCGTATCGTGTATTGAGACGAGCCACAACTTCTTCCGTTACCGCGGGTGAGGTCACGAGAGCGGACCTCTTAGGGTCCCTGCCCCCCCGGACCACCCGACGTCAGGTACCCCGCCGCTTCTCAGACTGTACCGACTCGTTGAAGTGAAAGTGAAAAGGAAAGTACATAACCTCTTTCTTTACCGTGGGGTGAGGTCACAAGAACGGACCTCTTAGGGTCCCTGCCCCCCCGGACCACCCGACGGCAGATACCCCAGCGGGTCTCAACCTGTGCTGACTACACTGAATCGTCGTCGTCGTCGACGGGTCACAACACACCGTCGGACCTACTCCCCGTAAACCCCCTCTTACCTATGAACAGGTACACATACCGTCTCAGGGAAACGACGAGTGGACTTTGTTAGTGTCGTGACAATTAGTCGACATTCACAGCATTCGCAATCAGTGAGTCGGCACAGGTCGACAAAAGGTGGTCCAGAGGAGGTAGGTACCCTAAAAGGTCCGTTCTTGTGACCTCACCCAACGGCAAAGGAAGAGGTCCAGAAAGACTGGGTCCCTAGCTTGGGCACAGAGGACGTGACGTCCGTCTGCGAAACGCTAGACTCGGTGGTCCCTTCGGGTATTCGACCAATCTGAGGTTATGTTTTAATTTTCCAAAAATTTTTTGTAATAATTCTTAGAGTTATCCCGTTGTCGTCTGGTAACTTAGTTCGTACCCCTAGAAGACTTGTTCTCCGGGACACACTTACGTACCCAGTGTACACTGGGCACTTACAGTAGATACCCCAGTTTGGGACACGATTAAAAGTCCGTACTAATCGTTTTATTTCCCCCCTTTTTTTTTGTTGTTGGGTGTTTACCACGGACAGGAGTGCCACGAAGTTCAGGTTTGTTCCCAAGTACGACAAACTGCCGAAGGGTCCACCCCGATCACCATTTATTGGGCGGACGGTTATGTCCTGTACGTTCTCTGCGCCCAAACTAGGGTTCCAACCCTTCGAGGGGACCTCTTCCTTTACTGTTGGGTGAGGTCACAAGAACGGACCCTTTGGGGTACCCGTCTCCTCGGACCACCCATGTCAGGTACCCTAACACTTCTCGACCTGTGTTACCTTCACTGAATCGCGAGTGCGAGTCCCATGTCGCTTGAGGACTTCTGTACTCCTCCGTTCTCGTTAGGGTTTTCCCGTTCCCCCAACTGTGGCGTCCCGTTGGGAACTGGTCTGTTCCTACTCACCTCTTTACGGTAGAGACCCCACTCTTGTAAGACTCTGTGCACCACGTGTCAAAGAGGTTTCTCAAGGGTCCTCTTTGGTAGAGGTCAGTGAACCCCATTGGTCTAGTCCCTGGCCGGGAGTCTCCCCGGAGGGTAGGAGCGGAAAATTTTAGAAGACTTGGGGTGGGGAAGGAAGGGGTCCTAGCAAAGGGGTCTAGCTGAGGGACGTCGTTCGGGAACGGGGTCCTCGACAATTCCGTGACTGCAGTGGTCTTACATAGTGACCGGTGAGAACTAATCTTCGGCGCCTTCTGATTTGGTTTCAGAGTGTTCGGCCTGCGAAGCCCATCAAGGAGAGGAAACACGGAGCGAAGTCAGAGCCCCGGACATCTCCCAAAACGAGGTTCTTTCTGACTTCGCGATAGTTTCTGAGTGTCGTCACCAACGGCACGGAGAAGGCAGAGTACGAACGATTAGTGGGGTGCGTTTGGTACAAAGAGGTCTCTAATCAGTACTACGAATGACTCCGAAATGTTGGTACTTCGTGGAAGAGAGAGCCGACGACAAACGTAAGTATGGACATCGGGAACGTCGAGTAACACTACGTCCCCACCACCCACCGGCACGACCAAGCCCCTTCCCCCCGACCGAAACATACCAAAACGAGAGGGGAGTCGGGACAGAGAGGCAACTTCAGACAGAGTCACATGGTGCTTACGTTGGATGTCCAAGACACTCACTCAAATAATATGTTATTTTTCGGAACTTGCAGTCGTGTCCAAGGGACTGAGGTTGACCACATGCGACACGCTACAGTCCTCCTACGAAAATAAAAGTCCATTTTAAGGTGGAGACGTCGACAGTATGGTCGTCGTGGAGTTTTGTCTGATCTCTGATGCTATCGGAAAACAGACAGGTAGGAAAGGACCAGCAGAACTGTCTTGGATGTTATTGTTTCCTTAATGAAAAGAGATTTTTATTGTAGAGAAATCCCAGAAACACCGCTTCTTGTTGGGGACATAATCTACGTGTGTCTGGGAAACATTCCCGACTCCTTAGGTGTCACCTCCGCTTGGAGATCCCTACTGTAACTTCACTGGAACGTCCTGACGCCCGACGATTTTAGAGTCGTGGGGGCTCGGACTCGGTGGGTCCGGTACCGAAGACACTCCCGACGGAGGGACGACGAGGGCTCCCAGGGTCGACAGGGACGACCCGACGGAAGTAGGGGTCCTCGCTCGGGAGTCCCGCGGCCTGTGAGAGGAGGAACCGGAGAATCTCGTTTCAGAGGGTGACCACCTAGACTAGCCACCAAGTCTACGATTCGGTACAGACTGAGACCGTCAGGGTACCGGCCATCGGGTGGTCCGAGGAGGCAAGTACCGTAAAAGGTCCGTTCTTATGACCTCACCCAACGGTAAAGGAAGAGGTCCCCTACAAGGTCTGGGTCCTTACCTTGGGCCCGGAGGACGTAACGTCCGCCTAAGGACGTAACGTCCGCCTAAGAAATGACTGACTCGATCCTCTCTTCGGGTCACTTAGACTAACCGACCTGGATTTAGGACCCTAGACGTAGGATCGAATTCCCTACGAAACTTTAACTCTCAACTGTGGGTACTGGACCTTTAAAGGGGTTTATACCTCTTTTCATAAGTCCTCTATAATCCACCAGTGTCTGTGCATCCCACGGGGGAGAGGTAGTGTCTAGAAAAATACTCGTCGTAGACGCACTTCTCCGACGGACTAAGTCACACTTCGCGTTGGGTCCAAGACCCATTTAAGAACACCTTACTTAGTGTGAGCCCTTAAATACAAAATTAAACTTCTATACGACACTGACGAGGACTATTGTTCGAGACTGAGAAAAGAGTTATGTAACGACATTCGTGTTTTGGAACTTTGTCAAAGGAAGTACCAGATAAAATGTCTTTGGCAGTTGGTCACATGTAAGACCTCCCCAAACGTCTTTACAATTGTGAAAAAAAAGGTTCATTTTTGATTCAACTCTTAAGTTTGACTTCCCTCTCCTTATGTAAAACCGGTCCTTTGTCTCTCCAAAGGAACGAAAACACGTCAGAACGAAACACCTCACAGATGTCTTGAACCTGACAAGTCTCCCAAACTTTCACTTTCACCGAGTTAGTACAGACTGAGAAACACTGGAGTACCTGACGCTGATGTAAAGTACTTTAGTAGGTCCGGTCTTATGGTCTGACCCATCCAAAAGGGAACGGGGCCCCTAGAAAGGTTGGTCCGTACCTTGACCCCTGGGCACGTAACGTCCGCCTAAGAAATGGTTGACTCGATAGTCCCTTCGGGAGGACTCCCAAACGTTTATCTTTTATTTACAGTCTAAGACTCCAGTGTCGCGGTGGACCACCCTTTCTTTTCGATAAGTGAGTCACTCAGGTGTACTCTCGTTAGACACTCCGTGTATCTTTTCTAGAGTCAAGTCAAGTCAGCGAGTCAGCACAGTCTGCGAAACGCTGGGGTACTTAGCGTCGTACGGTCCGGAGGGACAGGTAGTGGTAGAGGGCCTCAAGTGAGTCTGAGTGCAGGTAGCTCAGTCACTACGGTAGGTCGGTAGAGTAGGAGACAGCAGGGGAAGAAGAGGACGGGGGTTAGGGAGGGTCGTAGTCTCAGAAAAGGTTACTCAGTTGAGAAGTGTACTCCACCGGTTTCATGACCTGAAAGTCGAAGTCGTAGTAAGGAAGGTTTCTTTAGGGTCCCGACTAGAGGAAGTCTTACCTGACCAACCTAGAGGAACGTCAGGTTCCCTGAGAGTTCTCAGAAGAGATTGTGGTGTCAAGTTTTCGTAGTTAAGAAGCC
>SJYO01045292.1:61767511-61790663 GCA_006410555.1 Capra ibex
TGTTTATACATGACTCGCGTACACGCGACACGTGCCCCAGCTGGACCTTCTAGGCGTCGACCCCGGCGCTGGCCGTCCCGGTGCACCCCGACTCACGACACGGCCCCGTCGTCTCCACGAGAGCCCGTAGGAACAGGGGAAGAGGGGGACCTCCTCCCGTACCGTCGGGCGAGGTCACAAGAACGGACCTCTTAAGGCGCCTGTCTCCTCGGACCGCCGATGTCAGGTACCCCAACGTTTCTCAACCTGTGCTGACTTCGTTGAATCGGGTTTAGGGGTACAGGGTTTCTCCTTTGACCCCGATACCCTTTACTGCGAACAGGTCTCGTTAAGAGTTTGAACAGGGACTCTAAAAAAAGTCCCCTAGAGGCTCCCGGAGGAAAAAGATTGAAGTATAGACACACTCTAGTCCAAAAGAAGTAGACACAGTTAATTTGTTGTGTAACGGTCCTTCACGGGAATTTCTCTAAACGTTCTTACATATAGATACGGAAGAATTATAAGGAAAAAGAGAACCTTTTATACCAAGAAAATTTCACAACGAATACTATTTATACCTTCCCTACAAAATAATAAAATTTAATTGTTCATGTAAGTTTTTAAGACGAAATTAAAGATTACACTATTCATAGCTACTTATATCTTGTCTTCAAGAGACCCCAGCAGTTGCTGAAGACTCTCACATTTCTGAGGGGGGGGGGGTTTTTTTTTCCTGTAACTTCTCAGCTCTCCGCGTGCACACGTGCATATGTCATTAGCGTCTTACTTACTGAGGGCCGTCCCGTCCGCGGAGGGGCGCGGATCGGGCCGCGAGCGGACCCTCCGCCGAGGCGCGCAGACCTCCGGCGAGAGGCCCCGGGCGCGGGCCGCGGGGGACGACGGGCGGCGGGCGCGGCGTCGGCGCGGCGGGCGCCAAAGACAGCCGGGTGTCCGCACGGACGGGGAAATTAACCGCGCATGGTTCAGGAAGGGCCGACGTCCAGGGGGGCTCGGGCCCGCGCTCGTCGGCCTCCGGACCAGCCCCCCTACACCTCGGCCGTGACGCAGGCGGCGCCCAGGCCCGGCTCCCGCTCGCTCTCGCCCGCGCCCCGGCGCCCACGCGAGCCGGCGGCAGGGGCGGAGCGCGGCATCGCGTCAGGGTTCTACCGCCGGTGGTACTTCTTCCGCCACTCCCCCGAGCCGCCCGCCGGCCCCGGCCCCTGGGCCCCGGCCCCGCCGGCCCCGCGCCCCGAGCCGCCCGCCCGCCCGCCGGCCCCGGCCCCCGGCCCATCCACCCGCCCGCCCGCCGGCCCGGCCCCCTCCAGCCCCGCGGTCCCGAGCCGCCCGCCCGCTCGCCGGCTCGCCGGCCCCGGCCCAACCCGCGAGCCGCCGGCCCCACCGAGGGCCGCGGCGCCCCAGGGGTCCGGGCCCGCGGGCGGGACCTCTTCGTCCCAGGCGGGCCGCCGCGGCTCCCGGGACCTCTCCGGCCCCGGGGCGGAGCCCGACACCGGCCTCCCCGGCTGACGCCGGCCGCACGTCGGTCGGGAGCGCCGAAGTGCGCCCCGGCGGCCGCGGGCGGCAGCGGGGCCCTCGGCAGCGGGGCCCTCGGCTCCGGGTCCCGACCAGCCGCGCGTCCCGGCCTCGGGCGTCGGGACCGCGGGCAGGAGCCGGGCGCGGGGCGTCCGGGCCGGCGGGCGTACACGGGAGGCGAGGGAGGTCAGATCGGCCCCTGCCTGCCTCTTTGTCTCGGCACTCGCCGAAGGGCCACTGAGTCGATTATTCGTCTTGGGCACACGTGTGGGTCCAAATTAACACAGAAAGGGGTTTCGGGTGGAAAATAGGATGATTCGTTCGTTTCGCGGACAAGTCCCGAATAGCGAGCCGCTCAGATGGCTACGAACGATGGGCGCGTCTTTCCTTGACTGTGCCTCTGCCCGTCCCGTCTCTCGTAGACGACGGGCCTCCGACACGACACGCGGCCAGACTCGTGTAAGGCGTGCGACACAATTAGACGACAAGGAAAGTCCCAGTACGACGCAAATAAAAATAAAACGTTCCCTTCTTGGACTCGGTGTCTCCGTTCCAATCCCAACTTTATTTATTTGTGCCTGCAAGTCGGAGGTCTCCGGCACGTAAATTGAAGGTGCCACAGACTACGCTCAGCGACCGACTTCCGTGACCGAGGCATCGAAAGCGGACCAAGGAAGTCAGGTGAAGACTCTGGCGCACCATCACACGAAAGCCGAGGCGTGGCGGAGTGTCGGAAATCGGTGGACGAGAACCCCAATCCCACTGGTCAGGCAAGTCCCAACGGGCTCAGCCTCCCCAATGACTTTGGCCCTGTCGAGGGCCGTTTGGTTCTGCTCAGCGAGCAAGATGACCAGACAGGAGGTGTTTAAGAAAAACCCGAGCTCTCCTCTCAAGTCCCGGAGCCACTAACTCTTTGACTAGCCCTAAGTAGACCGGACAAACGACAGACATACCTCGGGAGACAGAGCCTACTGGAAATTGAGGTGCCTTCTATCATCAACACCAAGGGGGAGAACTGTCTACATCTTTGTCCATGTCTTTTTTATTCGTTTACAGCTCCTTTACCAGTTTCCTACTAAACTTGGGACCCGAACTAGCGTCTTCAAGACTACTTGTCGCGAAGGGAAAGTAAGTAAGTCATCTGAAAGACTCACACCAGTCACCGACCGAAAGACAAGACCACTCCCTCTATTCCGACTACTCGTCATTACTGCAAAGAAAAAAGTCAACCGACACCCCCGAAACAACGCCATCGCCCGAAAAGAGATCAACGTCTCTTGTCCCGATGAGAGATACCGTCGCGTCCCCAAAGAGCAACGGCACCGGAAAAAGAACAACGCCTTTCACTTGAGATGTCACGACCCCGCTGTGGACCAGAGTCACCGAGACCGAGGACCCGGGGTCTCGTGTCCGGGTCTTCAACACCGTTTGCCCGGAACAACGAAGCTCCGCACACCCTAGAAGGACCTGGTCCCTAGCTCGGACACAGAGAACGCAACCGTCCGCCTAAGAAATGGTCACTCGGTGCACCCTTCCGGATCGTTACTACAAAATAGAGGAAAAGGGACATCGAAACATCTTACTGTGGGAACGCCTCTCCGTCCACAATTAGTCGTCAGTGTGTCTTTCGACAACTTAAACGTTGAGACTCGTCCTGATACTTTCTTTCCCCGAACACTTTACTCCCGACCTTATGCAGACAGAACTCCAGTCTCTTCCGAAAGAACTCTTCTACACCAGACAGCCTAAGGTACTCCTCCCGTTCTCCTCCAACCCTCACGGAGGACAACTCCGGACCCACGTAAGTCACTTTTCTACCGGTCCTCCCTCCCTTAACCCGCCCTCGTCCGACTTGACACTACCGTCTCCCGAGAACCTCCCCTTCCACTGCCGGGTCTGTGTTCCGAGAAATAGAGTCCTTCCGAGAGTGTCCACGTCGTAGAAGGACACCCACATAGACCGTGACGCCTGTCAAAGATTGTCCAATCGCTGTACACGCAGAAGGAGAGACGACTGAGAGTCTCTTCTGTCTACGGACGGTGTACCCACTCTCGTTTCATAGCATCCTGTCGGGAGCCTCAAATTCTTCTCGAGGAACGTCAGACCTCACGAAATGTGACTCATAACATTGTAGGTGACCCAGCACTGATAAATACCACTCTTCAACTCTACTGCTAAGTCAGATTGTAGAGGTTTCAAGAGGAAAGAGTCTGGACCAAGAACCGGACCCACCCCTGACGTCAGACTAAAAACAAATATGTAGAACTCCTGTTTACAGAGGAGGAGTCTCTTCGGTGGCAACTGTAAAGTTTCGTCGGGAGGTTGTGAGGGTGGGGAACTTGATAAGACGAAAGTGATAGTGTGCATACCGATAGATCGTCTTTCAGAATGAAGAGTGGATCAAGGACATCATCCTACCTTCGAACGGTCACGAGTACTCTCCCCTGAGTGTAATGGGACAACGATTCGATACAAGCAGAGACTCTGGGGCACCTGACATCGGACGGTCCGAGGAGACAGGTGCCCTAAAGGGTCCGTTCTTACGACCTCGGCCACCGGTAAAGGATGAGGTCCCCTAGAAGGACTAGGTCCCTACCTTGGGTCCGGAGGACGTAACCGTCCACCTAAGAAATGGTGACTCCGAGGTCCCTTCGGGAGGAACGCAAATCCTTTACGATTTAATTACTTACGGACAAGTATACTTTCTACTTTTTTTTACGTTTTAAAATATAACATTTTTGACCCATCCATTGGAAATTATTTGTTTTTGATTTCGTCTAATTTTAATCGGTCTCAAAGGGATATCCTGAAAACCTTGGGATCCCCGGGTCGACACCCAGGGTCTGAGTCCCGCTTGCGCTGACTCCTACCCGGGAAGGAGGACCCCGGGGCCCGCTCCGACTACGAGGGTCGTCCCCACGTCGGGATGACGTCCACCAATTAAGAGTGGACTTCAGCACTCGCCAGTGTAAAGAGAATCCGGATCGTCCTAACGGATCTAGACCCAGACAAGAAACATTACTAAAAACCGTTTGTAATAAGTCTTTTAGGGAATCGACAACAAATGCCCTTCCACTGAGGTAGGGGTAAGGGAGACGAACCAAGACCGAGAAGACCTTCCACCCTTATCGAAGGGACAAAGTGTCTACTGCTTGGACTCCACCGAGGTCTCTCGACTTTTTCAGCGGGCCCCAAACGCAGACGAACCCGAACTTCAGTGACGATGATAACGGTGGTCAGACACGACGGAGGTCATGATCCTTTCAGACGAAGGAGGAGCTCACTAAAACCGAAGCACTTGCCATCATTGATGTAGACCGAAAAGAGGACTGGAAAGCCCCGTACCCAGGGACATTCTTGTCTACTTTCGGGGCTTCTGGGAAGGTCTTCTTACGCGTGCAGTGTGGCGCACAGTATGCGTCTCAGCCCCTCGTCTACCTGTGGAGCGTCGGACGTGAGGCCCAAATCTTAAGGAGGGAAGGACGCCTTTACCCCGGAGGTCGCCGTCTCCTCACCAGATCTAGTCACTCTACTTTTGTCTTCGACGTCAGTCCCTTCCACGACTGAACGGAGAAAGGTGGCGCCCAATCCGTCACCCACAACCGGAGTGTGGGGCCGAAGTCGGGAATTGGGGACCTCTTTTGGTGACAATGTCTTCACTTGCGACCCCAGGCCACACGACCCCCGACGACGAGCGACTCCGATGTCGTCCTTGGTGGACGAAACCTTTCCATCTTCCGCCCACCGGTCTGAGACGTCGAAAAATCTTTCGGGAGCAGCCACTCAGACTGACTCGGACGAAGTCTACGTCGGAGTCTCGGACACAATTTCGGAGTCGACACGGGTCCGCTTGGGACACGCCCGAAAGGGCCCCTAATCGGACACTTTCGGACGGGCACTACCCACTAGACATTTATGTAGAAGTGGGAAAATTTCTGAGTCACAAATGTAAGTCGTCCTCGCCCCTGAGATCTTAAGAGACAAGGGACAACCGAGTCTCTCAACTTTGAACAAAAAAAAATTTTAAATTTAAATAAATAAAAATTAACCTTCTATCAAAGAAATGTCATAACACTACCACAGACGTCATGTAGTTGTACTTAGTGGGTGTCCGTATGTGTACAGGGGAGGGCGAACTGTGGAGGAAGGGGGAAGGGTGGGGTGGGGTAGGGTAGGGTGGCGAGGTCCAACAGTGTCTCGGGGCCCCCACTCGAGGGACGCAGTGTGTCGTCTGAGGGAGACCGACAGATTGACATATCTACCATCCCTCAACTCTGAAGGACACGCCCCTCTACCGAACTTACGGTCGTATAGACACACACCTGAAGCGAAATCGAAGATACAACACATCGAGTCACAACGGGTCGAAGGCATAAGTATTCTCAATGCGTGGTCCAACTTGTAAGTTTCGTTATACATATAGGGTAACATTTCTTGAAAAAAGGTTCTATAGATGACCCAGAGACTCCTCCGACTACGTACAAATAACCCGCTACCCTCGGACCCAGTCCCCTCCCGACTCAGGATCCTCAGACGCACAGACAAGACTGGCGATTCGAGGGATGACGAACTCTGTTGTCCAACGGACAGTTTACTTTCTTTATTTTCAGTGACCAGTATTCTCTGGTCCACCTTTCTGTCCCACACCACACCATTAACACTTGGCAATGACCTTTGTCTCGGGTGTCATCAGGAACAACTTCGGCTCCGTCAGACAAAGGAGGAAATTTAACATTGGTACACGGGAACAAGGATAGAAAATTTACTCCCCTTTGAGATGCCTTATTTTTAGAAATTTTTTATACACCAGGGAGCAATTAGTGACCTGATAGGAGGTTATATTTTAATTTTGTAAAAAATAAATTATTTTAATTTTAATTTTCTCTGTTCACTTTGCCCCTTCCTTCGTTTTTTTGTTTTGTACCAGGGGGAAACTTTGAGACTTCGGTTCCTGAAGGACGGCGAAGACCTATACACGCCAACGTACAAATTGTGTGTGAGTGTGTGTGTGTGTGAAGACGGAAATTAAAGACTCACGACCACCCAGACAGAGCGAGACCTCGGTCTGCCGACCCCAGCTGTGACTCGAGACGACGAACGAGTGACACACCGAAACCCGGGGAGCTGGAGAGAGACGGTGTGAAAGACATCTTATCACCACGATTTCTAGGACGAACGATCCCGACTAACCTCCTGACCGTCGCCGTTATTTCGTGAGTCTTTCGGGACCCGTGCACCACTCCCGAGCCCCTTGCGTCGACGAATCAGTCGAGTCAGCACAGACTGAGACGGTGGGGAACCTGAGCGGTCCGAGGAGACAGGTACCCTAAAGGGGCCGTTCTTATTACCTCACCCGACGGTAAGGGAAGAGATCATTTACAATCGATAATGATTATACTAAAGTATGAAACAGTACATACGACAGATTAAAATAAATGGCTAAATTGGTGTACTTAGTGTAGTCAAGTCAAGTCAGCGAGTCAGCGCTGAGAAACGTTGGGGTACCTGACGTCGTGCGGTCCGGAGGGACAGGTAGTGTTTGAGGGCCTCAAATGAGTACAGGTAACTCAACCACTACGGTAGGTCGGTAGGGTAGGGGAAGAGGAGGGTGGAAGTTAGAAAGGGTCGTAGTCCCAGAAAAGGTCACTCAGCCAAGAAACGTAGTCCACCGGTTTCATACCTCAAAGTCGAAGTCGTTGTTAGGAAGGTTACTTATAAGTCCCAACTAAAGGAAATCCTAACTGACCAACTTAGAGGAACGTCAGGTCCCCTGAGAGTTCTCAGAAGAGGTCGTGGTGTCAAGTTTTCGTAGTTAAGAAGCCGTGTGTCGAAAGAAATATCGGGTTGAGAGTGTAGGTATGTACTGGTGACCTTTTTGGTATCGGAATTGATCTGCCTGGAAACAAGTATTGAAAGGAGGTTCCTCATTCGCAGAAACTTAAAGTACCACCGTCAGTGGTAGACGTCACTAAAACCTCGGGAGTTTTATTTCAGACAGTGACAAAGGTGACAAAGGGGTAGACAAACGGTACTTTACTACCCTGGTCTTCGGTACTAGAATCAAAAAACTTACAACTCGAAATTCGGTTGAAAAGGTGAGAGTGAAAGTAGTTCTCCGAGAAATCAAGAAGTGAAAGACGGTATTCCCACCCCAGTAGACGTATAGACTCCAACAACTATAAAGAGGGTTGTTAGAACTAAGGTCGAACACGAAGGAGGTCGGACCGTAAAGTGTCCTACATGAGACGGATATTCAATGTATTCGTCCCACTGCTATATGTCGGAACTGTATGAGAAAAGGCATAAACCTTGGTCAAACAACAAGGTACAGGTCAAGATTGACAACGAAGAACTGGACGTATGTCTGAAGAGTCCTTCGTCCATTCCACCAGACCATAAGGGTAGAGAAAGTCTTAAAAGGTCAAACAACACTAGGTGTGTCAGTCTCCGAAACCGTATCAGTTATTTCGTCTTTATCTACAAAAAAGACCTTGAGAGAACGAAAAAGGTACTAGGTCGCCTACAACCGTTAAACTAGAGACCAAGGAGACGGGAAAGATTTTGGTCGAACTTGTACACCTTCAAGTGCCAAGTGCATAACGACTTCGGACCGAACCTCTTAAAACTCGTAATGAAACGATCGCACACTCTACTCACGTTAACACGTCATCAAACTCGTAAGAAACCGTAACGGAAATAAACCCTAACCTTACTTTTGACTGGAAAAGGTCAGGACACCGGTGACGACTCAAAAGGATTAAACGACCGTAAAACTCACATCGTGAAAGTGTCGTAGTAGAAAGTCCTAAACTTTATCGAGGGGACCTTAAGGTAGTGGAGGTGATCGAAACAAGTATCACTACGAAAGATTCCGATTCCGGGTGAACTGAAGTGTAAGGTCCTACAGACCGAGATCCACTCACTAGTGTGGTAGCACTAATAGACCCAGTACCTCTAGAAAAAACATATCAAGAAAACACAGAAGAACGGTGGAGAAGAATTATAGAAGACGAAGACAATCCAGGTATGGTAAAGACAGGAAATAACTCGGGTAGAAACGTACTTCACAAGGGAACCATAGAGACTAAAAGAACTTCTCTAGAGATCAGAAAGGGTAAGATAACAAAAGGAAATAAAGAAAAGTGACTAGCGACTCCTTCCGAAAGAAAAGAAAGGAACGACAAGAAACCTTGAGCCGTAAGTTCAAAAAAGTAAAATGTCACTTAATGTGGAATAAGTGTCTCTTCCGTCACCGTCGGGTGAGGTCATGAGAACGGACCTTTTAGGGTACATGCCTCCTCGGACCACCCGACGTCAGGTACCCCAGCGATTCTCAGCCTGTGCTGACTCGTTGAAGCGTTGAAGTGAAAGTGAAAAGACGTAACCTCTTCCTTTACCGTTGGGTGAGGTCACAAGAACGGACCTCTTAGGGTCCCTGCCCCCTCGGACCACCCGACGGTAGACACCCCAGCGTGTCTCAGCCAGTACTGACTTCACTGAATCGTCGTCGTCGTTGTGGAATAAGTATCACTTCTGTGCATTCACGATGTAATTTCGTTTGCACTCGAAAATGACACACACACACCTGACATCAGTGACTTTACGTATCCCTGGGAGTACGGTCACATAGTCAGCCTAACTTTTAATTCACGCACTCGAGACGGACCACGAGACACTGTCGGACCGCCCCACCCTCCCTCCAAGTGCCCCTCCGCTGTAGACGTATGAACGCCGACCAAGTGCCACACGTCGTCTTTCGTCGGGTTGGTGCATTCCGTCGACAACAAGTCGGTGATTCAGCACAGACTGAGACGGTGGGGTCCTCACGTCGTGCGGTCCGAAGGGACAGGAAGTGACAGAGGGCCTTAAACGAGTCTGAGGACAGGTAACTCTAACAACCTTGGTAGAGTAGAAGACGACAGGGGAAGAGAACGGGAGTTAGAAAGGGTCGTAGTCCCAGAAAAGGTAACTCAGTCGAGAAACGTAGTCCACAGGTTGCATTTCGTTCATAGTTAGTAGGTTAATTTTTATCTAAGATTTTTTAATACCTTTACCAGTCTGAAGGTTATCGGAGTTATTCGAACTCGTTCAAAATTGAGAATCTCTTATTTGATCAGACTCCGTAAATGGTTTTAGTCGATCGTGTAGTGAAAACGAGGGACCTAATAGAACTACTTTCTTACAAGGTCGAACTCTTTAAGACGAGGTCCGGTTTTCAACTGACCGAACTAGGTCCTAAATCAGAGTCAACAAATATAAGCTTTACAAAAACGTCTAATCTGTAAGGTATCGTATAGCCCTCTCCCGGACCCGGAGTACTTCTTGGGATTCGAACGCCGTGACGTCGAACCATCCCAGACACAGACACTGTCGGCGATGGACAACATCAGGACCTGAGGCTCCTGTTCGTCAAATAGCTCTGCAAAGTCTTAACACGATTTTCGATTGGAGACTAGAGAGGTAAGCCTAATTAAGATGTCTTGTAAAGTTACAAAAGAGTCCGACGTCTTCTACAGGTACAGTGAAAACTCCTAGTTGTTTTCTATTTGTTTAAACGTGCCTTATGCTCATCCTAGTGTCTCGACTTCCTTCTTTATCTGCACTTTTTCCATAACTTTGACCCAGAATTTCTTGGTACTTTCGAGAAGGACGACATCGAAAAATATTGATTCAAGTCAGTACACACCAACATCGCCAGGACCCGAGGGGTAACACTCAGTGTATTATGTGAGGTCAATCAAATTCTCCCTTCCACAATCAACTCCCTCCTCCCGCGCCCGGCTAACAACTACCCGCACGGAAGACCGACTCCCAGCTTCTCGTCCAGGGTCTCGGACCGCGCCTCCGGACCCGGCCACTACCCCGACGACGAAGGGGCGACTACGTCTCGGCCGACGCGGGAGGAGTCCCACGAGAGACGGGGCGGTAGGAACCCTGAGACCCGGTGACGGGTGGGGACCGGACGTACAATCTCGGGCGAAGAGTACCGTCGAGAGGACCCGACTTCCGGTCCAGTTCACAGAAACTAATTCCCTCAAATACAGTAATAAGCGAACGTAGTTCGTCTCGACTCTTTCCGTTCAAACACAAGCACAAAAATCAGACGATAACCTTCCGTCTTAAGGGTGCCACTCTTCGTTTCATCCTCCGGAAGGCTCACCGCACCTAAGGGGGTGCCACGCGAGCTCCCCGGCACCTCAGGGGGTGCCACGCGAGCTCACCGCACCTAAGGGGGTGCCACGTGAGCTCCCCGACACCTCTGGGGGACCACGCGAGCTCCCCGGCACTTCGCTAGACCTCGATAGGTCTCCTGTCACACAAGCACACGAGGACACACGAAGACACCCTTTACGGCAGGTTTTTAACACTCTGTGAGAATAAAATCACACTATTAAGGAAACACTTTCCCAGAGAATCTCACACCCACAGGGTCTACTGTTCACACAAAATGGGGGATAGTCCATTAAAACTGACGTAAAAAGTAACGACAAGTGAAGACTATGGGTCTTTGTTGAGGTCTTAAATCTTCTGCGGACACTCCTGTAGTACGAACGTCTACTGCTGACGAATTACTAGGGAATAGTCTAACCGCTACAAAAGTAATCAGTAAGAGTTCTTCTTTGTGTTCTTTACAATCTTCTTCGGTTCCATACAACTTCAGAGAGGGACCTCCCACTTCAAATTGAGAATTTAATCCCGAAATACAGTAATATTTCTTACATTAATATCCACATCCCTTTATTCCTTACGATCGAGTGTAAAGTACCTGGGAAGGTCACAGGCTCCGGAAGAGACTTACGACCATTTGCACTAAAACAAATTAGAGTTCCTACTGAGACACCGTATAGACACCCTTAGGGTCAAATCTCGACTTCTTCTTACCTCAGAATCTCTCCAACGCCCCGAGTGAGTCTCACTGTCTCCCTTGCGAGAAAACTCGGGTCTTCGACACCGGATTCAAAGGTCAAAGGTCTTTCACGTCTGACAGTACGTCGTCCTTTCTGCTAGCGAGCACTGGGGCCTCGTGGAGTGGGTCCGGGTCGTCAACGTGCACGAAACTAGCGAGCACCGGGGCCTCGAGGAGTGGGTCCGGGTCGTCGACGTGCACGAAACTAGTGAGTACTGGGGCCTCGAGGAGTGGGTCCGGGTCGTCAACGTGCACGAAGAGAATACGAGAGAAGGAGACGCACAAAAGCGAAGTGTAAAACCAGGTCATCGTAGGATCACCCTCATAGAGTAACAAGGTGAGTCACAAGTAAATAGGTCATCCAGGAGGGGCCCTCGGACAACCCCGGTGTACTCACAATTTTCGTAGTGAAAACTACTGACAAGCTACAGCACAATCTCCTGAGACTAAGTCGAGTGACAGGAGAGGAATGTAATTAAACAAAAGTGACAAAAAGACATCCTTATAACACCACTTGTAAGAATAATTTAGATACAAGTGGAAATCCTTCAAAGAAATTCCTTTATTAGTCTCTTCACATTAATGACCCAGTCTCATACCTAAGTAACTGTTGTAAACCCGAACAATGTTTAAGTCTAATAACTCAGGTCGTGGTTCTTAAGGAATAAGCGCTCCGGACCTCACCGCGGGGCCACTGGATCGCTCACAGGTCCACCGGACCCGGGGGGAAACTCTTGGCGACCGGTCCGCGGATTGTCCGATTGTTACGACGACGATCTGTAACAGAAAAGGTCTCCAACCGCCCGCGGACACGAGAAACACACCAAGGTAAAAAAGAAACAGTGTAAATCCTTTTCGGGGACACGGGGACCGGTCCCTCCCCAAAGACTGCAGACACGTAAAACACACCGCCTCGAGGAGACAGTGTTTACTCTGAGAGTAACGCCCAGAAAGCCTCAGACTGAGGTCCCCGGAGCATCAATCCCCTGGACGGCCTAAGACTACTCACCAATGAGCATTAATAGTCACCCTACACCTAAAAATAGGAAAGGAGATCGAGGTATCAATAAAAACACTTCAACTTTCTCCGACACAGTCTTCCGTCCGGGTACCATTTGACAGATGGATTTTATAAAGATATAGTAAGAAATAACCCTATACTAGAAAAAAAAAGTTCAGTCGCTCTTGACTCGTCTCGGATTGAATAAGAGATTATTCGTTTATGTCTAGTACGGGTGTTGGCCTGAAGACGAAATCTAAATTAGTAATAGTAAATCATAGCAGTCATAGTAAATCGACGTACAGGTTCAAGTCCTTCGCAAACTGGATTTTAAGAAGGGTCTACAATGAAGTAGGTGTCTACGAGTCTTTCGTAGGTTAACTTATCTTAGTTAAATTTGATAAAAAAAAGAAAACTGTCTTTTTAAACGTTCTTCTTTAACTGCGGAATCTTAGGTCTCACCTTAGTTAAGTCGCCCACAATCGTCTAAACTTTCAAGTCAATATACGTTTTAAACCTTCATTGTATTTGGAACTTCGACTACTTTCAATTTGTAAAATATTTTAAAAAAATTAAACAAATTATTTGAACTTATAACAAATTTTACTATTAAAGGGAAGAAGTTTACTTTACCTTTCGTTTTGAAAAAAATTTTAAAAGTAAATAAATTACCTTTGAACGGATAAAAGTGCAGAACGAATAAATAAAATATAAAAATTTTCTTCTGTCATAAGTAGATACATAAAACGTCTTGTTAATATAGTTCACATCCCCGAAGCACAGTACAATAATTTTAGTCAATTCGTCTGAAGGTGCAAAGATAAACAGTAAATCTTATAAACACGGTAAAAATGAGTGTTCTTCTAAGATTGTCAGTGAGCGTAGTGCCACACACAGACACAGACAAAGTCGGCGGCGAAACTCTACTACTTTGGTGACGAAAGTAGGGTACCATGTAGACATCGACAGAGAAAAATGAGTGAAGGGTGACTGTGAAACAGTATATGATTTTGTATACGCATACGAAATAAATTTATACACGTCATATATAGTGTAGAATCATATATGTAAAGAATGTACATAACCAAATTCTCAGGTCTACTACGTCTTTGTTCAACTCCGTACAACTCGAAGTATGTATCTCGTCTTGTCGGCTTTACTTGGTCTTCTTTCTCTCCAAATCCAAGAAATAAAAAAAAAGTTAATGCAAAATCTGAAATAAAATCACGAAAGATTAATTGACACCAAATATAACTATTACTACACCTTCAATTCGTCGACACATAAATTTTTATTCCGAAAAAAGGAATTTCTCATGTAAATGAGGGATGACGGGGGGGGGGTCGGTTCCATTGGGTAAACCCTAAATCTTCTGAATTAATATGATTGAAAGGTCGTCTACCGTGACTATACGGTTTTGTGGTTACCTCCGGAGTATTACGTTTTTACTCGTCTACAGGTTCTAATTGACAGGTCTCAAAATCTCCCTTACAGTAAAAAATTAAGAGTTCCGATTTGTGACTTATACATAAAAAACCAATTTACAAATCTTTGTCAAGTCGGAATTTTCATCCCTCTCTCTCTCTCACACACACACACTCTGAGTCAGTGAGAAGAGTTGGAGTACCTGATCTCGGACGGTCCGAGGAGACAGGCACCTTAAGAGGTCCGCTCTCATGACCTGCCCATCGGTAAGAGAAGAGGTCCCCTAGAAGGGTTGGATCTCAATTTGAACCCAGAGGACGAGACGTCCGTCTAGGAGATAACAAACTCGGCAGTTTCTTCGGGTTTCCATCTTACGGATTAAGATTTCAAGAAGTACTGGATTTCCGTATGAAAGTTCAACGACGTTTAAAAGAGTTTATCACATAAGTTTAGGATCTTTTACTGACAGTGTTCCTATAAAAAAGAAGACACGTGAACCAACGTTAACACTCTGAGCAGTTACATGGTCCTTCATCTATTGTGGGACTTCAAGCTCAAAGGGAACACCGAGTCTACCACTTCTTAGACGGACGTCACGCCCTCTGGACCCAAGTCAGAAGTCTTCCAGGGGACTTCTTTCTTTGCCGTCGGGGGAGGTCACGAGAACGGACCCTTTAGGGTACGTGTCTCTTCGGACCGCCCGATGTCAGGTACCCCAGCGTTCCCAGTCTGTGCTGACTCGGTGGTTGTGAGTGAGAGGGAGTTTACTCCTTTCAACCTCTTTGAACCTCGGACCAAGGTTTCGACCTCCCATTTGTGGTCCTCACACCACAGGGGTGCCCACAGCCCCCTCCTCGTCGGAGGTGGAAGTGAGGCCCGGGGCGCCGTCCCGACGGAAACAAACTGCTCTCCGCGTCGACCGGTCCCTGTAGGGACGTCACTACCTCGCACCGGACCAGTGACTGGAGTGAGAGGGAGGTCTTGGGTCACCCGTGGGTGGTAACCGTCGGCCTTAGGTCTCCACCAGGTATCTTCCGTCAGACAAGGTCGCGGGTACCCCTCTACCTACCTACCCAGACCTCCCGGTCAACCTTCTGGGCCGTCTCCGACCGACTTTGGCTTGACAAGTCTTCAAAATTGTCGCTTCCGAGTCGACTGACTACACGCCCTTTGCCTTAGCACATTGGCCGGTCCTAACTCTTAAATCAGTCGCGCAATCGTTTATTCAGATTGTGCCCTTTTGTTTCTAAAGTGCCACCCCTCCTTACCGATTGAACGATGGAACAGAAGTTTCAAGTGGACACTTCATTTAAATATTTCCTGTAGCCTTTATAAACTGAGGGTAAAATTCAAGTAAAGACTTCACAGGGAGTCGGAAGAGAATAAAAACAATCATTGGAGTGACCCAACCCACTTCCGACGTCTGTCTTGAGTGACGTAGAGTGCGACTCGGGAGGGAGGTGAAATCTGGACAACTAGACTTAGCAGTGGTGCTTGAAAAGAAAAAGTCAACCTCACATTAACACAGTGTTGCAACAATCAAAGACGAACGTCGTTTCCCTCAGTCAACATACGTCCGTACGCAGGGGAAGGGAGGACTCGGAGGGGGGNTAAAAACAATCATTGGAGTGACCCAACCCACTTCCGACGTCTGTCTTGAGTGACGTAGAGTGCGACTCGGGAGGGAGGTGAAATCTGGACAACTAAACTTAGCAGTGGTGCTTGAAAAGAAAAGGTCAACCTCACATTAACACAGTGTTGAAACAATCAAAGACGAACGTCGTTTCCCTCAGTCAACATACGTCCGTACGCAGGGGAAGGGAGGACTCGGAGGGGGGTGGGGTGGGGGGGGGGGTCGGCCGGGGTGGTGACGGGAGGAGATCTCTCCTTAGGACTAAAAATACATGTTAGTGATAAAAATCTTTCACGTTCGAAAAAAAAAAAAATTTCGTTACGTCCCATTTGTTTTCTATGAACACCTTATTTTACCTGGTCCTCCCACGGTCAAACGTCTGAGGACGTGTTATACGATGTAGGATAGGTCCGGAACTATCCTTCATCTCTTGTCCAGTAAACCAGATCCTCGAACGCGGCGACTGAAATCAAAAATTTATGAAGAGTTCAGATGGCTAAAGAAAGGTAGAGGTGTCGGTGGTCATCGGAACAGGTTCGCTATTCTCGAGATCAGTTTTGGGACTGATTGATCCCCCACTATCCCTCAAGTCCCCTAAACCTCTCCTTGCAGTAAACTATGACTCAAAACTGTCGACCTTCGGTCCCCGTCAGAGACTCCCCGAAACTTGTCTTTCCACCATATATACCAACCTTACCCTAAAATCTTATTAACCCGTCAACAAGCCACCAAAAGGATGTTTCAGCACCTCCTTCCCAATGGCCTTCAAGGACGTGAAACCATGCACCTAGGTCAACCGTCCCCTTCTTTCTCGTCCTTCGCCCTGGACCTCTCGCCCACTCTCGACGGCGGAACTGTCACCGACCCCTCGACTTCCCCGTCCAGCCTCCCCTCTCGGTCCCTCTTGCACCAAAATCGCGCGTCCGACTCGTGTTGGACGTTGTCGAAAAGAAACCGAGAGTATCAAATTTAAAAGAAGAAATTGCAACGACCGACGTTATTTTGGCTCTAGAGCGCACTCCTAGGTCAAACGGTTGTCTCTGTGAAGGTCAACGTGGACATCGGCGAGTGGTAGCCTGCCTCGCTCCCAGGTCGATTGGACGGGGGGAGTAAACGTGTCAAACCCCAGGACGAGCGCGACTGAGACGTTGCGAGGGAGAGTTCCCGCGTGTTAGGGGCCCCTTCGGACACGCTGGGGGCCGATTGATTCCACCGGATCAGCTCTCACAACCGAATAGGACGCTCCTCCCCTCCTCTTCCACGACCGAAACTTGCGAACCGACAACCTTTCCACTCGACTCTGGAAAAAAAGGGGTCCCGGTCTCCCCGTCGTGTTAGGGCCCGGGACGACGGAGGGTCCTCTCCACCCCGGCGGGCTCCAGCCCGGAACCCTCGGTCCTCGGCTCCACCCAGACCCTCGTGGACGGGCCGTCACTGGACGGGACCCAGGACCCTCCGTCGGCCCGAGTCTCCCCGGGTCCAGGACCGTGTCTCCGCCCCAGACGTGAACTCGGAGAAGAAGGGCCCAGGGGTACTCGGGCCCCGTCAGAGACCTGGCGACGACTACGACCAGTCAACGACTCAGTGTCGTCTGAGAAACGCTGGGGCCCCTGACATCGGGTGGTCCGAGGAGACAGACACCCTAAGAGGTCCGTTCTTGTGACCTCACCCAACGGTAAAAGAAGAGGTCCCCTAGAAGGGTAGGGTCCCTACCTTGGACACAGAGGACGAGACCGTCCACCTAAGAAATGGTGACTCAATGGACCCTTCTGTGGGTACGTCCCGACCCCTCCACATGAAGTCCCGTTAAAAGTAGGATCTCTTACGAAGATTAACTCCAATAGTCCCTAGAACAATTTTGTCCAAGACCAAGCCACCCAAACCCGACCCCGGACCCTAAGACGTAAAGATTGTTCGAAGGTCTCACAAGACGATAACTACCAGCCAACCGGTATGTGACCAGTCGGATCTACCGAACAGCACCTTCCCTTCTCCGAATCTTAAGTCCACCCTCCTTTTCTTGGTCCTTTCCTCCGTCTCAGACTGACCAGTGTCTACCTTTCAAAAGACGTCCTGATTTAGGACTTTTTATCAAAAGAGGTAATCCGTACTACAACTCGTACACTTCCTATCTTATCAACGGAAGTCGTTGATAAATATCTTTGACCCCCACCTGGAGTCACCAAATTGTTCGGAAGGTCCACCAACACTAAGTCAATTTCTAGGGATCCGAGTTCATGTCTCTTCCGTTACCGTGGGGTGAGGTCATGAGAACGGACCTCTTAGGGTCCCCGTCCCCTCAGACCACCCGACACCAGATACCCCAGCGTGTCTCAGCCTGTGCTGACTTCGTTGAATCGTCGTCGTCGTCGTCGTCGTCACTCAATGACCGCGTGGGTTCTTCTTCGACTGGCCGGAACGGGCCCCACGACTAGCGATCCCCACAGGCCGAGCGACCGACCGCCACTCGTCGAATATTCCAATTCGTCACCCAGCACCTCTACACCTCCGTCTTTACTCTTCACAAAAATGTTCTTTTACTTGGCACCTCCCTTCCACCATCTGAGTAAATTACGGTATTCACATGTCGGTCTTCCCGGTAAACCCCAAAAGCTTCTAGTCCCTTATATACTCAAGTACATCCTCATCTACCCCTCCTTAGGTCCTCTCTTTCACTACTTTTTTGGTCCCCTGTTCTCTACTCCTTCGAGTCGTTCCCTTCCCAGGCACGCTCCCTTTCCTACCGCAATCCGAAGAGGTTTGTCATTGGACCTTTCTGCGGGTCACGTCCAGTGTGAATACGTTCGAGAAGGAACTCCTTGTTTACTGTCTTTTTTTAGTCCTACCACTGATTGAGACCTCCCCTTCTTTCTACACCAGCCCCTCTGGTTGGGTCCTTCGACCAGTAGTCAACCAACCAAATCAACGATTTAGTACAGACTGAGAAACCCTGGGTACCTTACATCGGACGGTCCGAGGAGACAGGTACTCTAAAGGGTCCGTTCTTATGGCCTCACCTAACGGTAAAGGAAGAGATCCCCTAGAGGGACTGGCATCCTAGCTTGGGCTCTGAGGACGTAACGTCCGTCTCAGAAATGGCGACTCGGTGGTCCTATGTATCGATAAATGAAGTCACACAATATAAGTTACACTTAGGAAGCACTTCAGTAAGTGTTATCGTTCAAAAATATTTTAAGACAATCAAGACCGTTTTTGGTTTATCTTAATACACAACATTCCAACAACCTTCACTTTACTTTCAACGAGTCAGCACAGACTGAGAAACACTGGGGTACCTGACAGGTCAGGTACCTTAAGAGGTCCAGTCTTATGACCTCACCCATCGGAAAGGGAAGAAGTCCCCTAGAAGGGTTGGGTCCAGAGGGCGTAACGTCCACCTAAGAAATGGTCGACTCGGTGGTCCTTTCCGGAACATTCCAACAATGACTATGAATTGAGGTAGTGGAAGTCGTAAAAGAACACAGTAAACTGTGTCTTTGTCTCATCACATTGAACTAAAATTTTCCATTTTTTATCAAATTGTTGATTTCCGTGTCAAGAAATAATTTCTAATGTACACATGTCTATGTGTCTGTGTGTGTGGGTGTACACGATCTCTCTTGAATTGTAAACCGAAGTTCTAAGCCATATTCTTACAACCTCTTCCCATTAATCCCAGCCTAACAAACATCCACAAAAGGTCATTAATTAAAAGACCATCTCAGACGTAAGACTAGAGGCTCTTATTAAGATTACTATGGTTCTTGGTCACGACCCCCGAATACACGACCGCGACGAGACTTCCGGAAAATACATAATTTAGAAAAGAGTGTTATTACGACACCTAAGACAACAGTGAAGAATACCACGTCTACACCATCTTCCAAATCCTTCTAATCCGCCAGACGGGGTCCATGATATCGAATCACTCGCTTGCCCGACAACCGTCGGTTACACGTCTGACATCAAGACTCTAAAGAAACCACTAAAATAAACACAGGAAAGTGACTACTTTTTCTTAAAGTCTTAAAAGTGTAAAGTATATTTACATATACACACACATGTATATTTTATATTTCTAATTTTTTTCTCCCTTCCCTGAAGGGACCACCAGGTCCCCGATTCTGAGACACGACGGTTACGTCCCCCGGTCCCAAGCTAGGAACCAGTCTCTTGATTCAGGATGTACGGTGTTGATTAAGGGTCGTGTCGGGTTATTTTCTTATAAGTTTTTCTCTCTCCCTTTTCTCCTTCCCACCCTTACTCGTTTTCGCTCTTTTCACTCATGTAACCGCGTCTCAGGTGTGTAATCCAATTGTGTGAACTCTAAGGCCGCCAATTCCGTTTCTTTCTTTTACTACACACGATTGGTGTAATCTTTCTTACCTTTCTTTACTTTCTTACTTTTGTTTTTTTCAAAAGTCTCCTAATTTGGGACTGTTTTTAGAAGGGGAGACTGAAACTCGTTACGTTATCTACAATTGAAGTTGTGCCTAAGTTTTGTTCACGTCCTCGTTTAAGCGTACCGGTTGAGAGTATCGGTGAATTGTGAATTGGAGTCAGGTGGCCTTCCTTTAGACTCTCTCCGACAACTATTGATCGGTTGTAGACATATCGACCGTGTCAGACTCGTGAACTGGGAGATTCCTTGTCCGATAACAATAGTGACAGAGGTAAAATGTCTACTCTTTTGCCTCCGGGTCTCTTTAATTTACGGGACGATCTCCAAGGGGCCAGAAGTCACCTCGGTTCTGAGTTTAGGTTCGTCACCCCGAAGTCAGCGACATGGATTGGGGAGCTCCCGTCATGACTATGTGTTCACATATTAGAACCTCGTCAGGGACACCTAGGCTCCTGTGTGAATCCAGCAAAGTGTAAGTCTTAAAGGGGATCTTTACACATCCTTAATCTCTCGTCTCATGACTACCGGAACCGAGACTCGGTAGTATTTCCTGGGGAGAGGGACCCTTGGGTAAGGTCACTGTAGGACACTCTACTTCCCTCCAGAGACCAACGCGGGCACCTTGTCGACGTCAGAACCTGAACCGGAACGGGTGGGACACTTGAACCGGTCACACGTGCCCTTGACCCACACACCCCTTACCCGTAACGACAACCGTTCCTTGTCGCTTATGACCAGTACTAAAGAGTAAATAAAACATTACTATATACGTCGTAAGTGTTAACACAGTGACAAACCTTATTGTAACCTTAACAACCATCTCAAACAGACCACCTACAGTTGTTTTGAGTACTACTGTGTCTACAGCTATTCGTCTTCGTAATCCTTTACCTTAATTTAGAAGGAGTCCTGTACTACCGTCACCCTTTGTTACCCGGACTTCTCGTGAACGTAACTTAATTGGTAGACGATTAATAGAACTTTCACTATTCACTTTCCCGACCAGTGAGTCGACACAGATTAAGGTACACTGGGGTACCTGACATCGGGAGGTCCGAGGAGACAGGTACCCTAAGAGGTCCATTCTTGTGACCTCACCCCACGGTAGGAGAAGAGGTCCCCGAGAAGGTCTGGGTTCCAGACTTGGACCCAGAGGATATAATGTCCTCATGAGTTGGTAGACTCCGTGGTCCCTTCGGATTAAAAGAATTTAGTCGAGTTTGAGGACTTCAGGTTTAATGTCGTCGACCGTCACCGTTTTTGTTGACATTAATTTACTCGGGGGTTTAGACTACTCTACGCAGGTGCTACGGAGCTAAACCGGGTGAAAGAGGTGTCACCAGAGGTGGAGCCAGGTCACCGGTACTACCCAGTACACCCGAGAACGAGTAAAGAAGATTCTTCGGAGGGACGGAGGTAAGAAAGAGTGTGTGTGAGGGAAGATGGGTATAAAATTGGGTCATCGGTCTATATAAAAAGTCTAATGTTTAGACTAAAGGGCGGGAAGTTTTTTTTTCTCTCTGATAAGAGAACGTCTCGCAAGTCAAGTCAAGTCAGTGAGTCAGCACAGGCTGAGAAACGTTGGGGTACTTAGGGTCGTGAGGTCCGGAGGGACAGGTAGTGATTGAGGGCCTCAAATGAGTCTGAGTGCAGGTAGCTCAGCCACTACGGTAGGTCGGTAGAGTAGGAGACAGTAGGGGAAGAGGACGAGGGTTAGGGAGGGTCGTAGTCTCAGAAAAGGTTACTTAGTTGAGAAGCGTACTCCACCGGTTTCATGACCTCGAAGTCGAAATCGTAGTAAGGAAGGTTTCTTTAGGGTCCCAAATAGAGGAAGTCTTACCTGTCCAACCTAGAGGAACGTCAGGTTCCCTGAGAGTTCTCAGAAGAGGTTGTGGTGTCAAGTTTTCGTAGTTAAGAAGTCGCGAGTCGGAAGAAGTGTCAGGTTGAGAGTGTAGGTATGTACTGATGACCTTTTTGGTATCGGAACTGATCTGTCTGGAAACAACCGTTTTATTATAGAGCCGAAAACTTACACGATAGATCCAACCAGTATTGAAAAGAAGGTTCCTCATTCACAGAAAATTAAAGTACCGACGTCAGTGGTAGACATCACTAAAACCTCAGGTTTTTTTATTTCAGACTGTGACAAAGGTGATAAAGGGGTAGATAAAGGGTACTTCACTACCCTGGTCTACGGTACTAGAAGTAAAAGACTTACAACTCGAAATTCGGTTGAAAAAGTGAGAGGTGAAAGTGAAAGTAGTTCTCCGAAAAATCAAGGAGAAGTGAAAGACGGTATTCCCACCACAGTAGACGTATAGAGTCCAATAACTATAAAGAGGGTCGCTAGAACTAAGGTCGAACACAAAGAAGGTCGGGTCGTAAAGAGTACTACATGAGACGTATATTCAATTTATTCGTCCCACTGTTATATGTCGGAACTACATGAGGAAAAGGATAAACCTCATCAGACAACAAGGTACAGGTCAAGAAAAAATAAAATAAAATAAATAAAAAAATAAAAATTAAATGAAATAAAATGAAATGTTATGACATAACCAAAACGGTATGTAACTCTACTCAGGTGGTACCCACATGTACGTAAGGGTTTGTACTTGGGGGGAGGGTAGAGGGAGGGGTATTGTAGAGAGACCCAGTAGTGNTCGGGGTTCGTTCGACGTGGGATGCAGTCTGTACCTGACCGCTAAGTTAAGAATGTACAGTCATATGTACAATAGTAAGGGTAAGAGGGTTTAGTAGGGTGGGAGAGGGAGAGGGAGACTCAGGTTTTCAGGCGATATGTGTAGACACAGAGAAAACGACAGAACGTATGTCCCAGTAGTAACGGTAGAAAGATTTAAGGTATATATACACAATCATATGACATGACCACAAAAAGAAAGACCGAATGAAGTGAGACATATTAGCCGAGGTCAAAGTGTGTAGAGTAGTCTTGACTAAGTTTACATAAGAAAAATTACCGACTCATTATGAGGTAACACATATACATGGTGTCGAAAGAATAGGTAAGTAGACGACTACCTGTAGATCCAACAAAGGTACAGGACCGATAATATTGGTCACGACACTACTTGTAACCCCACGTACACAGAGAAAGTTAAGACCAAAGGAGCCACACATACGGGTCGTCACCCTAACGACCCAGTATTCCGTCAAGATAAACGTTAAAAAATTCCTTAGAGGTGTGACAAGAGGTATCACCGACATGATCAAACGTAAGGGTGGTTGTCACATCCTCCCAAGGGAAAAGAGGTG
>SJYO01045292.1:61791091-62014895 GCA_006410555.1 Capra ibex
TCCCTAACGTAACTTAAACATTTAACGAAACCCATCATATGAGTAAAAGTGATATAACTAAGAAGGCTAGGTACTTGTACCATATAAAGAGGTAGATAATCACAGGAGAAACTAAAGAAAGTAGTCACAAAATATCAAAAGATATATATCCAGAAATCAAAGAAATCCATCTATATAAGGATTCATAAAATAAGAAAAGCAACGTTACCACTTACCTTAACAAAGGAATTAAAGAAAAAGGTGAAAGAGTAATAATCACATATCCTTACGTTCCCTAAAGACTCACAACTAAAATATAGGACGTGGAAATGATATAAGTAACTACTCGAGATCATTAAAAGACCACCTCTTTTTATGCCTTGCGAAGTGCCTAAACGCACAGTAGGAACGAGTCCCCGGTACGATTAGAAGAGACATAACAAGGTTAAAATCATATACACGACGGCTTCGCTCGTGGTACAGGTCAAGATTGACAACGAAGGACTGTCTGAAGAGTTCTCCGTCCAGTCCACCAGACCATAAGGGTAGAGAAAGTCTTAAAAGGTGTCAAATAACACTAGGTGGGTCAGTTTCCGAAACCGTATCAGTTATTTCGTCTCTATCTATAAAAAGACCTTCAGAGAACGAAGAAACTACTTGGTCGCCTACAACCGGTAAACTAGAGACCAAGGAGACGGAAAAGATTTTGGTCGAACTTGTAAACCTTCAAGTGCCAAGTGCATAACGACTTCGGACCAAACCTCTTAAAACTCGTAATGAAATGATCGTACACTCTACTCACGTTAGCACGCCATCAAACTCACATCACCTTTTCTTTTGGGGAGAGTGTCGGGTGCACCACAAGTGGGACGGACGGAGAGGGACGGGGCCGGAAAGACGTGCTCAGTGTGGCCGGAAGGACAAGGGGTACAGACAGTCAAGGAAAGTCAGTGTCTCGGGCATGCAGGGGGTCTAGTGTAGGGGGGTCAGCGGAAGCGTCGGGTGGGGGAGAGGACACATCGTGCACACCGGTTTTGTGACCATAATCATCAAGAGACATGTTTGCCAACCACACAGAAGGAAGAGTCTACTTCAGTCCTCGGTACAACTAGAACATAAGAGTCGGGTTGGTTGACACGTTGGACCGGGTGGGACCATGAGTCAGAAATAGTACCGGGTCGTTAAGGTGAGGAGTCCTCCCTAAGTTATCTGTCCTCTCCAACACAGGTAGTTTTCTGTACTCATCTTTACGAGTATCACTGAAATTGTCGGTTTGGAGCCGTTGTCGGGTTAACGGTAGTTGTCCTTTTACCTATGTATTTGACACCAGATAAGTTTAATTATGTTACTTTATGATGTGTCGTTAAATTTTTTCTCGTTTAATCATACTGTACTTTCTTTTACCTACTTAGAGTGTCTGTGTTTCAAGGCACTTTCTTCCTTCTGTGTTTGTCACATAAAAAACACTAATGAGAGTATCCTTCAAATCGTTATTCCCTTCAGTGGACAATCTCTTCCTCTTACCAATCCTTCGTAAACGATTTGTCTCCGTCGGACATCTCGGGAACCGTTCGGAACTGAGTGTGTGTTAGGGGTTTGGGACACTGCGACTAAGAAAAACCTAGGGAAAACAGTCTACTCCCTTCGAGACACTCCTCACAGTTGAATTTTTTATCAGTGGTGGACTTTCGACTCTCACTGCAAAATAGACCTCCCCAAAAATTCTGAAGTTCGGACCCTTTGGTGTAGAGTTCCCTGGGACTCTCATGAGAGGGGTCCTCGACCCCCCGAGTCGAATGTCTCCTTAGACGTCCCTCCCCGTCCGTCACACTTGTAGTTTTATCATGACAATTGATTTCTTTCGGTCAATAGAGTTCCTTAATTCGAGAGAAGGTACACACGATTCACCGAAGTCATCACAGGCTGAGAACCGTTGGCGTTCCTGACATCGGGCGGTCTGAAGACACGGCCACCCTAAGAGGTCCGGGTTTGTGGCCCCACCCACCGGTCCGGGAGGAGGCCTCTAGCTTCGGCACAGAGGAGTAAAGGACGCAACCGTCGACTCAGTAAGACGTGGTCGTGCCGCCCCTCCACCTCAGCCCCGAGGGACTCCAGAGAGGAAGGTGTCCGTGGAGCGGACAGACCCCGGTCGCGGGACGAAAGTGTAGGAGTCGAGGGAAAGGAGTCCCGAGGGACCTCCGTACCGACGGCACTACCGACATCCCACCGTCCGAGAGAAGAGGGACTCGAGGGAAAGGCGCCCCGAGGGACCTCCTTACCGACGGTAGATAGACTACCGACATCCCACCGTCCGAGAGAGGAGGGAGGACTCGAGGGAGCCCCGAGGGGCGTCCTTACCGACGGCGGACTACCGACATCCCGTCGTCCGCGAGAGGAGGGACTCGAGGGAGCCCCGAGGGGCGTCCTTACCGACGGCGGACTACCGACATCCCACTCGCCGTCCGAGAGAGGAGGGAGGACTCGAGGGAAAGGAGCCCCGAGGGGCGTCCTTGCCGACGGCAGACTGCCGACATCCCGTCGTCCGCGAGAGGAGGGACTCGAGGGCGTCCCGAGCGGCCGACGGAGGTCCCGCCGAGCTCCGACACCGCGGGAGCACATGAGGCGGAGGGTCCTCCCTGCGACCGGCCCTGGTGCGAACGACTCCCGCCTCAGGGACGAGGAGGGCCACCGGGGCCCGACAGGGGTGCTAATGTGCTCGACGACGCGCCCTTGTGCGGCGACCCCGGTGACCCGGTTTTCCGACGCGCTCCATCGTTTGCCGTGCGCAAGGGCGGGCCGGACGCCAACGTGTCCGAGCCAGGAGGGCACTAAGCAGGATACTCTTTCGCCTCCGAGTCTCGCCGGCGAGCTCCGGCACACTGATGCGTCGGAACGCAGACATGCCAAATCTGACTTAAGAGAACACGCCCAGCTAAGATTCACTGAAGGTATCAAAGGGACTTGGTGGCACGACACATTACTACAAGTACCAGCGACTCGGGCAGACGGAAACACTCGGAAAGGGAGGTATTCTGTTTGTGCTATTTCATATCAAATACCAACGGAATCGTATTTCTATTTACATTGAGTCCGACCTAATCATGTAAGTCACATATATAAAAAAGAAAGATTAAAACTTTATTAACTTTTAGAAAAGCACCCGAGGATTCAATGGTAGATCCGGGGTCCGTAACACAGGTGACCCGGATTAACCCAACCTAACAGGCACGGTCACCACTTCTACCACCCAAAGAGAGCCACTTATTCCCTCCTTTTACGTAAACTTCCGTCTTAAGAAAAACCTACCCTTCTCTAAGATGAAAAAAAAATTAACGGTATCAATGATATTTTCTAAATCAATAATCGTACTTTACTGTAAACTCAAGTTTAGTATCACTTTTGAACTACATTATTACTTTTTCGTCTTTTACCAGAAATTTTTTTCTCTGGTGTCAAATGACTTTACCATAAAACATAGTAAAATAGACTAAACCTTACCCCACCCCTGTTCGTTAACTACTTTGCGATATTTTACGACCACAAATTTATCCGGAACTGCATCTATTACTCAGTGCGAAAGGCTGAAGTCTTATATGCTAAGGTCAAAGTCCAACTTATTGTCAAATAACCTCGGTTTATTTATGTACCTCCTGCTAGAGTGTCTCATAACGAGTCTTATGTCCAAAGGGACTTTCAAAACATAATGGGTAAACGGAACTCAGACTTGGTAAGATCTTCCGGAAACTCTTTGGTGTCTTCCTTCTTTTCTTCAGGGAGTCCGTTGAATCTACCATAAACAGGGACCCTGAACTTATCGAGAATCGATCATTGGCCACAAACATTGGCGAACACCTCCAGAAATTTTCGCGTGTGCGTGCATCCTTGCCCCGTGATTCCACTGTCTTGCGTGGTCGAGACTGGCAACGAGCCGTCCCAGGAGTGCGTAGGAGTAAGACGCGTGAGTGGGTGCCGGGACACGCCGTCCTGTTCCCGTTTCATATTTTATACCCACTTAAAACCCCAATGTCGACGGTACGTGTGTTTGGTCCTACCGTCTTTCCGTTGTTACGCGGAAGGTGAGGCAGTTCTCACCACCCACATCCCGAAGACTCCTCGTCCAGGACCCTCTTCTCTACTTGCACTCGGGTCGTCCTCCGGCGACCCTTCCGGGTCGTTTGCCCAACGGGGTGGCGTGTTAACAGGGTCCGAAGACCGGAGCACCACTACTCACTCCATCAGAGTGGGGCTTGGTTCCACACAAGTCTGGCCTTTGCGACCCGGACCCAGATGGGACCTACCGGGGAGTCGCCTCGAGGGCGTCCACCTCCTCGTCGACGAGAGAAATCTCCGCCGTCTTGACCGATCTAGGGGTCCGGAATAATAGAGGAGTTGGTAGTTCAGTGACTCCGAAAATACCTTCTGCCTAAAGATCGGCGGAACGAAACCCGATTGTGACAGTAACAATCTTGCGAACCCTCCACCCCTCCACAGACACTGTCAACTCCCGTACGGGGTACAACCCCTTCTTTACTGAGAGTCGAAGTCGGTCGACAGTGGTACAACCTTAAACCCGTTCCCAACACTTCACAGACTACCAGGTTTTTTTTTTTGTGGTCTTTAGCTTAAAGAAAGTCACACTCTAGAAGGACAAATTTTACAAAGGTCCAGTAACCAGTTAAATTTTCGGTCAGGGAACCTGTCGTTCTTCTAGTTTGGTCAGGTAGGATTTTCTTCAGTTGGGACTTATGAGTAGCTTCCTAAGTACGACTTCGACTTCGAGGTTATGAAACCGGTGGACTACGTTTCTCAACTTAGTGACCTTTTCTGGGACTACGAACCTTTCTAACTCCCGTCCTCTTTTTCTAACTCCCGCTGCCTCCTACTCTACCAACCTACCACAGTGACTGAGTTACCTGTACTTAAACTCGTTTGCGACCCTCTATCACCCGAAAGGACTATCGAGTCGACTTTTTCTTAGACGGACGTCACGTCCTCTGGGACCAAGCTAGGGACCCAGTCCTTCTAGGCGACCTCTTCCCCATCCGATAGGGGAGGTCACTAGAACCCGAAGGGAACACTGAGTCGATCATTTCTTGGTGGACGTTACACCCTCTGGACCCAAACTAGGGGCCCAACATTTCTAGGGAACCTCTTCACTTTCCGATGGGTGAGGTCATAAGACCGGACTTCTTAAGGTACCTGACATATAGGTACCCCAACGTTTCTCGACCTGCACTGACTTACTGAAAGTGCAGTGTGACCCTCTATCACCCCCCGTCCCTTCGGACCGTACGACGTCAGGTGTGGGACATTTCTCAACCCGTACTGATTCGTTGACTCGTTGTTGTTGCTTCTTGTCTTGGCATTCCGTGTCTGTTGGTAACAGCTGTTTGGGGTCACGTCTCCGACAGTTGAACACCGGTTAAGGATCCCCTTGCCTCTGTAGTCACCCCGGAACACTCCCGACTGCATTCGGGAATTTGATTATCGTCTTTTCTTTTTTTAGAGTAGAAAGGAAACCTCCAAATGTGAGGTGTCAAACTTGTAAGAAGTTGTTGCACAAGGGAAAGAAGTTGGGCTTCTTTTTCAATCATTTATATTTACCGTCCCTATAAAAAATGTTGTACCGATTTAATAAATTTACACCAAAATCACAGACTGAATCAAAGACACTACCCAATTTTCACTCAAGTGTAACAAGTTTTTTTACTGTAAAGAGGTCATCTACTTTTTGGTCATGACCTGTCTCTAATTTTTTTTTTTTTTCCCAGTTCTTTTGTCGATTTACTAGAGCTTATGGTGGCCTCTCACAAGCGGTCGTTCAGTTATTTCGTTTTCCCAATAATTGGAGCCCTGTCTCGACGACAACACTAGGGTCCTTTTGGTAGACGGTTCGTGGCAAAAAAATAACCCTGAAGTCCCATTTGATTATTTTGAGAGGTAAAGTTAATTTAAGACCTTTGAGTACAAGGAAGAGTTTACGACGTTTACCCGCGTTTTCACGTCTCTGTGAAAGGGGGAGTTTCAAGTGGAACGGAGGCCTGGACCTCGGCTACCGTGTGAGACCGCAAGAGAAGTGGCGTCAGGAGCTGGACATGGATGCTCTAGGCACAGCTGCTCTACACTACAATTGTCTTCACCCCTTCCAATTTTGGCAAAAACTAAAAACGTCCTCTCGACCACCCCGACAAAACTTAAATTTACGCCGAAATTTCATATAAAAAGACAAAGAAAAGTTCTGGAGGGTCTTGGTATCCAATTCGACCTTCCCCAGAACCCTTAATTTATGACGAAAATACCTCTCCTCTTCACTCCACGTACTACCGACTCAACCAGTCCCAGACTCCCGTTTTATTTTAGGTGAAGCTAAGGTACAGACCGTATCACACACGATTCAGTGAAGTCAGGACAGACTGAGAAACCCTGGGGTACCTTACATCGGACGGTCCGAGGAGATACGACCCTAAGACGTTCCTTCTTGTGACCTCACCGAACGGTACGGGAGGAGGTCCCCTGGAAGGCCTCGTCCCCAACTTGGGTGCAGAGAACACAGAGGACGTGCCCGTCCGCCCAGGAAACGGCAGTCGCGGTGGACCCCATCCGTCGGAAGATTTAGCCGAGGGTCACGGGGGACGGGGGACCGTCAGTTCGAGAACACATTGGGAGAGGGAAACTTACACCCGACCTGGGTCACTACACGAAGACTACCTGTCTCGTGTCGACTTCACCGTCCTACAGCGGGCACACTGTACCGCGTCGCGGTGCCTCCAGTGTCTTCCGACACCCGAGGGTAAGAGCGACCGAGAGACAGAGAAAGAAAGAGACCGAGAAGAGTGTACGAACGAGAACTACTTCGGTCGAACCGCCCGTCTCGTGACTCCCTCGGGTGAGTGGTTGGTGGTCAGTCCGGTCCCTGAAGGGACTTCCAGGTCACCGACTCTGAGGTGTGCGGGTCGTGTCCCCGGACCCGAACTACGGACGAGTCCCTTGCTCTCGGGTGCACGTGGTCGTCTCGGACACCGAGGCCACACGGTCTCGATTCCGGGTCACGTCGGTTCATGTAAAATCTTTGACAATTTGTTGTCTTAATTTTTTTATTCTTGGCTTCGGGAGTCCGGTCACCGGGACCTTCGTGATTTGGCACAATCGTGGTCCCCTGGGCCTTAGTCTGGGAAGTGGGCTCCGGCGGCCACGGAACCGCCGTCGGAGGACTCCCCGTGGTTCGGTCTCCGGGGGTCTGGTCGCCAGCTGGGGGTTGGCATCCTAGACACGACAAGAGTCGACGAGTCCAAACCCCTCTAAACAATGTACCGGTACTTATCGAGTATGTCGTAGGGTCCTGAGAACCGAGGGTCCGGTGTCAAGAATCAGGCCAACCGACTGAAAGAAATATAAGAAACATATACAAAAAAAGTCAACAGAACAGGTGCAGGACAATAGTCAGTGACGACGAGCCATTACAGACTCTTCGTTTCCACTCCCACAGTCTCAGGAATAAGAGTGTCTTAACGAAGTCATTATCTTGGCGTAAAGGAAAATTTCTTCGTGTAAAATTTTACCGGTAGAACTCCTGTGTCTCTCTGAAGACATTTCTGGTCATTTCCGGTCAAAGAAACGACCCCCTTACTNCAACGTTACCACTTACCTTAACAAAGGAATTAAAGAAAAAGATGAAAGAGTAATAAGCACATATCCTTACGTTCCCTAAAGACACACAACTAAAATATAGGACGTTGAAATGATATAAGTAACTAATCGAGATCATTAAAAGACCACCTCAGAAATCCCAAAAGGTACATCTCCTAGTACAGTAGACGTTTGTCACTCTCAAAATGAAGAAGAAAAGGTTAAACCTAAGGAAAAATTTCTTCGTGTAAAATTTTACCGGTAGAACTCCTGTGTCTCTCTGAAGACATTTCTGGTCATTTCCGGTCAAAGAAACGACCCCCTTACTTGTGTTGTTGCGGAGGTAATGACCCGACAACATTCTTTGTTCTCTTCAGTCGCCTCCGCCGTGAAAAACACGGTCCTAGCGTGATTGTGAAACACCTACAATTGAATAAATCAAGAGTGCCGAACTACTACTTCCACATCGTAGTCCGAGTAGAAGTGTCTGTTCCTTTGACTCTGTGTCTAAAATTTCGTTCCAGTGCGACCATCTTTAACCGTCTTTTAAAGTGTAGAACCCACAAACCCCAGCTCTCAGACATAAAATTGATGAAATGGGAGGACAAGGATCTCTATTTGCTTCTCACTACCCATAGTATGTATTTCGCGAGTCGCGTCGTGGACTATACAAACTTCGCGAGGCACACACCAACGATACCACTACCAATAGTTTCTATATGAGGACAACGTAACCGTCCGTCGTCGTCGAGGACCTACGTCGTTTCCAAAATACTCAAAAACTACTTTCAACTGGGTTTCGTGAGTTTGGAAGATCCTACAGACAGTTCTCTTTCTCCGATTATAAAAATTTTACAAACGTGGACTTCCGTAATTCTATGAAAAGATAACTTACACTAGAATTTTTTTTGGGGTTTATTGGTCGATGGTTTAAATGGGAGAATGACCAAATTCGATTTTTCTTTTAAGTAACCACGCATTATTGATTGTAAGTCTCCGTCCGACCGAAACCCTGAGTGTGCTACAGTGACTCCAAATAAGGGTTGTGGCAGAAGACACGACCGAAAAACGATTCTGGGGTCCGTCGCCACGGGCCGTAGAGGTCAGATGCGGGAAGACAGGTCCCTCTTTACTGGAGTCACCGAGGTAGGAGCATAGAAAAGTCCGAGTCCGGGGCCCCCTCCTACTTTCGGAAGAAACATCGTCAGCACTCTATGTCTACGAGTGACTGTCCTCGGCGACTCGAATGTGTGGGTAGAGACTGGACTCAGCCCTCGGAACCACCCGACTGCCCGCTCCGAACCCGGTCCAGGGACACGACCGGTGCGTCCACGTTGGCGTGGGCCCAGGTACTTACTCACCCTCTCCCCAGGACGACCTCTTCACCCGAAACCACAGGTCTCGGGCCACCTCCTACGAGTGAGGTTTCACGACTTCGGAACCTCATAGAGGTCTAAGGTGCAGGTCAGGTAAAATAAATACATAAATAAAAAATTAGGTAAAATCTGTCTCATTTACCTACTTGGAACACAGTAAGACTAGGGACGAAAACAAGCCACATGAAAGAAAACGAGTAATAGAAGTTGTCAGTCGAAAGAATATGCTGAGATGTACATGACACAATAAAATCGTTTAGAAAAAAAATTATACGTTTTATTTTAGACTGACGAAAAAGACCCCTACACGGGTGACGTCTGCACAGTTGAAACATTGACAGGGAGGCAAAAGAACAAAATGGAAAAGTTCGTAGAATGTCGAGAGAGAGGAGAATATAAATATAGAGTAAACTTTGTTCTCTTTTTACTGTATTTGAGCACCGTAGTCTTCTTTCACTCGTGGATTGTTTTAACGTAGGGAAACCTCTGTTACGTCGTCTACTGGTGTGAACCCGTATAAGTATCAACTTGGGACATATACCAACTGTGCGGAGCCTACAGTAGGGGCCCCAAGGTAACCTAGAGCACAATAGACGTCGACACATTGTTTAGTGTGATTCTGTGTCGTCGACCCTTGTCGTTCATAACTAATAGGGTGTCGAAGACTTCGAGCCCTTAGACCCACGTCGAGTAAACTAGTGGAGACCGAGTCGTAGAGGGTGTTCTGACATTGGTTCTGAAGACGGGCCCCACTCCAGTAACGTCCAAGGTACCCCCTACCCGGACGAGGGTCGAGTGAAGGTGCCGGTGACAGTCCGGAGCCTTCCAGAGGGGGTGCGAGTGAGTGTACCGGGACGTGACCAGATGGAAAGTCGTGTCGTGACCGAAGAGGGGCTCGTTTTCCTCGTCCCCTCTCACCCCCTCCCTGACGGGACCGCCGGGTCCCGAATCCTGAAGTGGAGGTCCCGTCTCGACGCGGGAGTGTACGGACGGGCGGGGTTTGGTCTTGTATCTGTCGTCTTCGTTACAACATCGTTCGACTTGTTTCTGGATGTTCTACCGGGTGTAATTCTCTCGCTCCTCTCAGATCTTCTGAGTCCGAAAACATTGTATTAGAGTCCACCCTCTACTGGAGGGTAGTGAAACAGGGCACCACACAAGTACTTTTCGTTCAACCACTCAGGTCGAGTGGGAGCTCCGCCTCCTAAAAGACACCCTCTTTTAGGACCTTTGGTCCTCCACCCGAGGGACCGCTGGTAAAGTCTTACGACGACTGAGTGGGGAGACGTCCTCCTGGCGTGATATTCTCAAATTAGTGGTTCCATTGGTCTCTTGGACTGGCTAATCCATTCCACAACAAATCAGGAATTTGTCACAGACCGAGAAACACTGGGGTACCCGACATCGGGAGGTCCGAGGAGACAGGTACCCTAAAGGGTCCGTCCTTATGACCTCACCCAACGGTGAAGGAAGAGGTCCCCTAGGGTTCCCTACCTTGAGCACAGACGACGTAATGTCCGTCTAAGAAATGGTAGTTCGGTGGTATTTCACTTACGAAAATATTTTCAGACTACAACTGACATACTCGCAACCAAAAAGTTTTACCCTAACTGTAAAAAAAAGACAGATCACTTGGTGTGACTGTGTGAAACCCAATTTTTTTTTTCATGATCACCTTAATAACCAAAGTAAACATTTCTAAAAAATCATAAACCACTGAAGATCCGTGTTCTCTGTGTCCAGGCTAGGAACCCAGTCCTTCTAGGTGACATCCTCCTTTACCGTTGAGTGAGGTCATAAGAACGGACCTTTTAACGTACCTGTATCCTCGGAACGTCCGAATGTCAGGTGTCCCAGGGTCTCTTAACCTGTACTGTCGTATGTGTGTCAATATGAAACCCTCGTCCTTTTTTTCCTCTGTTGACACCTAGGGGATGACTTCTTTACTGAAAGTTAAAAGGTTCTAAGTGAAATATCGAAACACGTTTATTTCAGAGAACTTTGTTTTGGTTTTCCTTCGTTGACCTTTACAGACTTTTTCAATTGCTTCCGACATGTTAAACTCTTTTTGACGACACAAATCACAATGTCTTTCACTCCAATATCTCTACTTTTTACGACATATCTACCGGCCTAGGCACACGGCAAAAGTGAAACCGTATAATTGTGTGAAAACTAAGATAAGTTTCAGACTAAAAAGATCCTTTTCTGCCTCATCCTTGTTGGTCTCTCAATACGTAAGAAGAAATACGAATTCTCAGTTTCTTTTACACAAGGAGAAAGATTTCTACACCCCCGCCCCCGTCCCGCGCACGTGTGAAAGGAAAACTAGCTCCAATGAATATTCCGTGTACCTTTATTACCTTAATTTAAAGGAGGAAAAGAATTCGATATGTGGAAATATTTCCAACGATATTTACAGTATTGATGAATCAAAGGACTTTTCATTAAAAGGAAAGTCAGACCAGAGAAGGAACCTCTATGGCATAATAATCGGACACTACTAAAGAAATTTCACGTAGTCTTCATATACGAAGTCACTCGAAAATAGTAAAGTGACGGAAGGTCACTTAAAAAGTGATTGAAGTTCCGAACAAAGATTCAGTGGTTAATAAGTATTTCTACCACTTTAACGAAATAAAATAGGAGGTTTACTTTACGTAATTTCAAATTCCACTTGGGAATTGTCTCGAATTTTACGGTTTTTCTCGGAACCTTTACCTTTCAGTCGGGGTCGACTTTTCGCTTTACTTTTCTTCCTTCTCCACCCCCTCCCCCCTCCCTCCCTTCCCTGCCCGACGAGTCTTTGCCACTGGGCACTCCGGACGTCCCTTCAGCCTTCTTCCTTTTTCGATCTCTTCGACACCGACTCGTAAGTAGTAAGTGACTCGCAATACCAGTGCGTCACGTAAGTGGTCGTTCGGGTCTTCACTTGTCTGTCAGTCCATCCGTTGTCCCCAACAGTGCGAGATCCTGTGGATTTGGCAGCGAAAGAGGTCGCGTAGAGATTGTCGCCCCTCTTACGACGGATTCCTCCTCTCCACTGACACCCCTTCTTCTTACAATGTGGACTTGTAGCCCTGACTAACCGAGCTCGAGTGTTTTACGTTAGCACAAAATAACATAAAAGATCAATAAGTTCCAAGTCGTCCAAGAAGACTTGTTGTCAAATTTGTCTTACCCGTAGCAACACAATGTGTCCATTACATTAACTAAATCTTAGGTATTCTTTTGGGTCAAAGGGGAAAAAACACACACACTCTGCACAACTACATTCTGGTTTTCGTCATTAACCAGTAGAGGAACCTCCCGTCTCCACTGGCCTACTTTCTCCTTTGACTATCCTGTCTCTTCCTTTTTTATTTTTTGAGCTAGACATGGATTTGTAGATGAAGACTCTAAAGTAAATGATAGAAGCTCGAAATAAAGGGGGTTCACCAGTAGAAGTTCCTGTCTTAAGTAAGTTTAAGTCTATATGCACGTTTCTTAGTCATACATATGGTGCCCGGACTCATGGAGACATTTTATTTGTTCTTTGTATCTCGATAATTGTTTATTCTACTTCGTTCTTAATGTCTGTGTTTTCGTAGTAGGAGAAAAATTTTACAAATGTGATTCAGAAGAATTCGTGACTTTTGGAACTTTCCCGAAATTCTACGAAGGGTTACGGGAAACAGATTAACCTATAGCTCCTTACGTTACTGAAGAATTTCTTATGTAATTAAGTTTCTTTCGACCTTCAGTAAACATTAATATTACTCATCCAAAGAGACGGAGGAAAGTCTTAACTACTACTCGAACGACCGTGTTAAGGAGGAACATGCGTAGAAATAGAGAGAAAATTTAGAGGAAGTGATAGTCGATAAATAAAATGGTTTCCATTGGTGACGAAATAATTAGTGACGAACTGATGTCACCCTAAACTTTATTCGAACAAACCTGACATTTTTGGTCCGTAACGTCCATCACCGAGTCTGAACCCGGTGAACTTGAAAAAGAAAAGGCGAACCGAAGGTGCCCTTGAAGGGACACGAGAACTTTACCGGGTCCACGGGAACTTTTCTTCTACACAAGACGTAGGGACCCTCCTCACAAGATTATACAGTCAATCCCAGGCACCCAACCAAAAGACGACTGAATGAGATAAGTAAAAACTCTCACCCCAAAACCTTAGAGACTGACACTAATACCTAAATAAAGAAGAAAGTTGAGATAGTCGAAACGAAGTACATAAAACTTGGAGACCATGATCCACGTATTTATAAATCTTATAAATCCAACTTCCAGTCGAGGGGTAAGTCTCGGTTTAAGGTCCAACATATAATAATGGATGAAGACAAGGTTCTTGGGATCATCTAAGGACTTTGACACCTATCATGGCTTTGGGTATGTGATACGAAAAAGGATAGATATGTATAGATACTATTTCAGACTAAATATTGAATCCGTGTCATTCTCTAATCGTCGTTATTGATCATTATTTTATCTCGTTAATATTGTTATATGACCTTATTTCTTCCCACTCACGGTTTCTTAGTTAGGGAAACTTAACACAACGATCTCTTCTGAGAACTCTCAAGGAACCTGATGGTCCTCTAGTTTGATCCGGTAGAATTTCCTTTAGTTGAGACTTAAAGTAACCTTCCTGAGAACGACTTCGACTTCGAGATTATGAAACCGGTGGACCACGTCTCTCGACTGAACAACCTCTTCTGGGACTACGACCCTTAATAACTTCCGTTTACCTCTTCCCCCGCCGTCTCCTACTCTACTAACCTATCATAGTGACTGAGTTACCTGTACTCAAACTCGTTTGAGACTCTCTATCACTTACTGTCTACTCGGACCACTCGGCGTCAAGCGCCCCAGCGTTTCTTACCCCGTCCTGAATCGCTGACTTGTTGTAGTTGTTGACGACCTTGTCTTCGAGACACTTACGTCAGAGAGAGAGTCTTATAGAGCATCTTTACATTGCGGAAAAGGCAGAAAGGATTCGTGAATGGTGTGCGACTCCGACACTGAAAAGTCCACCTCCCCATTGTCTTTTTGATCGCACTTAAAGAAAAAGGAAGTGTTGAAGTACCTCTCACATAAACAAGACAGATGTCTTCATTAGTTATTTGTGAGATATTGTCTTTATCTCTTCACACAACAAACTCGGTGTGACTCGTGCCATCGGACCCTCTGTCCAACTTCTCGTGAACTTGACACAAGGTGATCAAATGTTGTACTCCCTCCGCCTACCTCCGACTGCGACTGTACTCCCTCCGAATGCCCCCGACTGCGACTGAGGTGATCAGATGTTGTACTCCCTCCGAATGCCTCCGCTTTCGACGTTCTACTGTCGATCAAAGTACCCGACAAATAGCTCTTAATACTGACCGCGACCATTCTTCATTCCCATGACTAGTTCATTCCTAGCCACCCTCGGACCTTACCGACGTACCAATATTCGCCTGTGGAAGTCAGGAATTCCGACGTCGAGTGTCGGGGGTCTTCTGTGACCGACTACCACCGGTCCTCAGACTATGGCAAGTCTTTTAAGGGCAAGAGTCACTACGTCCTTCACAGACTTTGGTGTAGACGTCACCGACGGGTCGAGGTAAGACTTCCGGACTTCGTGTCAATGAGATAAAATTAAATAGTCGTGCAAGAAAAGAGATTGTCAATTTCGACTACATTTACGTACAAACCCGAAGGGTCCACTAAGTCACCATTTTTTAAACGGATGGTTACGTTCTCCGTGCCCAAACTAGGGACCCAACCCTCCTCGGGGACCTCTTCCTTTACCGTTGGATGGGGTGATACGAACGGACCCTTTAGGACACCCGTCTCCTCGGACCACCCGATGTCAGACACCCCAGTGTTTCTCAGTCTGTGCTGAATCGCTGATTTGTTGTCTTTGGTTGTGCAACGGTGTTCCGTCTGACAAGGTTAATAGCGTTTCAAATCCGTTTTAGTGCCTATTCGGTCTTACTGGAGGGGGCGGGAGTTACACAGCTTTCTTTGCACTCCTTCTCTTTGTTCTCCTTTCCGTACCCCCAAACTTAAGATCACTGTCACCACTACACCTTTAGCTTTCCGTCCTACTTCACGCAACTCTGTTCTCCAGACCCTCATTCCGACGTTTGACGCCTACATCGGGCCGTAAACCACGACTACACCTTTGTCGGAGACTGTACCGGTGCCATTTTCGTCTTCGTCTCTACCGGCAGAAGGACCACATTGCACAGTGAGAAAACGGGAGGTAGAGGGGGTCTTTGTCTACAGTATAATTGGACGATGTGACTGCAAGCCAGATTTCCTAACTAAGGTCTGTGTGTACCAGGACAAAAGTACCTCCAAAGTGTAGCTCCTCACCTCTTATCCCATCTACAAGTGTCTCGTAAGGGTGTGTAGTGGCTCTTGATACCTCCTCTCCCTCCCAAGTTGTCTCGAACGTCGACTTCCGGGCAGAGATTAGATGGCGTCACTCTTTCGTCAGGAACTCTTGACCGAAAAACCGACCCGACTTGACGTACAACCTCTCCCGTTACCGTGGGGTGAGGTCACGAGAACGAACCTTTTGGGGTACCTGCCTCCTCGGACCACCCGACGTCAGGTACCCCAGCGGTTCTCAGCCCGTGCTGAACTCGCTGAAGTGAAAGTGAACAGTGAAAGTACGTGACCTCTTCCTTTACCGTTGGGTGAGGTCATAAGAACGGACCTCTTAGGGTCCCTGCCCCCTCGGACCGCCCGACGGTAGATACCCCAGCGTGTCTCGACCTGTGTTGACCTCGCTGACTCGTCGTCGTCGTCGTCGAGACGGACACCCCAGAATCAAGGGACTGGTCCCTACCTTGGGTCCGGGGACGTCACCTTCGCCCCCTAGAATTTGTGATTTGAGAGTTGTAAATATGTACCTGCAGGAGTTCCTTCACGTCCCTTCAGTTCTCAATCAGAAGACTTACCTCTAAATCTCCTCCAAACAGCCGTCGAGTCCGACGGTACTCTCTTATGGCCCGTCACCCACCGAAGTCGTCTCTGACTACAAGAGTGTCCGGACCCCCGACCTCCAGATTCCGGTCTCGACGTCACACCAACCGAGGGTGCTCTCGAGAGAAGGACCGAACGTCTCCGGGAAGAGCCGACACGGAAGTGCACCACCTCCCTTTCGCGTCCGACAGAACCCAGAGGGGAACGACGACAAGTCAACGAGTCAGCACAGACCGAGAGACACTGGGGTACTCGTCGACGGTCGGAGGAGACAGGAGGTGACAGAGGACCCCGAGTGAGTTCGAGTACAGGTAGCTCAGCCACTACGGTAGGTTGGTAGAGTAGGAGACGGTGGGGGAGAGGAAAACGAAAGTTAGGAAGGGTTGCAGTCTCAGAAAAGATGACTCAACCGAGATACGTGGTACACCGGTTTCATAACCTCGAAGTCGAAGTCGTAGTCAGGAAGGTTACTTGTGAGTCCTGACTAGAAGAAATCCTACCTGACCAAACTGGAGGAACGTCATGTTCCCTGAGAGTTTTCAGAAGAGATTGTGGTGTCAAACTTTCGTAGTCAAGAAACCACGAGTCGGAAGAAATACCAGGTTCGTAGTATAACATACACAGAGGGGAATATTTCCGTGATTGGGGTAGTACTCCCAGGGTGGAAGCCCTGAAGGAGACTGTGGTCAATGGAGGGATTTAGGGATGGAGGTTTCTTCGTGCAACCTCCAATCCCGAAATCATATACTTAAAACCCCCCTGTGTTCGTAGGTCAAGGATTGTCCCGACTTCCCTCTCAAAAGGTTCTACCTTCGGACACGAGAGGAAAGAGGAGGAGTGGTGAGGGGCGACTGACAAGGTTTCCAGTCAAAGAGTAGAGTCTGGGTCTTTACTACCACACGTTCCACGGTCGGAGGTGGTGCTGGGGGGGGGGTGGTTACCAGCTACACGGGTGGACAGGAGGGTGGCCGCCGGGACGGAGACGGGGGGCGGAGTCTGTGCACGTCTCATACGAACTCAAGCACCTCCGGTAGGTATGTCTGACGTGTCGAAGTGCGACCCCGGTCTGAAAAAGGGTAGGTGGAGTAAAACGCAGACGAAGTTTCTTTCGTCTCGTGCCGACTGCCGGCCGGACTCACCCGCTCACAAACTCGAAGAACGGTTCTTCAACGGAAGACACGGTCGGCGAGAAGGAGAGAAAGTCGCATTCGTCTACAGGAGTACCGAGGGACCGAGGGACCGGCTGAAACCTTTGACGTTTCCCTAGAAAAAACCATGGAAACAAAACAAAACCGGTACGAAGTATCGAACTAGAGTCAAGGGCTTGTCTCTCGGTGATCCGGGGGCCCCTGAGGGACCATGGAAAAACTCCCTAGTTCAGAACCTTCTTTTAGCGTCTTAGGTTCAACACAAGGTCTCCTTCGGATGGGTCAATTCTCGAGAACCTGACTAGTGGAGAGCCACTCTGACACTGCACTACGACCCTGCCGTTGCCGTCGTCGCTTCTCAGCGCGACTCGTGCACTCGTAGTCCGCGTCGCGGGTCTCGACACCCTCCGAAAGAAGGACGACGGTGCGCCAGTCCACCTATCCGAATAAAACTCTAGTCTCATTGAATATTGGTCGATTATTGAATACATAAGGGAGGGAGAGGGACCTTATAAGTACTTCATAGATGACCTGAATTCCATGTTACGTATGTTGAACAATTTCTGAAAACTTCTCGAAAATCGGAATTGATCCCTTTTTAATTTTGTTGATTGTAAACAGCGCAAGTAAATGACTCAAGAATGGTGTAGAGTCTGTGACTCGAAAAGTCAGAAATCAACAAATTACGAGAACTGTTAGGAGACTATGTCTAAGACGAAAGACGGGGTGCAAGAAGTCCGTCCCCTTACTCGTATGCATCCAATTTGCTCTACGGAGATTCATCGTCTCAAGTCTAAATTGGGGACCTTCGGTCAGAAATCTAGAGATTTAGGACGGGTGGGTTGGTACACGGCACGTCCGGATCGAATATATTAATAATAGTAAAAATACAGAAAAAACCGACGCGACGCAGAAGTAACGTCGCGTGCCCCGGAGAGTGACGTCCCACTAGAGAACAACGTCTCGTCAGAGAGTCCGCGAGCCCGAAGTCATCAACGTCGGGAGTCCGAGACTTCGTGTCCGAGTTATCAACACCGGTGTCCGAATCGACGGGGCACCGCACACCTTTGAAAGGCCTGGACACAGGGGGCACAACCTTCCTCCTGAAATTTAGTCGTGGTGGTCCCTTTGGACCCGGACCAAATAAAATCTACGTGTGTGTCCGTGGGTGTGCACGTGATTAGACATGGCGCTTGATCACGTCTGGCAGGGGAAAGGAAGGAAGGACGTTACTCTGGCAGTCAAACACGGCAGTGCCTCTACGGGAATAGGCCCAGAGTCACAGGGACCCGTTTCTAAGTCCGCGACGACGACAACTAAAACAAGGGTTCCTTGCAAACGTTGTAGACCTCTACAAAACCCTACAGTGTTGACCCCTTTGTCGTAGATCATCCTAGGTTACCCTGGGTGACCCTAGGTCACCTACCTCCGGTCCGTACGATGAGTTGTCGGAGGCCACGTGTCCTGTCTGGGGTGTCTCTTGAGGACCGGGGTCTCCAGTCATCGTCGCTCCGATCTTTTGGACGGGATTGGACTTCGAATTGTGTCTCGTCGACGGGTCATGTATAAAACAACGCACCTAAAGTTTAGTGTATGTTCTGGGAGGTGGTTTCAACGACAAGTCAGCGATTCAGTGCAGACTGAGAAGTGCTGAGACATCTGACGCCGTGCGGTCCGAGGGAACAGGAAACGAGAGTCTTAAACAAGTTTGAGCGCAGGTAACTCTACGAAAATTATAACTTGGTAGAGTAGGAGACTGTGGGAGAAGGGGAGAACGGGATTAGAGAGAGTCGTAGTCCCAGAAAAGGCTACTCAGCCGAGAAGTGCAATCCATCGGTGTCATAACCCCGAAGTCGAAGTCAGGAAGGTTACTTATAAGTCCTGACTAAAGGAAATCCTACCTGACCAACCTAGAACAACGACAGGTTCCCTGAGAGTTCTCAGAAGAGGTTGTGGTGTCAAGTCTTCGTAGTCAAGATCTTCTCCCTTTCTACCACCTCCTTATCCTGTCCTTCTGGTGAAAGAGGGAGTGTTTAAGGAGTTTTCTTGTAAAGTTGCGGCTCGTTTTAGGTGTTTTGTTGAAGACATCCGACCGTCTCCTGTAGTCCGTTGGTCTTTTCGTCTGGTAACAGAAGTTTTTGTCCATCCTTTTTTATATTTTCTGCTTTTTCCTCTGTTTCCTCCACCCCTCCCTCGAGGCAGGGCCCTTCCCTTCGGGCAGGGCCCTTCCCTTAAAATTCTTCTCTCCAAAGGTTTGTGGTCCTTTGTGAGAGGGACGGCTCAGACACCGCTCGGAACCTTTGTGTCTCCCGTTGTATTGTCCTTCCTTTTTATCTATTTATTAATTTTGGTTGTCTAATGTTCGGGTTGTCATTGAGGGGGTCGCCTTTTCGTCGTGTCTGCGGACGTAGGCGGTAACCCTTCACCCCCGTCCCGTCCCTGCGCGCCCTCCGCGCCCGACGTCTCGAAACATTCTTAGCCCGTCCTTGCGGGGTGCGCGTCGGTCTTGCTAGATTGACCCCGATCGTTTGGTCTGACACCCTATCGATGGAGTGCTTTTCGAGCTTGTATTCTGTGGCGGTCCTGGCTCGTGTCTTGTTTCCTGCCTCGCCTTTTTCGGCCGACGTCTGGTAGGGGGCGGCCCCTGTCCGTCGGTCTCGGCATTCCTGACCTTTCCCCGTTAACGTCTGGGCCTCTCTGAAATGAATGGATTGACGTTCGTCCGAAGAAACGATTCTGAAGACCCCCACGACCTGTCAGTGGTAGACGGAGTGCCCCCCGCGGTCGCCAGGTGGGTCTTTCGACTCGTCGTCGCCGTCTTTTCCACTGTTCGGCGCCGCTAGCACGAGCGGTTTAGGACTCGACGAGCCTGGACCCTTCTCGTGTTTCGTGTCAGGGTCGGCTTAGACACGGAGACTCCCGACGGACCCACGGCTTGGACTCGCCGAACCTGGCCCCTTCACGTGCGTCGGATCCCGGCCGGGGTCTGCCAAGGGCCGACTCGTAGGATCTCGGCCTCGCCAAACACACGGCGCTCTTTCCTGTCCAGTTCGCCCCGACTCTGTGACACACGTGTGCTGTCACGATAAACAAACGTCGTAGGGGGGAGGGGTGTCGCGCTGACTTGATCACTCGGATTTTTTGGTCGTTTGTCTTCTTCAATTTGTTTCCCTTGGTGGAACCTTCACTAGGGTGTGCCGGGTGTTGTAGTCTCTTCCCGGTCTTTATAGAAATGATAAAAATTTTAGTAAGGAAAAAGAAACAACAAACAAAAAAACACAAAAAAAAGAAAAAAGAAAAAAAAAGATTGAAAAATTTTAACAATTCAGAAGATAAAGAGATTAAAAATAAAGATATTGGATGATAATGATAAATTTTTATTTTCTGAAAAAAAAAAAAATTCCGTTAGTGGTATATATCAGAAACTTACCAACAACCACCAAAAAAACAAAACAACAACAACAAACAAAAAAAAAAAAATTATTAAGAACAAAAAAAAAGAAAGAAGGAAAAAGGAAGACGAAGAAAAGAAATTATAACATAAAAACTTTTAGGTTGGAGATGAGATCTAAAAATTAGAAACGAGAATCCAAAAACACCAGTTAAAATATGTAAATTTTTGGGTTTGAAGTGATGGGTTCAAATGGACTCTCGTTCTAATGACCGAACTGGTGAGAGAGGAGGAAACCTNGGTGAGAGAGGAGGAGACCTGAGAGGAAAAAGAGGTGGTCCACCGGAGACAGAGAAAAGAGGGGGTAGAGAAGAGATAGGTTGAGACACTTAGAGACACACAAGGTCTGCCGCCTCTTGTGGATTCCTTGACCAATGACCGTCCTAAACAGAGAGAGGAAGAGTAAGGAGAGAGAATAGGAGGACCGGTGGAGACAGATGAAGGAGGGAGAGGAGAAGGGGCATATTGAGGCATTTATGGAGACTCGCCAGGTCCGATATCTCGCGTGTATTCCTTCACTGATGACCGATCGAACGAGAGAAGAGAAAACTAGAGTGGCGTAGAGTAAGGTCAATGGAGATTGATGGGGGAGGTAGAAGAGAAGAGGAACATTGAGTCACTTGGAGAGACTCACAGGGAGTTACACCTCTTTGAAAAGTAGAAATTGGATCTACAAAATAGTAGCCACGACATATCTACCTCTTCAGATCTCCGTTGACATTTTTATTTTGACTTTTGGTCTTCGTCCTCCGAATTTAGGTTTCGGACTTTTGTAATCTCTTGAGAACTTAAGTCCCTTGTAATTCGTTATCCTCGAGTAGTTTACGGAAGTATGGATGTGGTTTTGGTTCGAGGTGGGTTCCCGATTGTTCAAGGTTTTGTTCTGTATGGTGAGTTTAAGAGGTCGTTGTGTCCTTGTGAGGGGACTTGAAGTTATATGTCCGTCGAGTTTTAATAAGGTTTTGGAAACTACAGAGTATAGGGTAATGACCAGTGAGGTGACGTGACGTCTCTCTTCTTTGCGTCGAGGTGGGTGGTCTTGAGGTTGTGTTCGGAGGGATTGGTCCTTTGGAACTGTTCGGTGACTATCTTGGGGTGGGTGTCACTCCTTCGAGGTATTATTTCTCTTGAGGTGTTTAATGGTCTTATATTTTTCCGGTGGGATTTGTGTCGTTATATTGGTTCTACTTCTCTGTCTCCTTATGAGTCGTCCATTTCCTTGTCCTCTCAACGGGTGGTTTGGTTTGTTTTCTCCTTCTTCGTCCCTTAGATGGCCTCTTCCTTAAGACTTATAACTATCACTGTTACTAGGTTTTAGAACTTTAGTTTTACCTTAGTGTCTATTTATCCGATCTCTGTTCCTAACTCTTCTACCTTCTTTCCAAATTGTTCCTGGATCTTCTTTATTTTTTCTCAGTTTTATATTACTTATTGCGTTATTTACTCTAGTCTTTGTGAGACCTCCGTTGTTAATCATCTTATTGCCTCCGTCTTCTATCCTAATCACTTTATCTTCTATCTTACCATCTTTATTTACTTAGTCTCTCCTTTGTTCTTTTTGCTTAATTTTCTTTACTCCTGTTAGAGTCTCTGGAGGTCCTGTTATACTTTGCGAGGTTGTAAGCTTAATATCCTCAGGGTCTTCTTCTTCTGTCTTTCTTTCTAGTACTCTTTTAGGAACTCCTCTATTATCAACTTTTGAAGGGATTTTACCCCTTCCTTTATTAGTGGGTTCAGGTTCTTTGTGTCTCTCAAGGTTTATCCTATTTGGGTTCCGCTTTGTGGGGTTCTGTGTATAATTAGTTTAATTGTTTCTAGTTTGTGTTTCTTGTTTATAATTTTCGTCGTTCCCTTTTTGTTGTTTATTGTGTGTTCCCCTAAGGGTATTCCTATTGTCGACTAGAAAGTTATCTTTGAGAAGTCCGGTCCTCCCTTACCGTTCTGTATGAATTTCACTACTTTCTGTTATTGGATGTCGGGTCTAATGACATGGGTCGTTCCTAGAGTAAGTTTATGCTTCCTCTTTAGTTTTCGAAATGTCTGTTCGTTTTCGACTCTCTTAAGTCGTGGTGGTTTGGTCGAGAGGTTGTTTAAGATTTCCTATAAGAGATCTGTCCTTTGTGCTTTTCCCACATATTTGGGCTTGGGTTTTGTTATTTCATTTACCATTGCCCTAGTATGAATAGTTATTAATGGAATTTGCATTTACCCAACTTGCGGGGTTGGTTTTCTGTTTCTGACCGGCTTACCTATGTTTTTGTTCTGGGGAGATATACGACGAATGTTCTCTGGGTGGAGTTTTGTTCCCTGTGTATGTCTGACTTTCACTTCCCGACCTTTTTCTATATGGTGCGTTTATCTCTGGTTTTCTTTCGTCCTCACCGTTATGAGTATAGGCTATTTTATCTGAAATTTTGTTTCCGACACTTTTCTCTGTTTCTTCCGGTGATGTATTACTAGTTTCCTTGTTAGGTTCTTCTTCTATATTGTTAATATTTATATATACGTGGGTTATATCCTCGTGGCGTTATACATTCTGTTTACGATTGTTCATACTTTCCCCTTTAGTTGTTATTGTGTTATTATCACCCTCTGAAATTATGGGGTGAGTGTGGATACCTGTCTAGTTGATTTGTCTTTTAATTGTTTCTTTGCGTTTGAAATTTACTATGTAATCTAGTCAATCTGGATTAACTATAGATATCCTGTAAAGTGGGGTTTTGTTACTTAAAGTGGAAAAAAAGTTCACGAGTACCTTGGAAGAGGTCCTATCTAGTGTAGGACCCGGTATTTAGATTTGAACTATTTAAGTTTTTTTAGCTTTAGTAAGGTTCGTAGAAAAGACTGGTATTACGTAATTCTAATCTAGAGTTAATGTCCTCTTTTTGATAATTTTTAAGGTTGTATACCTCCAACTTGTTGTGTGAAGACTTATTGGTTGTTTAGTGTCTTCTTTAGTTTTTTCTTTAGTTTTATACGTATCTTTGATTACTTTTACTTTTGTGTTGTTGGGTTTTGGACACCCTGTGATATTTTCGTCACGATTCTCCTTTCAAGTATCGTTATGTCCGTATGGAGTTCTTTGTTCTTTTTTCAGTTTATTTATTGGATTGAGATGTTGATTTCGTTGATCTTTTCCTTCTCAACCTCTTGGGGTCTCAATCATCTTCCTTTCTTTAGAATTTTTAATCCCGTCTTTATTTACGTTTTCTTTGTTTTCTCTGGTATCGTTTTTAGTTGTTTCGGTTTTCGACCAAGAAACTTTCCTATTTATTTTAACTGTTTGGTAATCGGTCTGAGTAGTTCTTCGTTTCTCTCTTTTTAGTTTAGTTATTTTAATCTTTACTTTTACCTCTCTAGTGTTGTCTGTTGTGTCTTTATGTTTCCTAGTATTCTCTGATGATAGTCGTCAACATACGGTTATTTTACCTGTTGCACCTTCTTTACCTGTTTAAGAATCTTTTCATGTTAAAAGGTTTTGACTTGGTCCTTCTTTATCTTTTAGAATTGTCTGGGTAGTGTTCGTGCCTTTAACTTTGCCATTAGTCTTTAGAAGGTCGTTTGTTTTCGGGTCCAGGTCTGCCGAAGTGTCGACTTAAGATGGTTTTTAAAGCTCTTCTCGATTGTGGATAGGAGGAGTTTGAGAAGGTCTTTTAACGTCTCCTTCCATTTGAAGGTTTGAGTAAGATACTCCGGTGGTAGTGGGATTATGGTTTTGGACTGTTTCTACAGTGTTTTTTTCTTTTGATGTCCGGTTATAGTGACTACTTGTATCTACGTTTTTAGGAGTTGTTTTAAGATCGTTAGTCTTAGGTTGTTGTGTAATTTTTCTAGTATGTGGTACTGGTTCACCCGAAATAGGGTCCCTACGTTCCTAAGAAGTTATAGACGTTTAGTTAGTTACATTAAGTGGTGTAATTGTTTAACTTTTTATTTTTGGTATACTAATAGAGTTATCTACGTCTCTTCCGGAAACTGTTTTAAGTTGTAGGTAAATACTATTTTTGAGAGGTCTTTCGTCCTTATCTTCCTTGTATGGAGTTGTATTATTTTCGATATATACTGTTTGGGTGTCGTTTGTAATAGGAGTTACCACTTTTTAACTTTCGTAAAGGGGATTTCAGTCCTTGTTCTGTTCCCACAGGTGAAAGTGGCGATGATAAGTTGTATCAAGACCTTCAAAACCGGTGTCGTTAGTCTCGTCTTTTTCTTTATTTTCCTTAGGTTTAACCTTTTCTTCTTCATTTTGAGAGTGACAAACGTCTACTGTACTAGGAGATGTACCTTTTGGGATTTCTGAGGTGGTCTTTTAATGATCTCGAGTAGTTACTTATATCATTTCAACGTCCTATATTTTAGTTGTGTGTCTTTAGGGAACGTAAGGATATGTGCTTATTACTCTTTCATCTTTTTCTTTAATTCCTTTGTTAAGGTAAGTGGTAACGTTGCTTTTCTTATTTTATGAATCCTTATATAGATGGATTTCTTTGATTTCTGGATATATATCTTTTGATATTTTGTGACTACTTTCTTTAGTTTCTCCTGTGATTATCTACCTCTTTATATGGTACAAGTACCTATCCTTCTTAGTTATATCACTTTTACTCATATGATGGGTTTCGTTAAATGTTTAAGTTACGTTAGGGATAGTTCGATGGTCGGTGTAAAAAGTGTCTTGATCTTGTTTATTAAAGTTCTAAACATACCTTTATGTTTTTTGGAGCTTATCGGTTTCGTTAGAACTCTTTCTTCTTACCTTGACCTCCTTAGTTGAACGGACTGAAGTCCGAGATGATGTTTCGGTGTCAGTAGTTCTGTCATACCATGACCGTGTTTCTGTCTGTATATCTAGTTACCTTGTTTTATCTTTCGGGTCTCTATTTAGGTGTGTGTATACCTGTGGAATAGAAACTGTTTCCTCCGTTCTTATATGTTACCTCATTTCTGTTAGAGAAATTGTTCACCACGACCCTTTTGACCAGTTGGTGAACATTTTCTTACTTTGATCTAGTGAAAGATTGTGGCGTGTGTTTTTATTTGAGTTTTACCTAATTTCTAGATTTACATTCTAGTCTTTGATATTTTGAGGATCTCCTCTTGTATCCGTTTTGTGAGAGTCTGTATTTAGTGTCGTCCTAGGAGATACTAGGTGGAGGGTCTTAAGACCTTTATTTTCGTTTTTATTTGTTTACCCTAGATTAATTTTAATTTTCGAAGACGTGTTGTTTCCTTTTATATTCGTTCCACTTTTCTGTCGGAAGACTTACCCTCTTTTATTATCGTTTACTTCGTTGACTGTTTGTTGATTAGAGTTTTTATATGTTCGTTGAAGACGTCGAGTTAAGGTCTTTTTATTTGCTGGGTTAGTTTTTTACCCGGTTTCTTGATTTATCTGTAAAGAGGTTTCTTCTGTATGCCTACCGATTGTTTGTGTACTTTTCTACGAGTTGTAGTGAGTAATAATCTCTTTACGTTTAGTTTTGGTGTTACTCCATGGTGAAGTGTGGTCAGTCTTACCGACGCTAGGTTTTTAGACGTTCGTTATTTACGACCTCTCCCACACCTCTTTTCCCTTGGGAGGATGTGACAACCACCCTTACGTTTGATCATGTCGGTGATACCTCTTGTCACACCTCTAAGGAATTTTTTAACGTTTATCTTGATGGAATACTGGGTCGTTAGGGTGACGACCCGTATGTGTGGCTCCTTTGGTCTTAACTTTCTCTGTGTACATGGGGTTACAAGTAGCGTCGTGACAAATATTATCGGTCCTGTACCTTTGTTGGATCTACAGGTAGTCGTCTACTTACCTATTCTTTCGACACCATGTATATGTGTTACCTCATAATGAGTCGACAATTTTTCTTGTGTAAACTTAGTCAAGATTGCTCCACCTACTTTGACCTCGGCTAATATGTCTCACTTCATTCGGTCTTTCTTTTTGTGGTTATGTCATATGATTGTGTATATATTCCTTAAATCTTTCTACCGTTACTACTGGGACATACGTTCTGTCCTTTTTTCTGTGTCTACACATATTACCTGAAAACCTGAGTCTCCCTCTCCCTCTCCCACCCTACTAAACCCTCTTACCGTAAGATTGTACATATGATAGTGCATTTTTAACTTATCGGTCAGATACAGACTGCGTCCTATGTCGTACGAACCCCGACCACGTACCCCTACTGGGTGTCTCTACAATACCCCTCCTTCTACCCTCCCCACAAGTACAAACCCTTGCGTACATTCTTAATTTCTAAAATTTTAATTTTTTTATTTTTTGGGATTTTATTATTTTCGTAGTCAAGAAGTCTCGAGTCGGAAGAAATACCAGGTCGAGAGTGTAGATATGTGCTGATGACCTTTTTGGCATCGTAACTGACATACCTGGAAACTCCCGTTTCACTATAGAGACGAAAGATTTTACGATAGGTCCAGCCAGTATTGAAAAGAAGAAAACAGAAAATTAAAGTACCGACGTCAGTAAAACCTCACGTCACTAAAACCTCGGGTTCTTTTATTTCAGACTGTGACGAAGGTAACAAAGGGGAAGATAAACGGTACTTCACTACCCTGACCTACGGTACTAGAATCAAAAAATTGTAACTCAAAATTCCGTTGAAAAAGTGAGAGGAGAAAGTGGAACTAGTTCTCTGAGAAAGTCAAGTCAAGTCAGCGAGTCAGCACAGGCTGAGACGCTGGGGTACTTAACGTCGTGCGGTCCGGAGGGACAGGTAGTGGTTGAGGGCCTCAAGTGAGTCTCAGTGCAGGTAGTTCAGTCACTACGGTAGGTCGGTAGAGTAGGAGACAGCAGGGGAAGAAGAGGACGGGGGTTAGGGAGGGTCGTAGTCTCAGAAAAGGTCACTCAGTTGAGAAGCGTACTCCACCGGTTTCATGACCTCAAAGTCGAAGTCGTAGTAAGGAAGGTTTCTTTAGGGTCCCGACTAGAGGAAGTCTTACCTGACCAACCTAGAGGAACGTCAGGTTCCCTGAGAGTTCTCAGAAGAGGTTGTGGTGTCCAGTTTTCGTAGTTAAGAAACCACGAGTCGAAAGAAGTGTCAGGTTGAGAGTGTAGGTATGTACTGGTGTCCTTTTTGGTATCGGAACTGATCTACCTGGAATCAATCGTTTCATTACAGAAACGAAAAATTATACGATAGACCCAACAAATATCGAAAAGAAGGTTCCTCATTCGTAGAAAATTAGAGTACCGACGTAGTGGCAGACGTCACTAAAACCTCAGGTTGAAAGAGTAAGTGATACCCTTCTAGGGGACCTCCTCCCACACCGTTGGGTGAGGTCATAAGAACGGACCTCTTAGGGTACCTGTCTCCTCGGAGTACTCGACGTCAGACACCCTAACGTTTCTTAGCCTGTGCTGACTCACTGATTCGTGTCGTGAACGGCAAGTCACCTAGAACTTCGACTTCGAGGTTATGAAGCCGGTGAACTACACTTCTTGGTTGAGTAACCTTTTCTGGGACTACGATCCTTTACAACTTCCGTCCTCTTCTTCCCCCACTCTCTCCTACTCTACCAACCTACCGTATTAACTGACTCACCTGTCCTCAGACTCGATCGAGGCCCTCAACCACTTCCTGTCCCTCCGGACCACACGACGTCAGGCGCCCCAGTTTTTCCCAGTGTGTGTCGACTCGTTGACTTGTCGTTGTTAGGATCCCTACTACGTAGACCCGGTTTTAGACAAATAATTTCTCGATGTATCGTGTAGACTTTCACTTTATTTTGGTAGACACCCAAAAGGCACCGAGACATCCATCGTCCTAGTCCTACCCTAAATTTACAATTCAAAAGTCGGTATTCGTCAATACGGTGAAAATCACTTTATGTTTGGGAGATAGGTCAACGGTATGGAGTCCTCCACTAAAGACACAAGAAATCAAGAGTCATCCCGTAATTTTTATAAAAAATTCAGTCCAAATAACTCCATTTTAAATGTGTGTCGTTTTAAGTGAGCATTTTATGTATCAAAATAAATAAAACTGATTAAATACGTGACCACGTTCACATCCCTTTTTTGGGATTTGTGTGTGTCAATTCCAAAGAAAAAATCATACGTAAAATCAGAAAACATTCTTTGTACGCAATTGATCATAAAAGACAGACTACAAAACTCCACATTAAATACCCGTCATTTTGACTGGGAAACGTTAATACTCTCAAAACTGTCCATCTACCATAACACACCCAAAGGGACCACCGAGTCTGCTATTCCTCAGGTACACGTGACGTCTTCTGGGTCCAAGCTAGGGACCCAGTCCTTCTAGGGGACCTCCTCCCGTACCATTGGGTGAGGTCATAAGAACGGACCTCTTAGGGTACGTGTCTCCTCGGACCGTCCGACGCCAAGTACTCCAGCGTTTCTCAATCCTTGGTGGTCGCCGAGTGTGAAAAGGGGTACCCCAGGACATCAGTGGTGTCAGGACTATTTCTTGTAGAGGTAGTGCAGACTTGCAGGGGGCACAGACACACAGCAGTCGCGGGAGGGAGGGGTGCGGTGGTCGCGACCGGAGAGGACCACTCCAAAACCAGGGACAGGAACACGAGACGGGTCTGACAGGATACTTACCTTGGATGCCGACAGTCGCCGTAAGACGTGGACGGAAGAGACTAAAGTGTAGTGTGAAACCTCTGAATGGGGACACAGTCATCAGAGAAGGAAGGCAACGGAAAATGAGACGACACACCCTCCTAAACGTGTGTCCCAAAGTGCACCTGTACCTGCAAAAGGTCTCGTTTAAGATCCTCATCCTAGCGACCCAGGACACCACTCACACGCAAACAGGACCGCTCTTTGAAGTTTTGACAAAAGGTTTCACGACCACGACAACATAAAACAGAAGGGCGACCGTTGCGTGCCGCCCTGGCGCACGGAATTCAGAGGGACTGTGAATTTAAGATTTTTTTTTTACAATAAATAAAAACCGACACGACCCAGAAACACCGACGAGGTCGAAAAGGGATCAGCCCCGCGTGCCCGAAGGGGACACCTCCGAAGACATCTCGGGCCCCAGATCCGTGTCCCGGACCGCTCAGCGTCGTCCTCCTAAAACGCAACCCCGAGGGCCCGAGGTCTTGAGGGCCCGAGATACCAACACCGCGCGCCCGAATCGACGAGCCACCGGACACCCTAGAAGGGCCTAGTCCCCAACTTGGGCGCCGAGGACGTGACTGTCCGTCTAAGAAATGGTGACTAAAGTGCCCCCTTCGGGATTTGCCAGTCAAAAGATTTCGGTAGAATGAGCCACAGAACACCATACCATTATAAGAAAATTAAACGGAAAGAGACTACTGCCTACTACAACTCACTCACAGAAAGAACACGAATAAACGGTAGGCACATAGGAGTACATAGGGGACACTCCCCTACACTCGGGCCAACTGACCACCCGACCTGGTCCCGCGACCCCCGAGGAGTGGGACAGACGGCGCCGAGAACGACGCGGGGCCACCCCGGCGGACCCCTCTCCCTCCCCGGCGGAGACGCCCTGAGAGATGTCAGTCGCACCTTCCGCGCCCGCCTCCCGCACCCGTAGACAATTATTGAGGACGTCTCGGGCTAAGTTCGGAGGCGCACTCAGGAAAAGCAACAAATTTGGTAGTCGATGCAGGGGCTAGAGAGGGAAACCGGAGATGAACGGGAAGACACAAAAGACCAAAGAGGATAAGAAAGTAAGAGAATTACTAGAAAGTTTCCGTCTACAAAAATGAAGACTACTTCAGATTAAACAAAATAAAATAAAAAACATAAAAAAATACTAAACACAAAGAACACAGGACACATTCTTATTAACGGTCGGTGCTCCAGGATTCCTAAAAAGATTCAAGAGGGGATCTTCAGAATATGCAAATCTGGAATAAGATTCCTGACGCCACGTGAAATTCAAAACATACAACTCACTTCACAGTCAGCTCCAGAGGAAAAGACCACGTATTGTTGGCAGACAACTTTTCTGCTAGAAAAGAAGGAACTTAATGGAGCACGGCAACAGTTTTTAGTTTACTGATTTTACACACACCAAATAAAGGCACAAGAGACTAGACAAGTATCGTCGGAAAATGAAGTAAAAGAACTCGTTTGTGAATGTACACGTTTGGGGAGAAGACCATAAGTAATGTTCAACGCACCATCCACGAAAGTTCTCAAGACAAAATAATTGTACCTTTGGCTCTGTGCCTCGAATTCATCTAAAGGGTTCCGGTGCGTCGGCCAGGGACTTCTACGGACCGAACGGAAAAGAAAGCAGTAACAGTTAGTGCGCTCATATTAGCAGTGAAACCAACAGACACGTGAGAAACCCCTCATCTCTACCCCAGAAAATAAAAATAAATAAATGAAAGTGCTATTGTATCGTCTCGGAGTGTTGTGTTAGTGTGTGGGACAGGACAAATATATATGTATATTAATTAAATAAATAAGACTGACACGACCAAGAAGCCCCGGTGAGAGACCGACACCAACCCCGTCGAATGACGTCACCGAAGAGACCCACGTCTGGTACCTGAGGTCTCGCGACCCCGGAGTATCAACGTCGAGGGTCCGGGCCCGAGTCGACACCCGAACAACGAGGAGTCGGACACCCTAGGCGGACCTGGTCCCTACCTTGGTCATGGCGGACGGAACCGTCCGCCCAAGAAATGGTGATTCGGTGGTTCCTTCGGGCTCTATCACAGAAATTAAAACATCGGACTCGGAGCTGTGCAGAGCACTTCAACATGTTTAAGGCCTTACTCGTTTACTTCCCGACTTCCTCGTGTCTCACATCCGGTGTGGCTTCGAAACTGGAAATACGAGAAACCCCGGTGACGGAGACGCAGTAGGGGTTTCTTTTGACGGCCTGTGGGTCCGTCTTTCGATGGAGTCTGACTCACTTTTTGTCTGTGGTGACACGGGCCCCTCCAAGTAGTGGGTGTGTGGACCAAGTGTGGTATCTAGTCGAAAAGACCCGACGAGTCCCCGACATTAATCGTCCAGGATCAGAGCAGTCTCCAGATTTGGCCTCTCCATTGCTGACGGTTGTAGAGCTCACCCTTAATTCAGTGCCTCCTCCTTCCACTTAACCTTTCACAAGTTTCTATAGCTTCGACCTTGTCCTCCTCCCCCGTCTTAACACTCCTAGTGTAACCGGAACAGAACCCCTTCTTACCTCCGAATCCTCGCCCGCTCCTTCTAATGTGGTGCCGATTGTCCCCAAACACCTCCCTCTGGATCTGAGGTCGGTCGACTTCCACCGGAGAGAACACAGGAAAACACTCATTCTGTGTCCGAACGCACGAACACCGATTTTGACAGTTGCCTTTTCCCTCACCCTTAATGTTTCCTGTCCAGGAAGCTTGAAGGGGCAGTGGGGCTCCCCTTAATGGTCCTACAAGGAACAAACTGAGACCTCCCAAAAGACCCGCGCACGTCCCAGACAGGAAACTCAGGCTTCTGGTCCGGAAAGACAACAACAGGGAGGGGAGTGGGGTCTCCCGGTGCAGTGAAAGTTCAGAAGGGTCTCAGAGAAAGTCTCTCGTGTCTCTCGCGTCAAAGGGGCGCAAAACAAAGCTTATTGCTTCTCGAGAAAAGACAAGTGGAGCCGACGTCTAATGGTAGTGGAACCTCGATCCAAGACGAAAAGTCTCTACCTACTCCTGCGAGTCCGGTGTGGGGACCCTTAAGGTAAGCCAGACTCCGGACCTGTAACCTCCCCGGGGGTACACTACGACAACACGTCAGTTTCAGTTCATCTTCACCAAAAGTTCGGACCAACATCGTTTAGTAAAAGAAAAGAAACCGATATCGACTGGTCCGGGATCAAAGTGGATTGACTAGGAAACCCCACCCCTATTCATTCACCATAAAACAGTCACCAGGGATCCTTGTCGACCGTACCTCGAAGGACGAGAGTCTTTACAAACGTCAGTCGCGTCACGTCGCACGGACGTCTCCCCGGGACGGTAGTAGCCCCACACACTCACATACACACACAACCACACACCTGCATACACACATCCCCACACACACACCCATACACACCCACACAGTCCCACACACACACACACACACACTCACACACACCGCCACACACACCCACACACACATACACACACACTCTCACACTCACACACACACGTGCGTGAGTTCGGGACATCACAGAGTGAGAGACTCTGGGGCACCGGACATTGGACGGTCCGAGGAGACAGGTACCCTAAAAGGTCCGTTCGTATGACCTTGTCTAACCGTAAAGGAGGAGGATCCCTAGAAGGACTGGGTCCCTACCTTGGACTCCGGAACACAGAGGACGTAACCGTCCGCTTGAGAAATAGTAATCACGGCGGTATTAGTCATATTTTCCTCCGTTTCTGTAACTTGTCTCAAAGCAGTGACACGAGTCATCCTCGAGTGTTAACATTAATTACTGACGACATTGTTCGGTAAATTTCTAACGGAATTGTCAGGTTTGGCGTTCAACACTGAGGTGCCATGAGTCCGTCCAATTTTCTCTTTTCATCAGAGTAATTACCACACACTAGTCGGTGAATCCGCGACTGCCGAGGTCTCAGGAAGAGTTGTTTGTCGTAGGGAGTACACCTACTTTCACTCCCAGCAGACGCGAACGTAGTGATACAAGTTCGTCGTAGCGTTGGACTTACACGTGTCTTTCGTGTCCCCTAAAATAAAGAGATAAACAGAAAAAGTGAAAAATTTAATACTTTTATACGATTGTGAAAATGTTCTTCTGAACTTATATGTCTTGTGTCAACATATGTCAAGGTGATATATAGTGTCAATAAAAATTTTATGTATTTAATTCTAAAAATCGACCACAAAGTTATAGTTTGAAAGTTTTAGTTATCTTACTCATCTGTCTTTTCACCTTCCTACATCATCTGGACTCTTCGCAATACTTGGTTTTAAGTTGTATTAATTTTACGTGTGTTAAGAGTGTGTTGTCATCCTACGTTTACGACAAGTTCCTAATATTTGGTCCTTTCCGAAATTTGGTCCTTTGTGACCTTGTATAGGTCACTACATTTTAGTCCATGTTTTTAAAGTACCAACTTTCCACAAATTTAGTATGTCAGGCAAGAGAATAGTGACACCTTAAGACAATCTTTAGTTATAGTTTTCTATAAACTTTTATTGGGTGAATAAAAGTTCACACTACCCTGTAAACGGTTCTCTCTAGAGAGTGAATCGGTGACTTTCGGAGTTATTTCAATATTCTGACTTTTTTTTGGGTGTCTCTCACTAACGTCTCTTCTTTCGTAAATTTACTCTTTAATTATAGGTTCTATGAAATTTTTGGACAGACTCTTAAAATATTTTTTACTACAAAGACTAATTTACCCAGACCCCACCTCGGACTCTTAGACGTAAAGGTCCTTCGGGGACCCCCTAAGGTCTCACCCAGGACCCTGCTGTGAAACTCATCGTTCCACAGCGAGTGAGTTTTGTACCAGGGCTACACTCTTCTCAAACTCGTCTCAACACGTTAGTCTTTCACCTTTTATGAAGTTCAACTGAAATAATAAAATATATCTACTTGAGTTTACCCATGTATCGATTGTATTATTTACTTATCTAAGACCTAGTAAGTCGATTTATGGTTCAAATACAAGACCGGGGTCTCGAAGAAACAAATAAAAATTGAGAAGTGATCCTTACCTCGAAACGAAACGAACCACACACCCCCAACCTGAACGGAGTAGGACCGTGTCCCCGGTCGTAGACGTCTGGGTCTACTAAGAGACAGGCACGACTCGTCGACTGTAGTCCGGCATTCTTCAGTCACTGGCTCTTCGTAGACCCGACCAACCGTCGACGGAAGTAGACGTATTTACCCCTACTGTTCTTATGAATGGAATACCCTAACAACACGTCTATCTTCTCCTGCACACACATTTCGCATAGCGTACTACGGACGAAGGAACTTCAGGGACCTTGAAACGAAGAAAGTAATAACACAAAAGGCTTGTTAAGTCCTCCCACACCCGACAAATCTTCGTACCAACCAGTGAAAAACTTGTTTTACCGATTTTTGAAAAAGAAATAATTGAGTAAATTAGTGTTGGCCATGAAAAACTCCGTTTATTATAATAGGCATAAAATGTCTTTACTCCGACTAAGTATTTCTCTAATTCGGAGAACGGGTTTCAGGACGCCCTCATTCACCGCTCGACCCGAAACTTCGGCCAGATCGACGTCTTGAACTTCAACCACCGTGAATATGGAGTGTCGGATGGGACGTCGAACGAACTATAATCAATTATTACGTAGAACCTACAGGAAAGTGTAATCGTGTATCTCTACTAGAGTAAGGTAAAAAGTCGATATACCAGGTTACATGGCCTTATACGAAGAGACCAGAGGATGCCTACCTGCAGGTTCGACGAATGTCACCAGAGACGTCAATGTCTGTTGAAGTGTCACCGCAGAAACTCATGCGCGTACCATCCAATGGAAACCCTTAAATATATTCACACAGACTTCCTATTTGAGAGTCGTCATTTACACAAGTAAGTCGTCACACGCGGACATGTAAAGACGATCTGCCAGTGGAGACGGGCGTGGATGTCTTTACTTTAGGTGAATATGTACATTGTGCGTCGTTGTCACATTAGCACCCTCTCGTTAAAAATTTCCTATATATATGTAAATTTTACGATAAACAAAAAATAATCCGACGGGGTCCAGAATCGACATCATACACCCTAGATCAAGGGGTTGGTCCCTGACTTGGGGACGGAGTCCTCGGACACCAGAATCGGTGACCTGGTGGTACGTTCAGGAAATTTCCGATAAAATTTCCTACGAGACCGGAACTGAGTGTACTATAAAGTTTTACTGTCTAGTAACAAAAAGGAGAGTTGAAGAGAAAGTATAAAGTCGTACTTTCAGTTTTTGGGTTCTTAGGATAAGGTTAATTTTTACGGTCTATGTAGTCATCTAAAAAGTCTCTGTAACGGAATCAGTAGACCTGCATCGTCACTACAGTCGACCCTTGACCTGGGTCCGACAACCGAGGAGGTATACACAAGGCAGTAGTACCCCTTTACCCTTGTAAGGGTTAAAGGAAGACCTCGTGTCTCCAAACTTCTCAGAACCCTTTCGCTGTCGAAAGGCAAAGATATTGTAGACTCCATGTCGGAGGGGTCGACTCGAGTCTCGGGATCGGAGTCCCAATCTCCGAGTTTGACTGTGGGAGAGTTGGGGTCGACAGAAGAGAAGAGGAACGGAAAGGGGGTCCTGTTGCAGACACGAACCATCTGCTCCCTATTTGTTGTGCGAAGAGAGGACAAGTGTGACACCTCTCCCTATTTGTTCTGCGAAGAGAGGGTAAGTGTGACACCTTTCCCTATTTGTTGTGCGAAGGGAGGGTAAGTGTGACACCTTTCCCTATTTGTTGTGCGAAGAGAGGGTAAGTGTGACACCTTTCTAAAGAGGAGAGAAGCAGAAAGGTTCCACAGTATAGTGCAAAACAACTTTTGTGAATAAAAGGGACGGAACTGTATTAACTCATAACGTGTCAAGTACGTTTATTATTTAGGGGGATTGAAATGTGTGAAGACTGGACTTTATTATTTGGACCGGTTATTACTATTACTGCCATCTCGACTTATGTGAGTCTCCCGGTGAGTCGTCCTTTCAAATCGGTTGCCGGGAAACGGTTGTCTGACAGAAGGAATCTTCGCGGTGTTCTTATTAAAAACCCTTTTATTTTTCCGTATTAGACACTTTGCGATTCACGTTTGACGTGGTGCACTGGATTAATTCTCCTGACGACACCTCCGATAAAGACTTTATAAGTCACCTTCCTCGGAGTAATGTCGGCAAATCCCCTTCCTCCGGACCAACAAAAGCCTCCACGTGTCAGGTCCAGTAGATTATAATTTTCCCTAAGGGTCCACCGTATCACGATTGGTCAGGCGGACGGTTTCGCCCTCTGTGTTTTCTACGCCCAAGTCAGGTGCCCAGCACTGCTACGGAACCTCCTCCTTTACCGTTGGGTGAGGTCATAGGAACGGACCTTTTAGGGTACTTACCCGATGTCAGGTACCCGAGTACTTCTCACCCTCAACTGTCGTTGATCTGTTGCTATTTGGTCACCACTCTTCCTTCTATTTCGGACGATTTCCCTATTTCGGACTACCTCTGAGACACACACACACACACACACACACAGACACACACACGTAAACGCACACTATAAAGTTGTCTTTGACCTTACTTTAGTCCCTCTTTTCAATCTCCAAAGGACTCCCTTCTGAACACCCTACCCCGCTTCCAGGACTCCATCTTACCCGAACTCTACAAGTCCTCATTGTCTCTTCGGTCAACCTGATTTCGTCTCAAAAGTTCTTCCTTTCGACAGTCTCAGATCTCGTCTCCCCATCGAACGTTGTTCTGATACAGGAGACCCGGAATTTCCTTCACCTAAAATAAGGATCTTCCTATTCTTCGGGTATCTCCCAAAACGCACGAATCACCGAAATAGACCAAGTACAAAAATAAAAAATTGAACAAAGAACCCGACGCAACCCCGAAGCGGCGTCGCGCACGAAACGACCCAGTCCTTCCTAGAACGGGACGTTACGAACGTGACAGATCGACACCGCGCGACCGAGTCCTCGACTCGACACACCTGAATGAACGAGTCGCCGGACACCCTAGAATCAAGAGGGTGGTCCCTAACTTGGGTACGGGGACCCTAACGATCCACCTGAGAATTGGTGACCGGGTCGTCCCTTCAGGGACTACCTACCAAATTTACGAGGTACGACACGAACATCTACACCGCCATTCATAGGACTTGGCACTAACGAGACGATCAATGTCCTGACATACACAAACAGTTTGGAGTACCTTCACTTGTGGACTTTTACCAGTTAAAATGATACACATTTGGCCTCGAGTCACTCAGACTGAAACTTTTGCGAGGCACATTCTACGTCTGTATCTCCTCTCTTGCACCTGTGTCTACCCCCTCCGTCTCCCACTCGGCGTAACTCTGTCGTCGTACCTTCGTATATGCAATCGTCTACATTTTAGTCTCGCGGGCACCCTTAGACGGCGTACTGGTCCCTCGAGTGTGGGCCCCGAGACACTGTTGGACCTCCCCACCCTACCCGCCCTCCGCCCCCCACAAGTTCTCCCTCCCCTGTACACATATGAACACTCACTAAGTACGACTACAGGCCGTCTTTGGCGGCGTCATAGCATTTCGTCAATAGGAGGTTAATTTTATTTATTCTCTTTACGAGAGATAGTCACGACGCACCCAATATCTCCTTCATCTCACCTTCGTCTTTCTGATTAGCCATCGTCGGACGTCATTCTTAAGCCTACCTTATGTTACCGCGAAAGTCGATCTGACCATAGGTCTCTATACCCCGCGTTGTTTGCCCAAGCCCGACTCAGAATTGTCGCTCTCGGCAACCCTCGAACCTAGCTAACACGCAAGAGGACCCCGGGAAGTGAGGACGTTTCGAGTCGTCTACGCGGGCGACAGTTGCCGAATGAGTTCGGGCTTAGAGTATCGGGAGAAACTGTGGTGGGAGAAAGAATGAGGGATCGCAGATACGGTGGAGCAAGGCGATCGAGTAGAAAATTGAGTACCGAACTCTAGAAGGCAACAATAGGTAGGAGTGACAGGTCAGGCTTAGCGTGGTAAAGAACGGCTGGTTGTCGAGACGGGTGACCGTTCAAAGACGCAGACATAAGGAGGAGGCGACTTTAGGTAAGAGACTCGTCTTCAGTTTTCCAGTAAGACTTCGAAAACAAACTGTGAGCAAAAAAGTCGGGGATAATAAAAGGACCGACCAAATCTTGGTCCTCGAGATGGTCCCTTGTTTCGTCTAGTTTCAGAAATATACTCGGTAAATTCACCTAAATACATAGTTTTGTGGACTTGAGGATAAAATTGGAAATTTACCACTTGTTCACCGAATTTTTATAGGAACGGTCCTTTGACACTCCTATACCTCTTTTCCTATTGGACGACTGGACAGTCACCCTTAAATACCCAACGGGGTTTTCAAACTAACCGAAAGGACATTGTAAAATGTCTTTTTGGGCTTGTTTGAAAACCCGGTTGGGTATTTGAACCTGTCGGGGTCACCTTTGTCATACCTCCCAGGAATTTTTTGAGTTCAAGTTACGTGTTTCGTCCCGTGAGTTTCGGCCCAAGACCCCGTCAGGTCTCCCCACCCCACCCCTCCCTGCACCCTCCCCCAGTCCTACCCCCTGTACACGCGGACACTGACTATGTGCAGGTACATGACGTCTTTGGTGGTACTATGACATTTCATTAATCGAAGGTAATTTTGTTTATTTATTTAAATTTTTGGATTTTTATCCAAACGGTATACTAGGTCGTCAGGGGGAGGACCCGTATGTAGACCTGTTTTGGCATTAATTTTTTCTATGTACGTGGGGTCGTAAGTGTCGTCGTGACAGGTGTTATCGGGTCTGTACCTTCCTTGGATTTACCTACTTCTAGACCACATACATTACGTGTTGCCTTATGACGAGTTGGCATTCTCTCTAATGCAGTACGGTAAACACCGTTGTGCCTACCTGTCCCTCCACTAGTGTGATTCCCTTCGCTCAGTCTCCTTCCGTTCCTGGTGTGCCGTAGGGAATGGACACCTTAGCTTTTATGTTTTTCCTTGAATAAATATTTGGTCTTTCTCTGAGTGTCTGTGTCTTTTGTTTGTATGCCAATGGTTTCCGCTAAGCCCCCGTCCCTCCCTTCCTATTTCGTCCTCGGACCGTAGCCTGCTACGCGTGGCGATGTAGATGGCGCCGTCGTCGCGCCGGGAGGACACGTCGCGTCCCCTGAGAGGGGTCGTCGGACGTGAGAGTGTTCGGGCGCCTGGCGCCGGGCGGGCCGGGGAGACGGGTGCCCTGAGAGACACTGGGGCGCCTGGCGCCGGGCGGGCCGGGGAGACGGGTGTTCTGAGAGCTCTGGGGTACCTGACGTCGGACGGTCCGGGGAGGCGGGTACCCTGAGAGACACTGGGGTGCCTGGTACCGGGCGGTCCGGGGAGACGGGGGCCCTGAGAGCACTGGGGTGCCTGGCGTCGGGCGGTCCGGGGAGACGGGTGGCCTTAGAGGTCCGTTCTTGTGACCTCACCCGATGGTAGGGGAGGAGGTCCCCTAGAAGGGTTTGGTCCCTAACTTGGGTCCAGAGGGTGAAACGTCCGTCTAAGAAATGACAGACTCGGTGAACCCTTTACTAAGTCAATATAAAGATAAGAAAAATATTTATCGTCCATATAAATATATTTATATTTGTCGTCAATATAAAATAAGTCAATGTACATAAGAAAAAGTATAAGAAAAGGTAATATCGATAATGATGTCATGGAATATCATGAGATATACTTTTTCTTATATATATTAGATATGTATTTTCTTGTGTATACATTGTATACATACATGTACGTACACATACACTTCCATATTTACATTGACTTAGTGAGACGACATGTCGTCTTCGATTTCTTTGTGACACTTAGTTGGTGTGCAGTCCTGTCCTTGCGTATTTGTTTCCAACGTTAGAGTCGATGACGACAGTGGGTTCGACTAAAAGTCCCGTCCTGACCTCCTTGACCATACACTACCTACCCGTAGAACTAAAACCGGCCGTACAAAGACTTGTCCTTAATCACGGGTAGGCAAATTCCCACAACTCAAAGGAGAGGGTTCTCGTCGGGGAAAACGGAATCACATACCGGGACAACTGTCGACCTCTACCGACTCGATCTCAAAGACGAGACGTCCACGGTCTCTTTCTTTATCTTTGTGCTAATATAACCTAGGATATTGAAAACGGACGGAACTCCTCTAAATCGACGAGTACGGGTTCTAACCTGGAAACTATATCATTGAAAAAGTCCAATCGGTTGTTACAGAAGGAACAATAGATAGGAAAATAAAAGACGTCTTCAGAGAGTAAAGAAAGTTCTTGAGACGTTTCAAACCCTAAAATAAGACAAACGTTCGGTTGGTGAATCAGACGGGTCGAAGAATCTACGACCGTGTTGTGACCTCTTACGACCCACTCGCTGTTTCTCGAAAGTAATGTCGTGGCGTCCCCGTCCCCGTAGTGCGAGGGCAGTTCCGACGAAGGGGTTCAAGGTGTCCCCGCTACCCCTCGGGCGGTCCATCTACGGGGTGACAGAGTCCTCCCGAGGTAGCGCCGAGTCCTTGACGTTCGACTCGCTTCGGGTCAAAGCACACCCCCGACGACCCTTTGGACAGACCCGAAGGAGTCACCGAGTCACCCATTTCTTACGGGCGTTGCGGTCTCTGTGTCCTCCGAACCCAAGATGGGGACCTAGTCCTTCTAGGGGACCTCTTCCTTTACCGTTGGGTGAGGACATAAAAACGGACTTTTTAGGGTACCTGTTTCCTCAGACCGTCCGATGTCAGGTCTTCCCACCTTTTCTCAGTACGCTGGTCCGTGTGTGTTGTTTGGACGGGTCGGAAACGGACCTCTCTAAGAAACAACCAGTCTTTCATGGAGAACGGGGGACGGGCTCCCTCGATGTCGGAGGTGGAAGGTTCGGGTAAACGACGTGTTTGTAGGAACTCTTCTATCAGACCGTATCAATCTCTTTATTAATGTGCTCTTTATTAAGGTGTTCTGAACAAATGATTATTATATTTCGTATGGAGGTAGAGTTTACACCTTATGACTGTAAAATTTTAAAATAAATAAAAATTAACCTCCTATTAACGAAATCCCACCAGACAACGAAAGACGGTATGTCGTTGTTCTTAGTTGGTGTTCCTATGTACGTGGGGAGGGAGGGAGGGAGGNAGGGGAGGGAGGGGGAGGGTGGGAAGATCCAACCGTGTCTCGGGGTCAAGACTCGAGGGACACAGTATGACTTTTAAAACTTATTTTTGTTTAAAATTCTGTAAAAGAAACCGAGTTTACAACTTGTCGTACTGTAAAACGGACATCCCATGTTAGACCCCATTGTAGGATAGGAAAATAAATTACAGGGAAGTTAATTTTACGGTTAATTTCGTACGCAATAAAGTTTATTTACAGGATAAACAAATTAATGTCAAACAACATAGTCACATAAGGATAACTTTTGTTTTAATAATTTTTGTCATAAACTTCAACTTCGTAATCAATGAGTCAGCACAGGTTGAGAAAAACTGGGGTACCTGACATTGGACGGTCCGAGGAGACAAGTACCCTAAAGGGTCCGGTCTTAGGACCTGCCCCATCGACAAGGGAAGAGGTCCCCTAGAAGGGTTGGGTCCCTAACTTGGACCTAGAGGGAGTAACGTCCGTCCAAGAAATGACAGACTCGGTGATCCCTTCGGGGGGAATAAACAGAATATGTAACAATTTATTCTGGTCCGGGGTATCAAAGAAGGTTAAACTCTCCCCGACGTTCCTTTCTTTTATTACCCTATAAAATAAAGACTTTTCACCTCCAAGTAGGTCTTATACTGATAAACTTAGCGAGAGAGTGAAAACACTTGACGACGAAATAAAAATATTTTCTTTTTTTCAAATGACTTCTCTACTTGTCTTTCGGAGTGAAGGGACAGAGATGTGAATTCTGAATGGAGGTGCGGAAAAAAACGCAACTTATAACACTAACATACTAAGAAAGTCCGACTAGTCACATCGCACATTCTTCGTGCTCAAGAGAGTTTATAGAAGACTTGAAATAAGTAGATTGACACCAAGAGAAAAAGAAAATTTTCGGAGAAAGAAAATGGTCGAGATTTAATTAGAGTCATCAGTAAGAATAAACTACCAGATAGGACGTATAACCGTGTCGGCAGAAAGGTTTTCAGTCTAAAGGTCTTAAGTCCTTTGACCTTTTTCGGAGTTCGAATAAGATGGTTGTAGAACTTACAAAAACTTCCTAATTAACTGTTGGAGTACACTAGGAAACTCCGAGACTACTTTCTCGGAAAAAAAAAAAGGGGCAGGATTTTTGGTAGGTGTTTAAGGTTTTTGAACGTCGTCAAAAACAGAGGAACTATAAAGTAAAGAGAGATACCTTCAAATCCCTTTTCTCTTTTTGTAGAAACCTTGCTATGCAACATTAAAAGAAAAGTTCTACCAACCAGGACTACGTTAAGGACCGGGGACTGCCATTATAGACGATCTGAATTGTAGACGAGACTTCGACCACACATGGATGTCCTGGGGTTCGTCGCGTTTGGTGTTTGTTCTACAGTCCGTTTGTGTACCCCGAGGAACAGAGAAGTTTTGTGTAGTACATTCACCAATTCTCGAACCTCCCACGGGAGCGGTTCGGAGTCAAAACGAAGACACAGAAACACAAGTAACTTGTTATATTGTCTCTTGGGTATCAATACTATTCGGACTCTTGGTTGGTACAGCTGACCTCCGGTTTATTGACACTCTTACTGAAAGTAGGAGTAATCCAAGGACAACACGACCTTTCATTGTCCGTCTATAGGGACAAAACGACGTCAAGATTACTGGAACTCTACCAAGAGAGAGAGAAGGGGACAGAACGAGAGAGTTTTCCTTTCAAACTTCTAAAGTCTAAGCGAAAGAGATCCCGAAAATTTCTCGTCAGCCGTAAACCATCTATCTGAGTAAACACGGTACAATCTAAGGTGTATATTCACTATAGTACACTACAAACAGAAAGACTGAGTGAAGTGACTCATCCTGTCAGAGATCAACATAGGTACAACAACGTTTACCGTAGTAAAGTAAGAAGAAACACTGACCCATTATAAGGTGACATCTATTATGTAGAAGTAGGGAAATAGACAGTTACCTGTAAATCCGATAACATGTCGACTCTGACCGTGTTGCAACGATTAATTGATAACAATTAAGTAAGAATTATTTACTTATTATATTAATCATTATTAAATAATCAGTAACAATAAGTCAATGCTTCAACACAGGCTGAGAAACACTGGACTACCTGACGTCGTCCGGCCCGAAGACACAGGAAGTGACAGAGGACCTCAAACAAGTTTAGTACAGGTAACTCAACCCCTACGACAGATTGGTAGGTAGGAGACCGCAGGGGAAGAAAAGGGTGGAAGTCAGAAAGGGTCGGAGTCCCAGAAAAGGTGACTCAGTCGGGAAGTGTAGTCCACCGGTTTCACAACCTCGGAGTCGAAGTCGAAGTCAGGAAAGTCACCTATAAATCCCAACTAGAGGAAATGCGACCCGACCAAACTAGAGGAACGTCAGGTTCTCTGAGAGCTCTCAGAAGAGGTTGTGGTGTCAAGTTTTCGTAGTCAAGAAACCGTGAATCGGAAGAAATACCAGGTCAAAAGTGTAGACATATATTGATGACCTTTTTAATCGATATAAAATTGAATTTTTTCATTTCACCTTATTTTCCCGGTACTGAAACTAAAAAATTTTCCATAGTGAAGAACGAAACAAGGTAATAACTCGTCTCTTGACATTTTACGAGGATTGTTCCCATATCCCCTGATCTACTCGTCAGAGGACGTCGTTATCAGTTTTCGGAGAACGAACATGATTCCACTACTACAGCACAAGCGCGCGAGTGTAGGACAGAGGGACCCGTTCACTGGTCAGAGGGTCCTTCTTTATCTGGGGTTTGTCGTTGTGGTGAAGAGGCACGACACAGACCCTCAGGACGGTCAAATACCGCCAATTATCCTGGTTAGTTAGACTTTCCTTTAGTTGGGACTTATGAGTGGCCTTCCTGACTACGACTTCGAGGTTATGAAACCGGTGAACTACGCTTCTCGGCTGAGTAACCTTTTCTGGGTCTACGACCCTTTCTGACTTTCGTTTTCCTCTACCCCCGTCGTCTCTTACCCTACCAATCTGTCGTAGGGGCTGAGTTACCTGTACTTGAACTCGTTTGAGACTCTCGATCACCTCCTGTCTCCTCGGACCGTCCGACGTCAGGTACCCCAGTGTCTCAGTTTGAACTGAATCTCTGGTTGTACTCCTCTCGTTGTACTCCTGGTCCCGGTGTCGAAGTGAAACCGCGTATTCGACCTACCTCTCTACTGTGGTGGTTTTGTCTGTCAAGACGCCGAGACTCAGTAAAAGGACTAACTAGATTAAATGGAACTTCCAATTACATAAGATTTGATTAAGGCTCTAATTATTGGTGAATTTCTGTGTCCTCTCTGTAAAGTGAGAGACGCTCGTGACTCAGTATTGAAACGAGTAACGGAGAGGTTACTGAAACCCTCAATAGACTACTCTGAATTTCCCTCTAAACTACTGTCCTATACCTCTGACTGTCCACGTTACGTATTTCCCGAAATCTTGAATAAGGACAATTATTATTTTTGTTCGAACATTAAACTAAAAGTCATTATCCTAGAAACCTTCGTTTATAAATAAAAGCCCCACCTTTAGTAAAAATAAATAGTTTACTCTATTAACTTATACGGTAATACGTTTTTTCCTTTCTAACGAAAATCCTAATTTTCACTGTGTGTACAAAAATAAAGTGGAGTAAAGTAAATAAATCAGGTTTGGTCGTCGGGTAACGACTCTCTAGGGACGCACGCCCGTAGAATTTATGTCCAAGTAGTTCTCACAAAAGAGAGTAAAAGGTAGTTAACCTTACATCATAAATGGTCAGAGCACACCAAGTGTAGTAAACCCGTAGCAATTTCAACTCTGTAAAGAACGACAACGCATAAACGACTCAGGACAGACTGAGAAACGTTAGGGTGCCTGACATAGAACGGTCCGAGGAGACAGGTACCCTAAAGGGTCCGTTCCTGTGACTTCACTGAACGGTAAAGGAGGAGGTCCCCTATAAAGACTGGGTCCCTAGTTTGGGTGCAGAGGACGTAACGTCCGTCTTAAGAAATGGTGACTCGGTGGTCCCTTCGGGGGGTCGGGTTATTTACCGTTCTAGTACAGTTGTTTCGAAAGAGGAGATGGTTTCCGTCCGTCTTTTCCCCTGTTGTCTCCTCCACAAACCTACCGTAGCGGCTGAGGTACCTGTACTCAGACTCGCTCGAGACCCCCTACCATTTCCTGTCCCTTCGGAGCACACGACGTCGGGTACCCCAACGTTCTCAGTCTGTGCGGACTCTCTGACCTGTGGCGAGGAAGACCATAAAGGTGAGGCGAAAAGAGCTGGAAGAAAAAAGCAGTAACCAGAGGAAAAGGTAACCAGACTGAGTTGAACGTTAAGGGTTCAAATTTCACTTGTGACTATACATCAGTCACTCTAATATAACCGCCCCTTCTTCACCGTCCCTTCCCGACAATCCTAAACATCAATAGTCTGACTTGCCTTACTTTTGATCATGAAGGGAGTGGAGGAAAAACTCGACACTAGACGTCGATGAATTCTCTTGACTCAACTTACATCCGAAAACCTGTTCAGGGGTAGGAAATGGAAGAGTAGTAGGGATCAAGTCGTATACACTCTCTAAAGGATCTGACAAAGAGAAAACGATGAATCTCGAGAAGGTACTCCCTCCGCTGAAATAACAGGAGGTAAAATGTTGTTTCTTTCGGAAGTAAAAGACAAAGGGACGTTTGCACAGATTCACTCTTGATCTCAACGGTATACGCGAGGATCAGAAAGGAGTGGGTTTGTTCACTCAAGAAGTTCCTTTAGTACTCTACTTCCTATTAGGAAACAAAATAAAGGGTAAGCCTTCGACGAGTCCGTCATTTGAAAATCAAAACACAGAGGTGGGTTTATCCCAGCACTTCCTACGCCTCTTATGAGTATCTGATTCGGTCCGGACCAGGACGTAAGAACACACTACGACACTTCTACACCCTCAAAGAGAATTCGGGGAACCCGTCCATCCTTCGGCCGACCGAGAAAGAGTGACCACAAAGAGGGGTTGCCGACGGTTGATCTGTTTCGCCGACACCCCTCACTATCTTCCGTACAGTACCCGCCTGGGGCGTCGTGGGACCCTTTGAGGGACACTGGGTGCCTTTCACCATAAATCTACCACGGTACGTCTTTCATGACTCCCGGTCATTCTGTAGTCTCTCCGTTGTAGTGGGGACTACCTCCCCCCTCGAGTCGAGTGATCACTCTGTGTAGGGTCGGGTTGGCGTCTCTCACTGTCGGTCCCTCACGTCTGTCCCGGTGCGCGGGAAAAGGGTGAGGACCGGCGAGGTAGGTGTTCCGACCGTGCGCGATCCCCTCCACTTGAACCTTAACCATACTCTGACTCTGAAATTCACCATGCCCTACTTCAGAATCGGGGGTTTCACCGGTTCTCAAAAACTTACACGTGTTTCAACAATTCTCTAAATCTTTCTCCCAAAGTTGATGAGTCTCTTTTCCTCACTAACACCCCTTTTTTTCAAAGGACAGATGTGGGTGGAATCTCTCAACTGAGATGGTATGCAACATTTAACGACATATATACAGTTCTGGTCAATGACGAGTTGTTGGGACTATAGTAAATACCCGACAGTCGACAACGAAATTGTGTTACGTGTTTTATTGTATGTACATTTTATATGAACTTAAGACTTCGTACTATTACTTTATCTGTTGACATGGAATGGTGGGTGGAATTCTTCAGTTCATGGCGGAAATGGTAGTCTCAGGAACATACAGGGAGACTCCCGAAGGTATGACCGGGTCTACCATTTCTTAGACTGACGTTACGTCGTTTGGGCCCAAGCTCGGCACCCACCCCTTCTAGACGATCTCCCTTACCGACTAGTGAGGTTATAAGAACGGATCTCTTAGGGTAGACGTCTCCTCGGACCACCCGATGTCAGGTAGCCCAACGTTTCTCAACTTATACTGACTCGTTGATGGTGAAGTGAAAGTAAAGAATCTACAGAGAGAAACTAGAGTAGAGGAGACGAATCAAATAAATGGGAAGACTTAAAAAACGAATAATAAGGGAACTAAATCTCTTTTTCATCAAGAGGATACAGTCCAACGACTCCCGTTCCCTGTGTCAACTGTAGAGACAGACAGCTTCAGTTTCGACGGAACGACCTTACATTCGACGTAGGGTGGATCTTGTACTCTACAATAAACGGACTAAGAGAGAAATTAGAGATCGAACAACGGACCGGGACCCTCATAGGTTGCGTGGAGGTGTGCACCCTACGTCTCTAAACACTACTGACGACACTGACTAACGGAGATGCCTTGTATACGAGACCCGGTCCGAGACAAATAGAAAAAGAGAAAAAGATGTTATAGGAAATTTCGTCAAACATAATTATAACGACATGTATACTTCTTTCGTTTCCTTCATACCAGTAAATTATTTCGATGTGAGTCGGTCAATTACCGACCTGGTCTGACCTTCGGTCGAGAAAGTCCACCGGTTTGAACGGCAGAAAAGTGCCACGATTGAGCTCGACCAGGTGAAGAGGCGCAGAGAATATCCTAGTCCACACTCGCACACACACACACACACACACACACACACACACAAGTCAGTACAGGCTGAAACACTGGGGTACCTGACGTCGGGCGGTCCGAGGAGACAGGTACCCTAAAGGACCCGTTCTATGATCTGATCCGACGGTAAAGGAGGGAGTTCACCAGAATGTTGGGTCCTGGACTTGGACATAAGAACTCAGAGGTCGTACCCCTCCGGCTAAGAGTGGTGGTCACGGTGGACCCTTCGGACCTCAGCCCAGACCCCGTACAATACATCGACTCTAGACCTCTCAAGGTTCACCGGACTGCTGGCTGTACTCACTCCACACTGAGGGTCGTGACGACAGGACCCCTCAGGTTCCAAAAGACGGCAAGGCGGACGTGAAGGAATGCAATATAGAAACTGACCAATGATGGTTTTTTTACTAAATGTCCTTTTCGACGGAGTCTTTGATGTGGACCAATAAATAGACATCGGTAACACCGTATTTGTAACCTATATGTCGCCCTCAACACGATTCTTTACTAAATAGAGGTGTACGATATCTAAGAGAGTACTCAGTCCTTACCACGTTAACTCGTCTCACTACACACTAAATACTTCTCCATAGTTGTTTCTTATCTTTGGCCTACAGAGGTATCGACTCAGGTAAACTAAAGGGGAGAACAACGTAACTTGTGTCTTTGTAAAGTGTTAACTTAGTCCATGGATGACGCCCATGGCCCAGGGTCGGTTGACAGGTCTTTCCGTCCAAATTAACAGTTGTTCTTGTTAAATAGTAACTATTCTGGGAAATTTAACACGAACAGTCGGTCTTTCACAAGAAACGTTTACGGTACTCCCAGTACAGAGGACCAAGTGTCACATTCGAGTCGCAGAAGAGTCGAACTCGGAAAAATCAATCTTCAAGAACGACGTCCTGAACAGTGTAGGGGTCTGCAAAATTAGAGAGCAAATTAGAGGAACTTAGAAACGACTAAACTGTATATACACATTAATCATTAACAATTATATATTGTGCATTGTCACATAGTACAATCATTATACTGTACTATACTCAAGGACTCGGTTTTGGGAGGTTGTTTTGACGCAAAAGAATTGAGAGTCTGTGACACGTCTCGTCATACACGAACGGTAAAGTTCAACGGCTCGAACCCCCATCGAACAATGTGTCACTATCTACGAAATGCTCCCCGCGGACCCCCCGACGGCAGACACCCCAGTGTGTCTCAGCCTGTGCTGACTTCGCTGAATCGTCGTCGTCGTCGTCGGTAACGTTTGGGACGAAACCGGAAACTGTAAGGATCGGAGAGACGAGAAAAGGGAAAAGAATGGTAGAGGAAGAGAGAGAGGGAAAGAAAGAAAGAACAAGACATCGGGAACCGTAAGTGAAGAAGTAATGAACCCAAATAACAGATGGAGAGAGGAAGATTTTACATTCAAAGTGTTTCTAGCTCCAAAACTAAACACAACAATTCATACTATCGAAGTCACGGACGATTGCTCCCTGAGCCACTTACGGATAACTTTCTCATTTATTTGCGTTCTCCGTACGCTAACAGAACGAATTAATACCAAATCTCTTCTCAAAGTATAAGTCCGAAAACCGAAACAAAGTAAATCAAAACCAGGGTTGAGTCTAGACGGGATCTGAACTTGGTTAAATCCAAGTCTCTCGATTCTCAATTCTAAGGGGGACAAACTCCCCTAAAATTTTTTTACAGTAGTTTTTAGACTAAGAAAAAAGATCCACCAATATTTAAAACCATTTAAACGGACGACCCCTTTCTCCCTACTTTGTTTACCGGAAGACAAATTTACTGAAAGTGAACTCAAATTAAAGTAAACACGTATCGAAGTCATACTTCAACTAAATCCTAAGAAAACTATTCTTCGTTACGACTTCTTTACCATCGTTAGTGTCACCGACATACACACATACCCCCCACGCCCCGTGGGTTCCGAAGCCAGAAAGAGAAAAAGGGAATAATTAGTTATTCTGTCGAAAAGAAGAACAGACGGAAAGGTTTCTCTACGACGTAAACGCAAAGAGGAGAATCTGTGTGACTCACACGAGGTCAACAGGACAGGTGGGACTGTACACATCACACGTTAAGGATCCTAAGGCAAGTCAAGTCAGCGAGTCGGTACAGGCTGAGAAACGTTGGGGTGCCGGACGTCGTGTGGTCCGGAGGGACAGGTAGTGGTTTAGGGTCTCAAATAAGTTTGAGTACAGGTAACTCAGTCACTACGGCAGGCCGGTAGAGTAGGAGACAGCAGGGAAGAGGAGGACGGGAGTTAGGAAGGGTCGTAGTCCCAGAAAAGGTTACTCAGTCGAGAAGGGTAGTCCACCGGTTTCATAACCTCAAAGTCGAAGTCGTAGTCAGGAAGGTTACTTGTGGGTTCTGACTAGAGGAAATCCTACCTGACCAACCTAGAGGAACGTCAGGTTCCCTGAGAGTTCTCAGAAGAGGTTGTGGTGTCAAGTTTTCGTAGTTATGAAGCCGTGAGTCGAAAGAAGTGTCAGGTTGAGAGTGCAGGTATGTACTGATGACCTTTTTGGTATCGGAACGATCTGCCTGGAAACAACCGTTTCATTACAGAGACGAAAAGTTATACGATAGATCCAACCAGTATTGGAAGGAAGGTTCCTCATTCGCAGAAAATTAAAGTACCAACGTCAGTGGTAGACGTCACTAAAACCTCGGGGGTTTTTATTTCAGACTGTGACAAAGGTGACAAAGGGGTAGATAAAGGGTACTTCACTACCCTGGTCTACGGTACTAGAATCAAAAGACTTACAACTCGAAATTGGGTTGAAAAAGTGAGAGGTGAAAGTGAAAGTCGTTCTCCGAAAAATCAAGGAGAAGTGAGAGACGGTATTCCCACCACAGTAGACGTATAGACTCCAATAACTATAAAGAGGACCGTTAGCTAAGGTCGAACACGAAGGAGGTCGGGTCGTAAGGAGTACTACATGAGACGTATGTTCAATTTATTCTTCCCACTGTTATATGTCGAAACTACATGAGGAAAAGGATAAACCTGGGTCAGACAACAAGGTACAGGTCAAGATTGACAACGAAGGACTGGACGTATGTCTAAAGAGTTCTCCGTCCAGTCCACGAGACCATAAGGGTAGAGAAAGTCTTAAAAGGTCTCAAATAACACTAGGTGTGTCAGTTTCCGAAACCGTATCAGTTATTTCGTCTTTATCTACAAAAAGACCTTGAGAGAACAAAAAAGCCACTAGGTCGTCTACAACCGTTAAACCAGAGACCAAGGAGACGGAAAAGATTTTGTTCGAACTTGTAGACCTTCAAGTACCAAGCGCATAGTAACTTCGGACCAAACCTCTTAAAACTCGTAATGAAATGATCGTACACTCTACTCACGTTAACACGCCATCAAACTCGTAAGAAACCGTAACGGAAAGAATCCCTAACCTCACTTTTCACTGGAAAAGGTCAGGATACCGGTGACGACTCAAAAAGTTTAAACGACTGTATAACTTACTTCGTGAAAGCGTCGTAGTAGAAAGTCCTAAACTTCATCGAGTCGACTTTAAGGTAGTGGAGGTGATCGAAACAAGCATCACTACGAAGGATTCCGGGTGAACTGAAGTGTAAGGTCCTACAGACCGACATCCACTCACTAGTGTGGTAGCACCAATAGAACCAGAACTTCTAGAAAAAACATGTCAAGAAGACACATAAGAACGGTGGAGAAGAATTATAGAAGACGAAGACAATCCAGGTATGGTAAAGACAGGAAACAACTCGGGTAGAAACGTACTTTACAAGGGAACCATAGAGATTAAAAGGATTTCTCTAGAGATCAAAAAGGATAAGATAACAAAAGGAGATAAAGAAACGTAACTAGAGACTCCTTCCGAAAGCATAGAGAGGAACGATAAGAAACCTTGAGACGTGAGTTTACCCATATAGAAAGGAAAAGAGGAAACGAAAAGTGAAGAGAAGGAAAGTGTCGATAAACATTCCGGAGGAGTCTGTCGGTAAAACGAAAAAACGTAAAGAAAAAGAACCCCTACCAGAACTAGCGACAGAGGACATGTTACAGTGCTTGAGACAGGTGTCAAGTAGGCCGTGAGACAGATAGTCTAGATCAGGGAATTTAGATAAAGAGTGAAGGTGACATATTAGTAATCCCTAAACTAAATCCAAATTAAGGATCCTAATTTGTCCGTTAATTCTGAATTCATTTTATTCGATGTAATTTTAAACGTCGAGCTCCGTTGACACTGTGACCACTGTCTAAACTTCCAGTTGTGGAGGGTGACCTTAGTCTTTACCCCAAAGGGAGAAAGTCACAACTCAGACCTTTTGCAACAAGGTACAACGATTGGTTCTCGTCCACTTTGTTCTCGAGTCACATGACTATCGCGGAGGAGCGTCCGAATATTGCCCAAATGAGTCCGATTAAAAATCTCGCTGGACATCCGAAAGTCCCAGGTGTCCTTCGTCGTGTTTACTATAATAAAATCGAACAAATAGTCACATAGGATCGTAGAGCCGGAAGAAAGAAAAAAAAATTGAAAAATAAAACATAGTCCTATATCGGTCACTTGTTATTCTATTACAAATGTTTGTTACAACCCTGTCAAGGTCCATCATTTCGCTGAGTCGGTGTCCGTGTGTACATAGGTAAGAGGGGGTTTGAGGGGAGGGTCAGAGAGGAACGGATCCGGAACGGAACATTTAGAAGGTAAGTGTCCGCTTCAGAGAGACTAGGTGACCCGGCGGACCTCAACGTCGTTGTAATAACACTTTTTGTGTAAGTAAAAAGGTGTACCTCTCCTGACTTTCCAACGACGTAAGTAAAAGGTGGTGTCAGACTCATGAATTAGTGTACCTCCAACAAGTCGTTCTTTTCCTAGAGAAGGAGAGAAAGGGCAATCGTTGTAAGAACGTCAGATTTCTTTATATTTATAACTTCGGATAATTACTTTTGCTGTAGGTCGTGACTATATAATCTCGAGTTTTTCACACCAATTCGTACGTCAATTAATTGAGAAAAACGATCTTAGTAGAATTTACACAAGAGTATAAAATCTCGACAAAATTGACGGCCCTTTTCCAATCACCTGACCGGACTCTACAACCTTCAGTCTGCGGTAATCAAATTAATTTAAGGTAATTGTATTGTTTTGTCTGAAACGTAGAGGTCAAACTTTTCCACCAACGTCATCGTCGACCTTCACACCGTCGCGGGGCAAAAGTCAGGGGTCGGCGGAGTGACGACGCCACGCGAACACCAGAGACAGTAGCGAACAAACGGTGGTTTATGAATAGCTCGTCCACGGCCCAAGTCCGGGACAAGAACCACAACCCCATCTTGTCACTCGTCTCACCAGTTTCGGGAAAGAGGGTACTGTGAAGGTAGGACCACACCCCCCGCCTTATATTTTGCCTATTTACCCTGAAGGGACCATTCTGAGGCGGAGCGTTACGTCCCCTACACCCAAGGTAGGGACCAACCCCTTGGTTCTAGTGTGTGCGACACGTCGTTGATTCGGGCGCGAGACGTTGAGGACTCGGGTGACCTGTGTTGTTTTGTAGGACGCACTGCGTCGTGTCGGTTTATTTATTTTTAACTATTTATGATTTTTATGTCACTTTAACTGTTTGGTCTATTAATACGCCCCACTAGTTGTGATACTTCCGCGGGCCCTCCATACACTTATTCGTCAGTAAAATGATTCGGCAGTACTAATTCGGTAGGAGAAATCTGACCTTCCGACGTATGGGTGAGAGACTCCTCCCCCAAACATGCGGCTCGAGGGTCACTGCACCCTTACCTCCTGAACTGTCCCCCTCCGTCCGTCCGCACCTCTCCTGCCCTCGGATGACCGTCCGCCCGAGACTCCCCTCCCCCGACCCACTGTTCCGCAGACCCGCACTTCGCCCCCGACGTCCGAACCTAAAACGGGGCTCCCGCCGCCTCCGGTAGTGTCGTCTTCGAAACCAGACCAAATCTACCGACGACAACAGAAACCACGGTGACAAACCCCCTCCCTGTATCTCCGAGTCCCCCGCTTCACCAACCTGGTAAATCCTTCGACTACTCACGACTCAGTGAAATCACCACAGACTGAGAAACACTTGGTACCTGACATCGGACGGTCCGAGGAGACAGGTGTCCTAAGAGGTCTGTTCTTGTGACCTCCCCGGGGAGGTCCCTAGCTTGGGTACAGAGAATGCAGAGGGCACGCGTCCGTCTACGAAATGGTGCACGCTGGGGACCCTTCGGGGACCTTCGATTGCGTAGCAGTGGCACCAGCTCCTACCCCGGGACTCACGCCTCCGTCGACGGACCTTTGTCGCACTAGAAGTGGGACCTATTTGGCGTACTACCGGACTCCGAGGGTGTGACGCACTGGGGATGGAAAAAGGGGTCGAACTAAAGGACACTGAAGAGTAGTGGCGTCACCTACTTCCAGTAAGTCTGAGGAACTACCGGAGTCCGTAAACATAAAGAGTGGAGACGAGTCCCATACCGAAGACGGACTTTACAAGGTGTAAGAGGCAGTAGACGCAGGCAGGGGCCGAAGTCGCACCTCAACCCGAGACGATGGAGGTCCGCCGCGATCACAATTCTTAGGTCTCCGTCACGACCTCTGTCTGCTCTGCGTCCAAGGTTTGGACCCACCCGCCTAGGGAACCTCCTCCCGTTCCGTCGGGTGAGGTCACAAGAACGGGCCTCTTTGGACACCTGTCTCCTCGGACCGCCCGACGTCAGGAACCCCAGCGTCTCGCAACCCGTGCTGACTTCACTGTCGCGTGTCGTGTGGAGGTCTTTCCCAAAGGGTGCACCGAGTCACCATTTCCTAGGAGGACGGTCCTCCTCCGCGCCCGAGTTAACGACCCAGGCCTTCTAGGGGACCTCTTCCTTTACCGTTGGGTGAGCTCACAAGAACGGGCCCTTTAGGGTACCTGTCTCCTCGGGCCACCCGAAGTCATGGACCCCTGTGGTTCTAAACCCCTACCGAATCGTAGACTTGTCGTTGTTGGAGGTTTTTTGGGATCCCGGTCCGGCTGGAGTTTGGATTGTAGGCTTAGACCTAGTTAGACTGATATCTGTCGGAAGTTGTTCTCAGGGTCGTGCGCGGAATTTTAGTGTGTAAAGAAGCCGAGTGCGTTATACCACACGTTTTAGTCCACAAACCGAGTCTTAATCCTTGAGGATTCAATCCGCAACACCCACTAAGTCCGCAGACGGACCTAGGAGCTCCCTTGCCCGAAGAACAGACAACAGACCATTGCGACCAACAGAGACGTGAAGGACGCAAACGTGCCCTCTGCGGGCACAAGAAACCCCAGGCCTACTAGACCCACCACAAAGACGAGACATCAACCGTCGACACACAACGGTCCGTCCAGTCACTAGACTCTAACCGGTCACGGGGAGGGGAAGGGGTTGGTGTGTGAGGACCTAACAACGCTCATTTACTTTGCCACGTGTGCTTCAGTGACCGTGACAGGGACTCACTCGTAAACAGCGTCACTGCCGTCGATTCTGTCACTCACACGCACTGCATCCCCGGCCGTTATCAGGTCCGTTGACCATTTTGTCAGTAAATAACTAAATAAATAAAAAAAATTAAAAACGACTCGACTCAGAAGCAAACAAGCTTACCTGAAGGAGATCAACACCGTCAGCCCCGACGAGGGATCGTCGCTAGCCCCCGCGAGGGATCGTCGCTAGCCCCCGGCGAGGGATCATCGGTAGCCCCCGGCGAGGGATCGCCGGTAGCCCCCGCGAGGGATCACCGATAGCCCCCGGCGAGGGATCGCCGCTAGGCCCCGCGAGGGATCGCCACTAGCCCCGGCGAGGGATCATCGGTAGCCCCCGGCGATCACTAACCCCCGCGAGGGATCGTCGCTAACCCCCACGAGAGATCATCAGTAGCCCCCGCGAGGGATCGCCGGTAGGCCCCGCGAGGGATCGCCACTAGCCCCGGCGAGGGATCATCGGTAGCCCCCGCGAGGGATCATCGATAGCCCCGGCGAGGGATCATCGGTAGTCCCCGCGAGGGATCGCCGGCAGCCCCGGCGAGGGATCGTCGGTAGCCCCGGCGAGGGATCGTCAGTAGCCCCCGCGAGGGATCGTCAGTAGCCCCCGCGAGGGATCGCCGGCAGCCCCGGCGAGGGATCATCGGCAGCCCCCGGCGATCACTAGCCCCGGCGAGGGATCATCGGTAGCCCCCGGCGATCACTAACCCCCGCGAGGGATCGTCGCTAGCCCCCACGAGGGATCATCGGTAGTCCCCGCGAGGGATCGTCGCTAGCCCCCGCGAGGGATCACCGGTAGCCCCCGCGAGGGATCATCGGTAGTCCCCACGAGGGATCGTCGCTAGCCCCCGCGAGGGATCACCGATAGCCCCCGGCGAGGGATCGCCGCTAGGCCCCGCGAGGGATCGTCGCTAACCCCCACGAGGGATCATCAGTAGCCCCCGCGAGGGATCGCCGCTAGACCCCGGCGATCACTAGGCCTCGCGAGGGATCGCCGGTAGCCCCCGCGAGGGATCATCGGTAGCCCCCGGCGAGGAATCATCGGTAGCCCCCGCGAGGGATCATCGGTAGCCCCCGCGAGGGATCACCGGTAGCCCCCGCGAGGGATCGTCGCTAACCCCCGCGAGGGATCATCGGTAGCCCCCGGCGAGGGATCGTCAGTAGCCCCCGCGAGGGATCGCCGGCAGCCCCGGCGAGGGATCGTCAGTAGCCCCCGTGAGGGATCGCCGGCAGCCCCGGCGAGGGATCGCCGCTAGCGCCCGAGGGATCGACGCCCACGACCGCAGCGTCACGTCTCGCAGAGAACAACGCCTCGTGTCCGAGAACCACCCTCCCGAAGTCAACGACGCGCGTACCCGAACCAACGGACCACCGTGGACCCTAGAAGGACCCGGTCCCCACCTTGGTCACAGGGAACGTAACGTTCCACCTAAGAATTAGTGACCTGGTGGTCCCTTCGGGATCCGTTGCAAAATTAACGAAATATACCTCCTTGAATATAAATTAAAAGTGTTAATGGGTTCTCCAGTTGAAATAACGACAAATAAAGGTAAAACGAAGGGTCCACCACGACCACCATCTCTTAGACGGACGACTATGTCCTCTGTGTCCAACCTAGGGACCCAGTCCTTCTAGGGGACCTCTTCCTTTACTTAGTGAGGTCACAAGAACGGACCCTTTAGGGAACCTGTCTCCTCGGACCACCCGATGTCAGGTGCCCCAGTGTCTTCTCAGTCTGTCCTGACTCCCGTGCGTGTGCAGAGGTAAAACGTCTACTTCTTGGACTCCACGTCTCCTCAGTCATTGACCAGACTGACGTCTCTCGGTTCTTCCCCGGCATTCATTGACACTTGACAATTCAGTACCATTGATTGTCGGGTACACTAATCGAACAATACGATGGGACGGAAGACGGTCTCGCTGTCTCTCTGGGGCCACCCCAGAAGTACACACCCTCGTAAACGGAGAAACGATGTCACAAAATTCCTCCTCCCTCTCGAGAGTATACGCGAGTCCTATACCGGTCGGATCGATAGTAAGAAGAGTAAGAAAGGGAAGAGAAGAAGGAGGAGTACTTTAGGAACTCCGAGATGGAAGATTTCGAGAATAAAAGGTTTCCCTAAAGGTACCAGTAGAATGTGCTCGTTTCTCCAGTTGTAGTAAACAACTTTTTCTCCCATACCTACATGAATTCTATATCGTGTGTCGGAAGGGACTACCGAGTCACCATTTCTTAGGGGGACGGTTACGTCCTCTAAGCCCAACCTAGGGACCCACCTCCTCTAGGGGACCTCTTCCTTTCCCACTTAGTAAGGTTGTAAGGATGGACCCTTTAGGGTACTTGTCTCCTGAGACCACCCGCTGTCAAGTACCCCAACGTTTTCTCACCCTGGGTTGAATCGTCGATTTCTGGTTGTCGTTGTTCCATGTCAGACCACGGACCTTACCCTTTCTGCTAGCTACTTACACAGGACTCACTTACTCGCTTTAATCTGAAGAGATGGAGACAAACGAGGACTGGAAGGAATCCCAACAAAACGGAAACTGGAACCATGGTAGTAGATTTATTAGTTGCTCGACCCGGAAAGTAACTTGAGTGGTGACAGGGGGTTTGAGATTATGTGTGTGTGTGTGTGTGTGTGTGTGTGTGTGTGTGCGCGCGCGCGCGCGCGTGTATCTGTATAATACACAGAAGGCTACAAAGTACATGATTTGGGTTGGTAAGGTTTGTGGTCGCACACAGAACCTTTCATTGTCCGAAGACACCGGCAACTAAAAACACTACTATGGTTCTATGGAGAATACGACTTATATAGATGGTTCTTCTTAATTAAACACAACGATACTTCAAGACTTCAGGACGGATTTTATATAGCGGAGATCGTCTACCACTACGACAAAGAGACATTTCTCTTTACCTCGCGGTGACTACATGTCTACACAAATTACCCTTTATTACCCCGACTCCAAAGGCTGTCGAACCCACAGAGAAACCCAACACTTACTGTCTTTCGATGGTGTTAACTCGAACTCGTTTTTCTCCTGACTCAACATTCCTGAGACCCCACAAAGAGGGTGTCAGAGTCCTGTCGCACCCCGAGACGGAGTCCGCGAAGACCTCAGTCTCTGAGCATGGATCATCAACCAATCAGTGATTCGGCATAGACTGAGACTCTTGGGGCACCTGACATCGACGGTCCGAGGAGGTAGGTACCCTAAGAGGTCCGTTCTTGTGTTCACCCAACCGTACGGGAGGAGGTCCCTCAGAAGGGCTGGGTCCCTAGCTTGGACGTGGAGGATGTAGTCGTCCGTCTCAGAAGTGGGAACTCGGTGGTCCCTTCGGGGGATGTGGTATCTGTACCAAAAGGAAGACAGGACGAAGAGAAACACGTAGACCAAATAGCCGAAATCAGAGAACCAGAGGGGAAATGACCGTTGGAACCGGAAAAGGTGGACCAACTTCCACGAAGAGGCCCGAAATCTCGAAGGTCAGGTCTTGAACACACACCGAGAGAAAGAATGTCAAGAGCCAAAGGGGTCCGCCAGGGAGGACCACGTCAGACCTGGTCCTCGGGTCGGGACCTGGTCACCTGTCTTTTACCAAAGCATATGTACTGACAAGGATAATGTCGGTGTGTCTACCAAATTTCTTTAGCGAAGTCTTTCTCGTTTGCCCACCGAACGACTACCTTCGGTCTCGACTTCTTACTGTGGTCCGTCTAATTTGTCACTTCGTAAATGATTTTAGATGGTCCTTCTGGATTAACCATAACGGTAGGTGTATTAACGGAGACCGTTTTTTCCTGACAACGAAAAGAGATATTTCTGCCTACTTTACCTCAACACGAGATCCATGTAAAGTACCCTTTACAGTTCCGACTCTAAAGTCTACCGATCTTACACTTTTTGGTGGGGAATCGAAAGTCCCTGTGTGTTTATCCCTCGGTAGACCCAGTATTTAAAGGTCCTGTATTGTGTGGTTTTCATTCGTCTCTCGAATAATAATAAAAAATTTTAAACTAACCTCTCTTACCGAAATACACGACACAACCAAAGACGACAACCAAAGTGTTGTTAGACTTAGTCGGAACCCCACACCAAATCATCGATTCAGCGCAGACTGAGAAAGACCTGGCGCACCTGACGTAGGACGGTCCGAGGAGACAGGTACCTTAAGAGGTCCGCTCCTACGACCTCACCCAACGATAAGGGAAGAGGTCCCCCAGAAGGACTGGGTCCCTAACTTGGACCTAGAGGACGTAACATCCACCGAAGAAATGCCGACTTGACGGACCCTTAGTCGACACACATATGTACATAACGGAGGGAAGACCCGGAGAGAAAGTGGGAAGGGTAGGGCGGGCGATCCGGCAGTGTCTCGAGGAGACCCCGTCGAAGGGGGAGTGGGACCGAGGGACGTGAGACCCCGTCGAGGGGGGAGTGGGACCGAGGGATACGAGACCCCGTCCAGTGGAGAGTGGACCGAGGGACGCGAGACCCCGCCGAGGGGGGAGTGGGACCGAGGGATACGAGACCCCGTCCAGTGGAGAGTGGACCGAGGGACGCGAGACCCCACCGAGGGGGGAGTGGGACCGAGGGACACGAGACCCCGCCGAGGGGGAAGTGGGACCGAGGGACACGAGACCCCGCCGAGGGGGGAGTGGGACCGAGGGATACGAGACCCCGTAGAGGGGGGAGTGGGACCGGAGGGACAGGAGACCCCGTCCAGTGGAGAGTGGACCGAGGGACACGAGACCCCGTCGAGGGGGGAGTGGGATCGAGGGATACGAGACCCCGTCCAGTGGAGAGTGGACCGAGGGACACGAGACCCCGTCGAGGGGGGAGTGGGAACGAGGGATACGAGACCCCGCCAAGGGGGGAGTGGGACCGGAGGGACACGAGACCCCGTCCAGTGGAGAGTGGACCGAGGGACGTGGGACCCCGCCGAGGGGGGAGTGGGACCGAGGGACGCGAGACCCCGCCGAGGGGAGACGACACACGAACCGTGTCCCACCGTGTCCCAACGTGTCCCACCACATACGTCCAGTGACGGTCAGAGGTTCGAACACGGTCGGGGAGGAGGGGACGACACAGGTGTTCCAGTGAGGGACACAGACAGGGGTAAGGACGGGACGCGCACCCAAGTAGACATCGTAAAAAGATCTAAGGTATATATACGTAATTATACGTTATAAACACAAAGAGAGAGACTGAAGTGTTCGGGACTCAGATGAAGCGGCGTTTGAGGAACAATAAATTTGACTACTGTCCACCTCTACGGCCCCACCTACGGGGCCACCTAGGTCCCATTAAACTTCGTCCCTGTCGCACCACTCCTTTTTGAATAAATAAATCTTTATGTTTTCTTTAATGATGGCGGATGGTCCGAGGAGGTAGGTACCCTAAAAGGTCCGTTCTCATGACCTCACCCAACGGTAACGGAAGAGACTTCTTCTTTATCATATCATCCTTTTAAATCACCTCTTTTGTCCGACTTATTGAACCAAATGTACCTTTCGGTTATTTCAAGGTCTACTCCTTGAACGTGGTAGATGCAATCCGGTGGTCGCAGGAGAACTTATCGCCCCCTACGGGACGGAACCCGAGGGAGAGCACACCTAGAATTTTCGGCCCCGTTCATTCATCTGTACCGCTCGGAGGTGCGGGGTCTACCCTTAAGTCGGTCTTTTGTCTCATTCTTTTCTGTGCCCCTTTGGTCAGGTCACTGACCGGGGAGGAGATAACAGGTCTTCCCGGAAAATATGGAAAAAAACATGGATCTCTAATTACCTATTATATTTTAATACGTCGCAGTCGTCGGGACTGAGCATAGCTCTGGTCCGAAAGAGAGACGTATGGATCAACATATGTGTTCAGAATCCACTAAATGTAGTATAAGACCGGTCTTCCGGTTAATTGTAAAATGTCGGGAAAAGACTATTCCCAAACAGTTCGTCTTCTGAATAAACAGAAATTTCACAACAAGAAGGGTTTCAGACCACGGCGAGAGTCTTTCGTGATTTATTTCAATGTAAGAATGTATCGTTTCTGTGTCGTTAAATATTGTTACTTTCTTCATGCCACTAAATATTGTTTCCCTTTTCATTAATTGAGTTTTCAGATCACAACGATTGTAGTTTTGATGATATAAGGGAAAAGATATAGGGTTAATGTAACTAATTATAGGAAGTCCACGGATTTTCTATTTCTTATACCTCCGGACCGTCGTCAGTAACTGAGTTGTCACTTTGGGCAGTGGTTATATTAAGAATCGAGAAATCTTTTCCGAGACATAGAAATTCTACGTAATTCGAAGCACGGAGAGCGTCAACCCCCGGTATTTGTTAAGTGTTCAAACATTTTCAGGGGTTGACAACCCGTTCAATCTCTCGGTAGTTTCCCCAAACTCGGCTTTGTGAGAAAAGTATACGTCCTCTGACTTCGGGACTCAATTGAAAAAAAGGTCTCTTACAGTCTTCTCACCTTTCGTGTCATCTTATTTCGTCCGTCTGAGACCAAAACCCCCATCTACAAGTCCTTCTGGGTTCCCCTTGGGGACTTCGAACTGAGCGGAACGGGTAGTCCGGGGAGGCGTACTGGAGTAGTACCCACCCTAGAGGGCACGACCGAGGGTCGTACCTCTCCTCCTTACCGTTCAACCTGTGAAAAGACTGTGGTTTTCGATTCTGCCGAAGGAAGAATAGATTCTCTGGTAACCAACCCATAAACGATAACCCGTCTTCGTGGTTTTGATTTTTGCACCTGATAATTCATTCTTCTACGTCTATAAAAATTTCTACTTTTTATGACTCTGTCATGTCGATCACTTCGTTTTTTACGAGGACACCTTGTGTTTTGCGTCCACCACGGTCCTAAATAGTACGCCTACACAGACAGAGGATACTCATCGAAAACTCCTTTTAGTAGTTATCGAACCCTCTACACGGCAAAAAAGGAGAATCATACTGGTCGAATGGACCACCGAACCTACCGTTTCATATACGGACACCACACCCTCTGGGCCCAAACTAGAGACCCAACCCTTTCTAGGGGACCTCTTCCCTCACCGTGGGGTGAGATCAAAAGAACGGACCTCTTAGGGTACCTGCCTCCTCTGACTACCCGATCAGAAACCCCAACCCTTCTCAGTCTACACTAACTCACTGATTGTCAAGTAGACATTGAAAGTTAAAAAATTATTATTAACATCGTATGACGAGTATTACAACAGATCAGGGGAAAAGTGAACTATCGTACGCAAACATGTTTGACACCTAGAGTGACCTGGAAAAGTCACCAACACATCATGTGACCAAAGACATCACCTCTCACGTCCAATTATGTAGGAAGTCCCCTACCGTCAACCGTAATCGACAATTTTGATAATCATTCTTACAAGTCTTAAACATAAAGAACCTTATAGGAAATTTTATAGGGGGGTTTTATGTTTTTACATACATAGGATATCGTAAATAACATATCGAAACACAAATAATATTATTGTTGTTTATTCCTTTGATACTAAAAAAACCAAGAACCAGTGTAGAAAATTAGTACGCAATTACAAAGGGACTCACGAGGGGCCCCCGAGTCACCCTTTCTTAGGTACACGATACCGTCCTCGGCGTCCTCTGTGCTCAAACTTAGGTACCAACCCTTCACCGTTGAGTGAGGTCCTAAGCACGGACCTTTCTCCTCGGACCACCCGATGTCAGGTACCCGAGTTTCTCAGTCTGTGTCGACTCACTGGTTTGTACCCTCATATATGCTCTAAAAGGACTCGTGTCACCGTAAGGACGTTCATGATTGAAATTCGGATGAAAAATTTTTTACCAGTATCAAATTTTAAAATTAAAAAGGATCTTGTCGTAATTTATCGTTTGTCTTTTTTTTTTTTGTTTTGTTGACATTGTTTAACACTCTCTCTGGCGCCTTCCCTCTTGCGAAATCACGAAACTTACGTGACAAAGGGACCGTGAAACCTGTTTTCCGGGGGTAGGAGTAAGACGTGGCCCAGAGTGCACAATCCGTCGCAAACTGACGCGACGAGGAGGCCTCCGCCCGGAGTTTGGAAACGACTAACCTCGTGAGAAGACAGATACCAGGAGACCCCTGAGGTCGACTAACAGTAACTAAACTTACGAATTTGGATGAAAAACTGAAAGAAAAATTTGGTCGTAAGACGAGAACGTCAACGATACAGAGCGCAGACAAAGTACTGATTCACGAAAGTGGTCCTTCCACTATACGTTACGGATAGGTAGGTATGTAGTAACAAAAATATGTAGGGTACTAATAGTTACCCGAGTACCTGACATCCGAAAATTACTTATCCTGTATTTCCGTCTCTATCTTTTTCCATAATCGAAGCGAGGGGTCTCACTATATCGAATTAACGTGTATCCTATTGATGGACACCTTCTTGAATATTAGTGAGAGTGTACTTTGCTTAATAAAACAAACTTGTCTGACTTATAGCAAAATAGTAAATGAAGTCTCTGTTTTTTTTTTAACTGACCTAAACGACCCTTTTACCATTACAGCACAGACAATAAGTTTGTGTAATCGCGGACAGCGTAGATGAGCCATTTCTAAACGACTCACGAATGAAACATGGTCCGTTTCCACGACCCCAATATCGTCGACTCTCTTGTCTGTTTTAGAGGATTTTCTTTACTTTAGAATCACGACAACCTTAAATTACTCTAAAGAGACACCTATCGGGTCGACTTAGGACTTCCCCCCGTCACCACCATCTTAAAACAAACAGTAGTTGGACCTGTACTGAGTTACTGAATGAAAAAATACATATTAAATAAATAAAAATTAACTGACTACTAACGAAATGTTATAACCACACTAAAGTATGGAGTCCTACTTCGTCGGTGTCCGCAAGGACACACGGCGGGAGAGCCCGGGGGAGCGCGGAGGGGCGCGGGGTGTGGGGGCCCAGCCGAAGGGGCCCAGTGCGTCGTCTGAGGGAGACCGACAGGGAGAATGTGTACGACCACAGACACGCCGGGACGGCGAGAGAGGCAGAGTGGCGAGGGAGGGGGGACCGGACAGGCATTCAGACAGAGACACGGAGTGGGACAGACATTCAGACAGACAGACACGGAGTGCGACAGGCATTCAGACAGGGACAGGCACGGAGGTTCCGACGAGGCGTCCATCGACGCAGTGACGGTAGAAAGACCCAAGGTATAGATACGCAATTTTATGTTATGAACAAAAAGAGAAAGACTGTATGAAGTGAGGCATATTGTCCGAGGTCTAAGTAGGTGGAGTAGTCTTGACTGAGTTTACGTAGGGAACAATACCGACTCGTTGTAAGGTAACACATCCACGGTGCCGAAGAAATGGGTGGGCAGACAGCTACCTGCGGACCCGACGAAGACAGAATCGACGACTCTCGTCACGACGCTACTCGTGGCCCCATGTGCACAGAGGAGGTCACAACCAAAGGAATCCCATATACGGATCCTCACCCTAACGACCCAAGAAAGTCTTAGAGGTTTGACAGAAGGCATCACCGACACAGTCAAATGTAAGGGTGGTCGTCACCTTCTTCCAAGGGAAAAGAGGTGTAGGAAAGGTCGTGAACAAACACCTAAAAAACTACTACCGGTAAGACGGACCACACTCCACTATAGAGTAACACCACGGCTAAACGTAAAAAGATTACTCACCACAACTCGTAGAGAAGTACACAAATAATCGGTCGGTACGTAGAAGAAACCTTTTTACAGAGAATTCCAGAAAACGGGTGGAAAAATAACCCAACAGAGAAAGAGACCAAAACTAAACATACTCGACGAATACATAAATCCCTTATTTAGGAAACAGTCAAAGTAAATGATAATAAAAGAGAGAAAGACTCCCAACAGAAAAGTGGAACAAATATCAACGGAAGCGACACGTCTTCGAAAATTCGAATTAATCCAGGGTGAACAAATAAAAACGAAGATAAAGACAATGAGACCCGCCACCCAGTGTCTCCTAGAACGACACTAAACACAGTGTGTTACATGACGGATACAAAAGATTACTGAATGCGAAAATGACTTTACTCGTAAAGAGAGTAAATATTCATTGACTCTTCTTAGACAACGTTTCAGTTTTCAGTGTCGATACTCAACTCACTAGTTGATCTTTAAACCTTTGTAAAGAAAGGATTATCTGATTCATAGACTTTGAAGTCCATACTCTTGGGAATCACCCTAATGTAACCCTAAAGGAATTTTAACTGAAAAATAGTTAATGATAATAAATTTTTATAAATGGAAATAAATAAACCGACCCGGTCCGGAATCAACGTCACCCGCCCAGAAGACGACATTACTCACCTGAGAAGGAGAGGACACCTGACCACCGGCCCCGAGTCGCCTTTACCGAGAGAGACAAGGCACACCACAACCAAAGGTCGTAAATCAAACGTTCATTTGACCCCACCGGACACGGGTCTGCCGGCGCAAGCGTAAGACCGTCCCCCGCCCCCGAGGGGTAAGAGGAGTGGTTGTCGGTAGACCGTGAACGAGTGCACAATATACAGTTGACAAAAGATAACAAACTTCGTTCAGTGTTCCGGCCCGTATTGCTCCGACGTCCCGGGATCCGAGGTACAGACTTACTCTCCTCGACGCTTCTTCCGCGCCGACAAAATAGGGTGAGGACCCGTAGAGAGGCGTCTCTCGGCATTAAACTTTCCTGAGGACCTGGGGCTATACGTGGCACCATGATAAATGTTGTCCGTTTGTCCCTTTGTCGGATTTACGGACAGCTGTGTCCTTAGCCATTGCTTCGACGCCACCCATGTATGGCGTCCTATATCCAAAAGACAAACAAATCGACGATTCAACACAGACTGAGGAAACACTGGAGGACCTGACGTCGGGCGGTCAGAGGAGACAGATACCGTAAAGGGTCCGTTCTTGTGACCTTACTCAACGACAAAAGGAGAGGTCCCCTAGAAGGGTTGAGCCCCTAGTTTGGGTGCAGAGGACGTGACCGTCCTTAAGAAATGGTGACTCGGTGGACCCTTCGGGGGCTACCTTCTAATGAATCGGTAATTTCCTTACTTCGTCACGGTAAACGTCTCTGCACCTACCTGGAACTCTGACAGTGTGTCTCACTTCCTTCAGTCTTTCTCTTTTGTTTATGGTATATTATAGCGAAAATACACCTTAGATCTTTTTACCACCTCTACTTGAATAAACGTTTCGTCTTAATCCCAGTGTCAGTATCTCTTGTTCGAATACCAAGGTGTCTCCCTACACTTACCCTTTAACAATGACTGTATATAAGCGATAGTACATATTTTATCAGTCAATTACTCTTGGATGGCATATTGTGTCCCTTAAGATGCGTCATGCGACAACACTGGACATACCCTGCCTTTAGATTTTGTCTCACCTACATGTATGAGTATACTGACTAAGTGAAACGACATGTCGTTCCTTTTACGTTGTAACATTTGGTTAATATGTGGTCATTTAATGAAAAATTGTAATTTCATTTTCCTTCACATCGACAAAAATTAGTTGATATCAGATAAAATAAGACAATCGATTATTGTAAAACCACCCTCGATCCATATTTTATCTTCGATAAAAATACTACAAAACTAGTATGAAACCGAATCAATATAAACAGACTTTCGGTTCAATCTCAAAAGAATCTGCGGTGGTAGTACTTTGTCCCTTGTTTAAGAGGTAGGAGAAGTATCGGTCGATTCGTGTCGAATAGTAAGGATTATTTGGTATAGGAGAGAGAAGGGACTACTCAAGACGATCAGACAAGAACAGTCTTTCTGTGTGCTCGTCGTCGAGTGGTCCACCGGTCCAATTAAAAATTAACAGTACAAATAAGGTCACTTTTTATCTAAACAGACTACTCGACTCTTTTTACTTCCACTACACTTTTACCACCCAACTCAAGAGTACCGCGTGCTAAATGACAGAACCTTCTATGTGTCGACATTACAACTATTCCCGAACCCTATGTCTATGAGAAGGTATGGGACCGTCACCCTGATATTCAACTGTCGAGATAAAACCTCTCGTGAAACCTCTAAAGACACTGTAGATCGGTAGATGGTATAAAATTGTTAGAAAAGGTTAAAAGAGATTACCCAGTAAAACTCCTCAGTAAAAGGTTTTACATACGGTTTCCCACGAGTGAGGTCTTTTTTCCAGTATTAACCAAGGTTGTCTACTGGTCAGAATAGACCCTCTACGAACTAGGGGACCAGCAAGAAACTTTAAACGTGTTAGACAAGTGTAAAAGTTCCGAGGCCCCTCGACTCGTCATCTCTTAGACACATTGACGTAGTGCTTCGTGTACCTCGGAGACGTCGACTTCATGTCCCAAGAGAGGAAGCGAGGACTCTCAGGGCACCTGACGTTCCTCTAGGTCGATCACGTAGGATTTCCTTTAGTTGGGACTTATAAGTAACCTTCCTGACGACGACTTCGACTTTGAGGTTATGAACCGGTGAACTATACTTCTTGACTGAGTAACCTTTTTTGAGACTACGACCCTTTCTACCTTCCGGTTTCCTCTTCCCCCGTCACCTCCTACTCTACCAACCTACCGGAGTAGTTGAGTTACCTGTACTTAACCTCGTTTGAGACCCTTTGTCACTTCCTGTCTCCTCGGACCACACGACATCAGGTACTCCAGCGTTTCTCAACGCACACTGGATCGTTGATTCGTAGTCGTTGTAAGAGAAAGTGTGGAGGGTTATGTGTATGGGTATGAAGAATGTGTTGAAGGATGTGGGTCAGAGAGTTCGTGGGTAGATCCTTGGACGACATATCTTTCTTATATACGTAGTTTTGTTACCGATTTAATCTTCTGGAGACAATCGGAGACTAACCCAAAGGAGTCGGACTCGATCTTAACACTCTACAAAAGGGAAGTGAACATGAAATGTTACATGAGTCAAAACAGGAGACAAATCAGTCAGTTAACGATATCGCACATTTAAGGTCCTGTCGTATTTGACCGGAAACCCAACCGCTTGTAAAGAGTGCAAGTTACAGTTATGACTTCAACTGAGCAATGTCAACCTGGCACGTTCATAGTGGATCGTAGGACCTCCCTCCCCGCTATCAATCGTCTGAGGTAGCCCGACACACTGTAGACGAACACCGATTCGTCTATTACTCCCAACATTTACTTGTCGCAAACTCGATCCATTAAACAGTGGATCGATCCGTAAAATTTTACGAGTAATGTCTTAGATTGCCGACACAGATCGGTACCCTAGGAATTACCCTTCAAAATGAGTCGTTGCAGACCCTTCAGACTCGTGGAGGACCCAGAAAAACAAGGTCAGAACCCTCTAGTCACGAGATTTTTACGGACTGAGGAGACGTGACACAAACGAAAAGACACACCTTTTATACACAACAACAAGTCAACGACACAGGACAGCTCGAGAAACACTGGGGTACATGATGTCGTACGGTCGAGGAGACAGGAGGTGATAGAGGACCTCAAACACGGTTAAGTACAGGTAATCAGCCACTACGATAGATCGGTAAAGTAGGACACGGTGGGGGAAGAGGAAAACGGAAGTTATAAAGACTCGTAGGCTCACAAAAGGTTACTCGACCGAGAAGCTTAGTCCGTCGGTTTAATAACCTTGAAGTCGTAGTCAGGAAGACTTCTTATAAGTCCCAACTAAAGGAAATCCTAACTGACCAAACTAGAACGTCAGGTTCCTTGAGAGTTCTCAGAAGAGGTCATGATACTAAGTTTTCGTTGTTGAGAAGCCGTGAGTCGGAAGAAATACCGGGTTGAGAGTGTAGACATATATTGATGACCTTTTTGGTATCGAAACTGTTACGCCTGGAAACAACCACTTCACTACTGAAAGAAAATGGAAGTACTTTTCTTTCGACAAGAGACACTTGAGTCCCTTTCCCTCCTCGACGAAGAACATCTAGTCTAACGGACATAGAAACTTTGCACGGTTCCCTCGTTTCCGCAAGGTTCCCTACGACAACATCAGACCGGGGGATTGAGACTTCTAGAGAACGGTTTTGGTGTTGTCTCTACCTATAGGTGCCCCCACTGCAGTCGGAGACCGGAAGTCACTGGAAGTCGCCCTGTGACCTACTTCAAGAAGTCTACGACTGCTCTGCATTTGTCATTCCTCTCACCGGTCCGGATTCAAATTAATCCACAAAACACTACTCGTCTTACACAGTAGTCCTTATTAATCAATTTTTAAAAGGTACTCAATTATAAACCCAGTTTTCATGAACCCTTTAACAGATCGACAAATCCGCGAGTCAGCACAGACTCAGAAACGCTGGGGCACCTGACATCGGGTGGCCCGAGGAGACGGGCACCTTAAGACGTCCGTTCTTATGACCTCACCCAACGGTACGGGAAGAGGTCTCCTAGAAGAACTGGGGCCCTAGTTTGGGTTCACAGGACGGAACGTCCGTCAAAAAGATGGTAGACTCGGTGGAGCGGACCCCGTGTATTTTAAGTCTCTTATTTACCAACATTTAGGAAAAAGTGGGGGAGAGGTTAGATGACAAAAAATGAAGTTACGGTTTTCCTTTACCTTTATTTATACCTATATACATGTCATATCCATATCCACATTATGGACACATACTCACATATGTACGTATGTTCGTTTAGAAAGAAAAAGGAGGTTTCTGTGGGTCCTTTTCACTTTTAATATCGTACCACCACAATTCCCGTCACACATAATAGGGGCGAAAACAAGACCCTTAACTTTGATTAGAACGACAAATTTACGTAGTGATGCTAACAAAGCTAAATCGGACCGTCCATACCAAGGATGAGTCTCGGTTTACGAAGGATCAACCCTAGGGTACTCGAGCGGTTTAAGGAAGCAGAGAAGGACAGTCTGAGTAACCGGGAGGAATGTGACCACGCGAAGGGATACTATAGAATTTATATCATTGGCATCTAAGACGACGACAAATAGAGGGGGTTTAACTTCGGTCCTTCGGTGCCTGATCAGTAAGTAGTACCCGAAACCGAGTCACTGAACTTTGACCTTCGTATTCTCTTTGTCCTCGCGCCCAACACATCTCCGCCGATCTACGGGTCTCCAACTCGCTTTGACTGATTTCCTCTTTCTTCAGCGTGGAGTAGACACATCTTGAAGACGTCTCTATTAAACGAAAAATTTCCATCGAAGAAAAGATGACTCTGAAGATAAAACCTTTACATAATACCTACGAAAAAGTAGACAACTAGACGATTTAGAAGTAAATTGATAGTATTTTACCATAAATCACTGTTATTCTGACAAAGAAAGAGATTATCTCAATAAAATTAAATACTCCTAAGACATTTATACAAGATTACGGTCATTAAACCAGAAACTTTCACCCCAACAATTTGATTACCTATTCATTGTTTGGACTTAAACGGTCGTTTGTAATAAAAATCTGTCTTTTTCGGAAGAACTCTTACTTCGGTTAGGGTCCTTTCGTCTTGGACGTCCGACTATTATGAGCGAGTGTACTAGCTTCGGAGACCTATGTCGATGTGGACGGACGTCTAACTTTTGTGAGCGAGTGTACTAGTTTCGGAGACCTATGTCGATGTGGACGTCTGACTATTATGAGCGAGTGTACTAGCTTCGGAGACCTATGTCGATATGGACGTCTAACTATTATGAACGAGTGTATTAACTTCGGAGACCTATGTCGATATGGACTTCGACTGATAAAGAGTGGTGTACTCGGTTATATAAGGTCAAAAAAGAATCCGTCAAAACTCGGTCTAAAGACAATGAACGATAGTTCTCAAGAATAATTACATAAAGGGGTTGCGTATTGGACGAAAACAGTAAAAAGTGTGACTTCAATAGATTAAGTCAGTTCTTTCACTTTAAAGGTCCCCTTTTTGCTACAACGAATACACAGGAAGGTAATAAATTTTCTAGGTGGACCTCAAATAAAATTTATTATCTGTATAGAAAGTAATTATTAATTTTATTGTGACATACGAAAGTCGTGATACATACGTTCGTCTGGTTCTAATAATGAATCTCGTCGACCACTTAGACAGGTAAATGAATGATAAAATCGACAAAGGGAGGGATGGACAAAAGGATTCTGTGACAGTATAATGTCGGTTCTAAATTCTATGTTCCCACTCCCTTTTATCGTTTTGGATTTTCGGACACCATTCTACTTCGGTCTTCTTTACGTTTTTTTCGGGATCTTGTATGACTAGATATAAGAATGAGTTCATAATAATAACTAGATATAGGAATGTTTTTAAACATCGACTCCGAGACTCGAAGGTCGTCCATTACTCTTTGGACTTCGTTTAATGACTGGAAGCAAATTTTTAATAGGTCACACAAGTCCTTAAAAATACATAGAAAAAGGTCATCTCTTGCGTTTTTAAAAGTGAATTTACGACACAAAGAGTATTTCTACTCTTCCACCATAGTATTTAGGTCAAGTCGTGTGTGTCCGTAAATTCACTCTAAAAGACATAAGAGAATTACCTTGCACTATCCCAGGGTGTCGGGGGGAAGACGACTGAAGAACTTTTATGGAACTTCTTGTCCACCTGTCTGACCCTAAGTCCGTACAGAAACGACTTATAATAATGAGAACCGTGAAAAATTTATTTATGCAAACATTGTCCGACATTAGGTGTGAAGGAAACACTGGGGTCCCTGACACTGGGTGGTCCGAGGAGACAGACACCCTAAAGGGTCCTTCTTATGACCTCACCCCATGGTAAAGGAGGAGGTTCTCTAGAAGGGCTAGGTCTCTAGATTGGGCCCAGAGGACGTGACGTCCGTCTAAGAAATGACATCCTCGGTGGAAATGTGTTTTACCGTGGAAAATTATTTAGTCAAACATTGTCCGACATTAGGTGCGAAGGAGTTTCGGAACCGATACGAATTTGAGATACCCATTGGACAGAAGGGTTCAAGATCGTCTGGGACATCAACATTTTGGCTAATTTTTCAAGAGTACCCCTAAAATTACAGGAACCTCCGATCTGGTTGTAGACGACGCACAGAGCCACGAGGCCTTCAGTAGAGCGTTTTCCAATTTCGAACTTCTATTAGGTTGGAGGCGTCCGATTAAATGAGTAACGGTTACAATAAATCTCTCCGGTACTCGTTTCTCGGCGCTCCAGTCCACTGTCGCCTCTCCTCTCCGCTCTATCAATAGCTTACACGATTCGTGTAAAATACGTAGGGACCAAAAGAAGAGACTCTCGACTCCTTTCCTTCGCGCCAACAGACATTTGTGGAGGATGTCCTGGGAGGAACCACACGGGGTATGACAGGTGACGTAGGGACCTCCAATGAGGATCGACGTTCAAGGACGAGAATAGAAGGGGAACAGGGTCGGAGGTTGGGGGTCGTCGGTCGTAAGATGAGAGACACGACCACCACCAAAATTCTAAGGCGTATATTCACCATAGTGTGTTATGAAAAGAAAGAGACAGAGTGAATAAAGTGAGTCGTATTTCGACAGTTCAAGGTAGGTACAACAACGTTTACCTTCTATAAGGAGAAAGAGTATCGACTTATTATAAGTATAGAGAGATATATGTGAGAACTCTCAGGGAACCTCTAGTCTGGTTAGTTAGGATTTCCTTTAGTTGGGACTTATAAGTAACCTTCTTGACTACGACTTCAAGGTTATGAAACCGGTGGACTACGTTTCTCGACTGAACAACCTTTTCTGGGACTACGACCCTTTCTACCTTCCGTCCTCCTCTTTCCCTACCGTCTCCTACTCTACCAATCTACCGTAGGGGCTGAGATACCTGTACTTGAACTCGTTATAGACCCTCTATGATTTCCTGTCCCTTCGGACAACACGACGTCTGGTCCTCCGACATCTCAACCTGTGTTGAATCGTTTACTTGTCGTTACCGTTGTATAATAGGTAATAGACGATTACCTAAGAACCGCCAAAGACACAGAGACAACACTAATTACGACGTCACTTCTCCCTCGCGTCTCTGGAGAGACTCTGAGACTGACACACAGGACACCCAAATCAGTGACCATAGGAACCCCTGACCAAGGTCTTGGGAGTTCCTATGTCTAGACTTCTACGGGTTCTAGGAATGTCAGTCGGGAGGTATAGGTGCCCAAGAACCACGTCTCCCTCCGACATGCGGATCCAGATCTGACGAAAGGTGTCGCCGATGTTCAACCGACGGCCCCAGGACGGGGTCACCCAGGTCCCATTAAGCTTCCCCTCTGCCGCACCGCTCCTCTTGAATAAGTAAATCTCTATATTTCGCTCTAATCCTTCTTTATCACATCATCCTTTTAAATCACCTCTTTCTCCGACTTATTGAACCAAATACACCTTTTGGTTATTTCAAGGTTCTGTTCCTTGAACGTAGATGCAATCCGGTGGCCGCAGGAGAACTTATCACCTCCCACGGGGCGGAACCCGAGGGAGAGCACACCTAGAATTTTCGGCCCCGTTTATTCATCTGTACCGCTCGGAGGTACGGGGTCTACCCTTAAGTCGGTCTTTTGTCTCATTCTTTTCTGTGCCCCCTTTGGTCAGGTCACTGACCGCGGAGGAGATAACAGACCTTTCTGGAATATATGAAAACTAAAATGTATCTCTAGTTACCTATTATGTTTTAATACGTCGCAGGCGTTGGGACTGAGAATAGCTCTGGTCCGAAAGGGAGACGTATGAATCAGCATATGTGTTCAGAATCCACTAAATGTAGTAGAAGACCGGTCTTCCGGATAATTGTAAAATGCCGGGAAAAGACTATTCCTAAACAGTTGGTCTTCTGAATAAACAGAATTTTTACAACAAGAAGGGTTTCAGACCACGGTGAGAGTCTTTCGTGATTTATTTCAATGTAAGAATGTATCGCTTCTGTGTTGTTAAATATTGTTCATTTTCCTCATGTCACTAAATATTGTTTCTTTTTTCATTAATTGAGTTTTCAGATCACAACGATTGTAGTTTTGATGATATAAGGGAAAAGATATAGGGTTAATGTCACTAATTGTAGGAGGGTCCACGGATTTTCTATTTCTTATACCTCCGGACCGTCGTCAGTAACTCAGTTGTCACTTTGGGTAGTGGTTATATTAAAAATCGAGAAATCTTTTCCGAGACATAGAAATTCTACGAAATTCGAAACACGGAGAGCGTCAACCCCCCGACATTCGTTAAGTGTTTAACATATTCAGGTATTCAGGTGCCCTTGGGCAGTCCGTTCAATCTCTCGGTAGTTTCCCCAGACTCGACTTTGTAAGGAAAGTATACGTCCTCTGACTTCGGGACTCAATCGAAAAAAGGTCTCTTACAGTCTTCTCACCTTTCGTGTCATCTTATTTCGTCCGTCTGAGACCAAAAACCCCCCATCTACAAGTCCTTTTGGGTCCCCCTTGGGGACTTCGGTCTAGTGCGGAAACGCAAAACAGCCCGAAGGAAGGAGTACTGGAAACGGTACCCGCCCTAAGGAGTGCGACCGGGGGCCGTCAACTGTAGGGGGGTTCTCGCGTGTCTCCAAGAGAAGAGACGTGTGCGAGAGGTCGTGAACGATAGAGGAGAAAAACTATCGTCGGTAAGATTGTCCACACTCCACTATAGAGTAACACCGAAGCTGACCGTAAAAGGACCACTAATCACTACAACTCGTAAAAAAGTACATGAACAATGATAAACACACAGAAGAAACCTTTTCCAGACGAGTCCCCGAGACGGGTAAAAATTGACCCACCCCGAGGTGACGGGGAAAAACGACGACGACAACAAAACGATACGATATCGTAAGTCAACACACTCAAGGAATATATAAAGCCTATAATTGACGAGTAGGGTATCTACCGAACGTTTATACAAGAGGGTGAGACGTACAACGGAAAAACAAAACAACGAAGGGAAGAAACGTCTCGTCTTCGGAAAATCAAACAGTATAGGGTGAACAAATAAAAACGAACCAACAAACGTGAAAGTCACACTATAGGTTTTGTCCGTAACGGTTTTGGTTGTCGTTCTTCTGAAGAGGAATAGAAAAAACATCCACAAAACGTCAAAATTCAGAATATAAATTGAGAAATTAGGTAAAACTCGATTGAAAACACTCACCACATTTTATCCTCTGGTCAAAGAAAGAAGATATACACTAATAGGACAAAAGAGTGAGTAACCTCTGTAACCAGAACGGAGTCACTTATAAGAACCGAGGACACAGTTTATATTTAACGGACACATACGTACCTAAACAAAGACTCGAGAGTTAAGACGACGCAACCAGACAGTATCAAAACGTCACATGAAACTATACCCCTTAATGTTACGGAGATCGAAACAAGAAGAAATAGCCTTAACGAAACCGAAAAACCCCAGAAAAGACCAAAGTATCCGTAAAATCCTACTGAAAAGATAAAGACACTTTTGTACGGTAACCTTATAACTACCTTTAACGTAACTTAGTCATCTGTCAAAACCCATAACATTTAGAAAATTGTCACAATTGAGACGAGATACTTGTGCCCCATAGAGAGGTAAACAAACAAAAGAAATTAAAGAAATTAGTTTAAGAATGCCAAAAGTCACATGTCCAGAAAATGGATGAACCAATTTAAATAAGGATTCAGTTCAAATAAAAATTCAAAAACTACGACGGTGTCTCCCTTAAAAATTTCAAGAAAAAGTCTATAAAAGAACAATGACTTATCTTTATGTCAACTGAAGACGTACAAGTGACGGAATAGGAGACAGCAGGGGAAGAGGAGGACGGGAGCTAGAAAGGGTCGTAGTCCCAGAAAAGGTCACTCGACCGAGAAACGTAGTCAACCGGTTTCATCACTTTGAAGTCGTAGTCAGGAAGGTCACTTATAAGTCCCGACTAAAGGAAATTCTAAACGACCAAACTAGAGGAACAACAGGTCCCCTGAGAGTTCTCAAAAGAGGTCGTGGTATCAAACTTTCGTCAAGAAACCACGAGTCCGAAGAAATACCAGGTTGAGAGTGTAGGTATGTACTGGTGACCTTTTTGGTATCGAAACTGATATGTCTGGAAACAGTCGTTTCACTACAGAGACGAAAAATTATACGACAGATACAACCAGTATCGAAAAGAGGATTCCTCGTTCGTAAAAATTTAAAGTACCGATGTCAGTGGTAGACGTCGCTAAAACCCAGGGTTCTTTCATTTTAGACAGGGACAAAGGAAAAAAGGGGGTAGATGAACGGTACTTCACTACCCTGGTCTACGGTACTAGAATCAAAAAACTTACAACTCAAAATTCGGTGAGAGGAGAGAGTCGAAGTAGTTCTCTGAGAAGTCAAGGAGAAGCGAAAGACGGTATTCCCACCACAGTAGACGTAATAGACTCTAATAACTATAAAGAAGACCGTTAAAACTAAGGTCGAACACGAAGTAGGTCGGACTGTAAAGAGTACTACATGAGACGTACATTCAATTTATTTGTCCCACTGTTATATTCTGGAACTACATGAGGAAAGGGTTAAACCTTGATCAGACAACAAGGTACAGACCTAGATTGACAACGAAGAACTGGACGTATGTCCAAAGAATCCTCCGTCCATTCCACCAGACTACAAGGGTAGAGAAAGTCTTAAAAGGTGTCAAACAACACTAGATGTGTCAGTTTCAAAAATCGTATCAGTTATTTCGTCTTTATCTACAAGAAGACCTTAAGACATCGAAAAAGATACTGGGTTGTCTATAACCGTTAAACTTTAAACCAAGGAGACGGAAAGGATTTAGGTCGAACATATAGACCTTCAAGAACCAAGTGTATGACAACTTCGGATCGAACCTCTTAAAACTCGTAATGGAACGATCGTATACTTTACTCACGTTAACACGCTATCAAACTTGTAAGGAACCGTAACGGGAAGAAACCCTAACCTTACTTTTGACTGGAAAAGGTCAGGACACCGGTGACGACTCAAAAGGTTTAAACGACCGTATAACTCACGTCGTGAAAGTGTCGTAGTAGAAAGTCCTAAATTTTATCAAGTCGACCTTAAGGTAGTGGAGGTGATCGAAACAAACATCACTACGAAACATTCCGGGTGACTCAAGTGTGAAATCTTACAGACCGAGATCTACTCATTGGTGTAACACCAATAGACCCAGTAAATCTTGAAAAAACATGTCAAGACAGATTAGAACGGGGGAGAAGAATTAGAGAAGACGAAGAAAATTCCAGGAACGACAAAGACAGGAAATAACTCGGGTAAAACGTACTTTATAAGGGAACCTTAGAGGTTAAAAGAACTTCTCTAACGATCAGAAAGGATAAGATAAAAAAAAGGATAAAGAAACGTAACAAGTGAATTCTTCCGAAAAATAGAGAAGAACGACAAGAGATTTGAGACGTAAGTCAACCTACATAGATAGGGAAAGAGGAAACGGAAAACAAAGAGAATAAAAGAGTCGATAAACATTCCGGAGGAGTCTGTTGGTGAAACGGAAGAACGTAAAGAAAAAGAATCCCACCCAAACGAGTGGTGGAGGACATGTCAGAATACTTGGAGGTAGGTGTCAAGAAGTCCGTAACACAGATGGTCTAGATTAGGGAACTTAGATAAGTAGTGGAGGTGACATATTAGTACCCCATAACCTAAATCCAGTATGGGCTTACCGTATCACCAAAAGAAATGAAAGAAGTTAAAATCGGATTAAAACGTTATTCCTCGACTACCAGACTCGGTGTCAGTCGAGGGCCAGAACAAAAACGACTGACATATCTCGAAGAGGTAGAAACCGGTGTTTCTTATACTAGACAGACTAAAACCACAACTGGTAGACCCACTGCAGGTACACATCTCAACAGAGAACGACCTTCTCCCACAAACGACACTGGTCACACAAGACAACGGTTTTGAGACAATCGGAAACGGGACGAAACAAAACATGAGGTTCCGGTTTGAACGGACAGTGGGGTCCGTAGAGAACTGAAAGATGAAAACGTAGGGTCAGGGGATACTACTTTTCGTGTATATAAAACCCACAATCAAGATCTTCCAGAACATCCAGAAGTGTCTTAGTAAGATGAAGTCGAAGAAACTGCAATCACCAACCCCGTATCTGAACCTAATGACACTATAACTTACCAAACGGAACCTTTACTTGACTATAGTAAGAAAGTAAAAACTCTAACTGGGTTCAAGACGTAAAGCCTGAGAAAACAACTGATACTCCCGATGAGGTAAAGAAGATTCCCTAAGGACGGGCGTCAGTATCTATATTACCAGTAGACTCAATTTAAGTGGGTAAGGTCAGGTAAAATCAAGTGACTAAGGATCTTACACCTACAAGTGAGAACGGTAGAGGATAAACTGGTGAAGGTTAAACGGAACTAAGTACCTGGACTGTAAGGTCCAAGAGTACGTTATAGCAAGATTGAATGTCGTAACCGGAAATGAAAGTGGTGGTCTGTGTAGGCATCGTCCTACAGTAAAGCCGAAACCGAGGTAGAGAAGTAAGAAAGACCTCGATAAAGAGGTGAGAAGAGGTCATCGTACTACCTTTGGATGGATGGACCCACCGAGTAGAAAGTCACCGTATAGTAAAACGGAAAAGTATGACAAGTACCCCAAGAGTCCCGTTCTTATGACTTCACCAAACGGTAAGGGAAGAAGTCACCTGGTGTAAACCAGTCCGGGGCGGGTCGTCTTCGTCCAGAAGTCGACGAGGTGCATCGACGTCCTGTACGGACCACGGGACCAACAGGTGACGACCGGGAGCACTCACACACTTGGAAGTGCTCCACGACTCATAGTCAGACACACGGTGGACCCCCGGACCCGTCTCCAGGACGACCTCAACAACCGACTACGACTACCCACGACTTCCTTCGGGTCCTCACCTGCCGGAGGACCGGAGAGACACCGGTGACCGACGGTACTCCGGTGAGGTGACGGGGCGTCAGATCTCTACGTTTCCCGAGGGACCGGACTGACACCGGCGACCGGTGGGACCAACAATCCTATTCCATAAAATCTCCCCAATGTGAACAACTGTCTTGAGTTCCTCCTATACTCTGTTTCTTAACGTTAAATTTAAACCTTTATTATAAAAATCCGGTTCCGATTCCTAACCTTTTCCTTCCTATAGTCCCTTAATATTTCGTCTTTCTCTAACCTAGTCTCGAGAACTGAAATTTTCGGTTTTAGTTTACACGACGACGACGACGACGATTCAGTGCAGGTTGAGACACGCTGGGGTATCTACCGTCGGGTGGTCCGAAGGGACAGGGACCCTAAGAGGTCCGTTCTCATGACCTTACCCCACGGCAACGGAAGAGGTCACGTACTTTCACTTTTCACTTTCACTTTATATTTCAAAACTTTTATTGAGTCTATTTCCATTTGAAAAACTGAACTTTATAGATTTAACGTAAGAGAAAGGTTAAACATTCATGAGTTGAGACATTACTATTGACTTAGACTATCCTACTTTTATAAGTAAAATTGAAAGTATTTCAACGAAAATATCTGTCTTCTTTACTACTGTATTAGTTTAGTGAAGAAAACGAAGAAAAAGAATCGTAGACAAATCTTGATGTATTCATTTCTTAAAACAGTTCTCCTTGTATAATTAGGTTAATTAAAAGATCAAGACACCCTGTAAAAAAAGGAAGTTCTCTTTTACGTATATAGGTGAATCACACCTAGATAACACTGTTTAAACGTAAATAGGAAACAAGTGTCGAGTGTCGTCCTTTTACGTTAGTCCATAATTGGTGTGAACATGAAGGTTATTTCGTATTAAAATTACAGAACGTTAAACTTCTGAATTTTTTCTTTAGTGTGGTTTCGTTTACTAAGGAAAGTCTTCGGTCATTATCTTGCACGGTACTTCCAGTTTTAATAGATCCTTCCTCTCCCGATTAAGTACACACATTTACTTTTCACCCGACACCCAATTATGAAACCGAATCTCTTTATAACTGAAAACTGAGGACCCAAAAATATCTAATAATTTATTTAGTCGGATCTCTTACTAAATGAAACAGGTGTGGTACGAACCCTTCGTCGTGTCGTCGGTTCGGATTGAAAAGTCATCGTTAGTTTCGATATCTAAAAGTAAACTGATAGAACTTCACGAACTTTTTGTTATAAGAATTTAAGAACTCTAACACCGATACGAAATCACTCGTTGGTCGTACGCCGGGTATAATGTGCCTTCCGTACACGGAGAGAGGATGCTACGAATGTCGTACAATCAATAAATGACGAACCGAAGGGACCACCGAGTTTACCATTTCTTAGACGGACGTTACTTCCTCTGGACCCAAGTTAGGAACTCAACCCTTCTAGGGGACCTCTTCCTTTACCGTTGGGTGAGGTCATAAGAACGGACCTGTTAGGGTACCTCTATCCTCGGACCGTCCGATGTCAGGTACCCCAACGTCTCAACTTGTACTGACTCCCTGATTGTGAAAGTGAAAGTTGTCTAATGAGGTTGTACCGACTTTTACTTGTAAAGAATAGAGTGCACCAGAGAATTCAGTCCTTAAGACCTCGTCGAATCGACCACCAAGACCAACCCTCAGAGAGAACTTCAACATGAGTACTACGGTCGACCCTGACGTAATAGACCTCCGAACTGGCCCCACCTTCCAGGTAAGGGGTCTTCCAAGTAATACGCCACGAACGACAACCGTCCTCCTGACTCAAGGAGTTACGTTCCTGGAAGACGTTCGACGAATTCACAAGAACAGCACAATGTCGGTCGAAGGAGGTCTAGGTCACTAGGTTCTGTCGTCTTATCGTCGGTTTACGAAGAATACTGGTGTGTGACCTTCCGTGTGAGACAGAAAGGACGTCATAGTACCAATCGGGATCGGTCACTGTCTCCTCTGTGATAAGATCTCCCACCCCTAGTGACTCCTGATCGAACCTCCGACCGAAGGTGTACAAAGAACACTTCACTTAACATACCGCATAGTGTTAAAACTCTAGGAATGTAAACTTTATTTATCTTATTTTTTCTTTATACCGTAGATCCATAGATTCTTTTTCGAACAGCGATAGTTTAGCGAAAATTAGCAGGAACTTTACTTGGTTGGGAGTCGGATCATCTTTGGTAACAACAAGTCAGTGAGTCAGTACAGACTGAGAAACCCTGGGGTGCCTGACGTCGTGTGGTCCGAAGGGCCAGGCAGTGGTAGAGGGTCTCAAACGAGTTTGAGTATAGATAACTCAACCACTACGGTAGGTTGGCAGAGTAGGAGACAGCAGGGGAAGAGAACGGGAGTTAGAAAGGGTTGTAGTCACAGAAAAGGTTACTCAGTGGAGAAACGTAGTCCACCGGTTTCATAACCTCGAAGTCGTAGTCAGGAAGGTTACTTATAAGTCCCAACTGAAGTAAATCCTAACTGAACAAACTAGAGGAAAGACAAGTTCCCTGAGAGCTCTCAGAAGTCTACACTCTCAACTTGGTATATCTTCCGACTCGTGGTTTCTTAACTACGAAAGTTTGACACTACGACCTCTTCTGAGAACTTATCTTTGGTAATGATCAATATTTATTCATCACACGATCGAGTCTTTTAGTTCATACATCAAGACCGTCCCTCTTATTCTGTCTTTTGTTTAGAGAGGTCAAAAGAGACCTTATGTAGCCGTTAACGTATGAGAAGACGTAAGAGTTAACCGTGCATAGGTTCTTCGAGAACCAAAAGATCTCTCTACCATCTAGTAACGATAACAAACAATAACCTGATAGAGTTTTAAAAGGATGTGAATTATAAACTTTCATATAAAAGACTTCGTAGTTTATACTTTAACCAACTTAATAGACATTGAACACGTTGACCATGTACCTTGGTTATCCACACCTGCACTAGTTTTCTACGTCAGTAAGTCCCCGGTACGTAGAAAAGTAAACGGCGACACTATTTAGGAGATCATGGAATCAAACCTAATTAATTTAGATCTTAGTATTCACACACACACGAGTCAACATAACTGAGAAACGTTGGGACGCCTGACATCGGGCGGTCCGACAAGACAGGTACCTTAAAAGTCTTAGTATGTTGAGACAAAGTTTAATTTTCTAGAACCCGTTTAGTAAGTTTGTAAAAGTGCGAAGATGAAAGAACATATACTACAAGTAAGTGTTTGTAAATAACTACGGACGACGACGACCCGAAGGGTCCACCGAGATCACTAATTTTTTTTTTTTTGTTTTTTGGGGCGGACGGTCACGTCCTCTACATTGTCTGGGGCCAAGTCAGGGACCGAGCCCTTCTAGGGGACCTCCTCCCGCTCCGTTGGGTGAGGTCACAAGAACGGACCTCTTAGGGTACCTGTCCCCTCGGACCGCCCGATCTCACGTACCCTAGCTCTGAATCGTACGTACGACGACGAATACAAATAAGCGATTCGACACAGACTGAGAAACACTGGGGTATCCGATATCGGGTGGTCCGAGGAAACAGGTACCCTAAAAGGTTCGTTCATATGACGTCACCCGACGGTAAAGGAAGAGGTCTCTAGGAGGGTCGGACCCTTGACTTAGGTGCACGCGACGTAGCCGTCCGCCGAAGAGGTGCCGACTCGGTGGACCCCTCGGGAGATGACTACGGACGCACCGAGGACGACAAGATCTTTCACCCCTACGTCTCCGACTGACTCTCTCGGTTCCAGGGAAGAGGGTACTGGAAGGGTAAAATCACCCCCTGTGTACTTTGTTTGCGTACCCTTACGGTGTACCGTCTACTATCCGCGAGACTCTTTTCCGGTCGTCCCGAGTCGACACAGTGAAGCCCAGTCTTCAGTCCCTCGCGACGGGACGACACTCGTCGAGACTTCCTCCCCACTGCACCTTCACCCGTCTCCGGACCTCCCTCACACAAACTCCGTCTCCCGGACCTCCACGGCAGAATACAAACCCCTCGACTTCTTGACGTCACTCCGGACTTGACTCACTGATCGTCTTCTGTCTGCTCTTTTCCCTCGGTCTCCGTTCCGGTACTCGAAATACAGGAAAAGTGGTACTCCCAAAAGCCTAAAATCACACCTACTATCCTTTTCGTCTCCTAAGACTCGGTTCTTCGCTGTAGTAGACAGGAACCAAAATTTTCCTAGTGACACCTGAGACCCACTTTTGACGCATTAGCTCCTAGTTCCTCCCTACTTAACTCGTCCAGTCCTCTTCCGCTACCGTGGAGTAAGGTCATGAGAACGGACCTTTTAGGGTACCTGCCTCCTCGGACCTTCCGACGTCAGGTACCCCAACGACTCCCAACCTGTGTTGACTCGCTGAAGTGAAAGCGAAAAGTGAAACTACGTAACCTCTTCCTCTACCGTGGGGTGAGGTCACAAGAACGGAACTCTTAGGGTCCCTACCCCCTCGGACCACCCGACGGCAGATACCCCAGCGTGTCTCAACCTGTACTGACTTCACTGAATAGTCATCGTCATCGTCTACCTTCTTATATGAGGACGTAATCGGGTCCTCTGTCTGCTACCACCGTCGCACACCTCCAACGACAGCCCCTCTTTACGAACGTCAGACCTGCGGAAAACCTCTCTCGCGAGTGAACAGACGGACCAAACAGTTCTGGTCACTTATTTTGGTCGATGAGACGTTACATGGGCCACGAGGCCCGACAATTCCCTTCGGTCGAGTCCGCGAAGGGACCCCGGTCACCAATTCTGGTGCAAAGGCGACGTCCCGCACGCCCAACCTGGGGACCGACCCCTTGATCTTAGGGGACACGGATCGTCTCGTCACTTTTTTGGGGTTTGACAGACTACACGAACACTTAAACCGACGACGGGGTTGGGGGAGGACACGAGCAGATCAGAAAGGTTTCCTCGAAGTGGTTGATAAGTATCCGTAATTCGACCTAAAATTTGGTTTACACGTTTGACTAACTGTTCGTCTGGCAACAGAAGGCACTACGAAAACTCAGGAAGGAGACAGGGGTCCTGGTGTGACTAGTCAAACATGTAGAATCGATTAGATTTGGACAGTTGTCGTCTACCCTCGTGTACCGAAAGGTTTTGACCGAGTTCTTATTTACTTATATATAGTTTGCATTACGAACTGTATATCCAAATTTTTTTCGTCTTACCACATTTATGGGTCTGTAGACATTGTAAAGGAGAACAAGAAATTCGTATCTTTAATGATATATTCCTTCTTACAACATCGAATACGTACTAAATTCCTAATCAAATCCAATAAAATAAAATAAGGTCTAATGATGATAGATTTTGTTTATATTACATTTACTAAATACATTAAAATGTAAAAATCATCTGTTATTTTTTGTCATTTTTGTTAGTCCACCTTAATTAAAATTACTAGACAAAATAATATGATAAATATTTCAATTACGATTTATAATTATAAATTTGATTTACATGATTCTATCTTTATTAAAATAAAGAAAATAAAACAGATTGAGTCATATAAGTCACATTGAATTAAAGTTGTCCGTTAGTCATGTTTTTAATAACGTTATCAAATACACAAAAAAAAAGTAGGATTTCTGAAATCTTATTAAACACAAAATGAAAATGTCGTACAGAGTCCAACTCGACCGGTGACTAGGTGCCGAGACATCAGGAGACACCGTTGACCCATGGTAAGACCTCCCAAAAAGACTTCTGAAATCCGAGATTGGAGTCAAATTATTCTGTCCTCCGGAATCCGTCACCAAGAGACCTAAATATACTGTAAGTAGACCCTTCATAAAATGTTATCGTTACCACCCCGGAATGAGGACTATGTAATTAATGTCAGAGACTACGAGTACCTTCGGTCTGTCCTCTTGAACTTAGAGAGGAACACCAACATAAACCCGTCTGTCACGACTCTTTGTAACGTTTTCGTTCTCCAGTAAATTTCCTTTTCAGGGTTTCTCCGAGGTGTTCGTCAGACGTACGCACCGAACAAAATTTCCTTTGAAAAAGTTCTCGGAGGTACAAGTAAACAAAAGAAAGGATGTTGACTCTTTTACGGAACTAATTTCGTAGTCCGAGTAAGAGGAAAGAACAGAAAAATTTTTTAACGGAAGAAACGTGAAATGACTTCTTGCCAGAGGCAGTGGATCTTTGAATGAGAACACATAACGCGATTTCTGACGTAAAGACGTAAAGAGTTTTTCGTTTACTTGCCTTCTCTATTTCTGTTCCACTCCTCGACTCACACTTCCTCCGTCGGCCACTAGGAAAGTCCCGTTTGGTCGGAACGGGACACAGGTTATAGACGGAGTAATCTCTCTATGTGAGTATCATTTGAAAGGTGACCCTAAACGGTCCGTACGTATAGCGAAACGAACCAGGACTCAATTGTTGTGAGTATCAATGTTTGGTCAACTCTCTTTGTAACATTATGGTGCCCCGAATACCAGTATCCTTAACATTCGTTTTAAGACTGTAAAATGAAACGGATTGTAAAGAAACAACGTCTCTTCATCCAACTACAAAAATATAAAAATTCGTATTTTTATAAAATCTTATTCTAAGAGATCACCTATATCTTATCGTTTTGTTAAAGTTCCCTTTTATGTTCGGTAAACTTTCAAGAGTGACGACTTCCCCGTGAGAACAAGAACAGACAAACTTTACCTACTGACATCTACAGTTCAACTTTACTATAAATATAAAAAAGTTTATTTATATTTTCTCACTAGATTGAAAAATTCTCAGTCATGAAAATTAGAATGTCTTTCATACAGGAAAAGTTAAATTCTACTTTTCTACATCCACTGGTCGATTATACAGTTCCATCTATCTCTAAAGGTTTTGACACATCTTCCGACCCCTACCTCTCGTGCACTTCTGGTATTAAATCCCCTGAACGGTTGGTCCCAAACCTAGTTTTCAGAAAGTGAAGGATGTATTTACTGGAAACGGTCTCAACAAATGGGAGGAATTTGGAGTCAAAGAAATAGACATTTTTCCTCACTATGACAATTGTTGATGGAAGTAAGGGGACTACACCCCCACTTCACACTGTGGTCTTCAACTGTACATTATTCATGACTTTCATCCATAGAAAGACTATTAACAGTCTTACTCACCTTCTTTACCACGGTCAGTCTTAAGATTTCGGGTACTCTTCGAGCACGTACGAAGGGTTCTCGACTAAGGTCTACGACAGTTGAGAGAGGTGGAGATCGACAACCGTACGACTCCATATTGTTCACAGGTGCCTTTGTTCGACCTAACTGTTTCGAATCTCTCTCGACCAGAAATTATAATTGGTTTCTCGGCAGATGGGCTCCGGCAGACACCGAAGAAGCGTAGGTCGTCGTGACTCCATCAAATGAGACACAGACGCACAACGCGTCAGGACAGGCTGAGAAACGCTGGGGCACCTGGCATCGGGTGGTCCGAGGAGACAGGAACCCTAAAGGGTCCGTTCTTGTGACCTCACCCAGCGGTAAAGGAAGAGGTCCCCTAGAAGGACTGGGTCCCTAGCTTACACACAGAGGACATGACCGTCCGTCTAAGAAATGGTACCCGGTGGATCCTTCGGGTGACATCAAACATTTAGATCCATTAAGACTAGTCTTCTGTTTGTGTTTATCGTTCGCTGTCTCGGCAGTCCATTCAGAGAGCATCTGTGTCTGCTACAGTGGTGAGGGTTCTGCACTCCCGGGACCGAGGAGGTCCACGGACGAAGACCGACTCGCGACACCCGAGAAAGACAGCTGACTGAAAAGAGAACTGCTCCCGGGGGAGAGTGAAGAACCGTACAGACCACTAAAAGAATTGACACAAACCCTGCGACTCGGGTCCTCTGGTCCCCTCCGCCTTTGCGGGAGCGGAAAGAGGTAGTCAACTACACTGCACAAAGTAGTCAAACTAGGTTAGTCTCCGACTCGTGTAAACCTCTTCCAAAGACTGAAATTAGTAGATTGTTGTAGAATCTACAGTTCCTGGACCTTAGTCTCATGTAAACGACAAAGTGTTTTTATACTATCTTATGTTTATTGTATTTAAAATGGTGAAATTGGTAAAATACGTACGTCAAACCATCACAATTCCTGTAGGTGTGACGACACGTTGGGTAGAGGTATTGAGAAAAATAGAACGTTTTGCCTTTGAGATGGGTAATTGGTCATTGAGGGGTCAAGGGGGTGCGGTGGGGGTCGGAGATTATTAGTAAGACACGAGACAGAGATTCTTAAACAGACAAGATCTATAGAGTATACATATCTTAGTATGTCATAAACAGAGAGAAAACCACTGACCGACTAAAGTGAACCGTATTACAGGAACTTCGAATAGATACAACATCGTACACAATCTTATAGGAAGGAAAATTTCCGACATATTATAAGGTGACGTCCCAAAGAGACCACCGGGTCTGCCATTTCTTAGACGGATATTACGTCCTGTGGGACCAAACTAGGACCCAACCCTTCTAGGGAACTTCTTCCCTTACCGATGGGTGAGGTCGTAAGAACGGACCTCTTAAGGTCTCTCCTCTGACCGTCCGTATCGGATGTCAGTACCCCAGTGATTTTCAGCCTGTACTGAATCACTGATACTCGTTTGTTTTGTGTATAAGACAACATGTATAATAGGGGTAAAACGAGTAGACAAACAGACAACCACCTGTGAAAGAACGTGAAAGTCCGATGACACTTGTTACGACGACACTTATACCCTCGCGTTTGTAGAGCAGTTCGAGGACGAAAGGTGAGAAAACCTATATATGGATCTTCCCTTTAGTACCTCGTATGCCTTTAAGACAAAAATTCAAAACCTCCTTGGTGGCATTGCGAAAGGTGACACCGACGAGGTAAAATGTAAGGGTAGTTACGTGTTCACAGAGTCGAAGGGGTGCAGGACCGATTGTAAACGACAAAAGAACCATCATCGGTATACGTATCCACACTCCACTGAGGAAACGAAAACTCGCACCGTGGGTCGACGGACCCTTCGGTCTCACAACTGCAGACACTAGAATGGCATTCGACTCAAGTCACTTTGAGTTGAGTGGAGTCCCAAGTTTACAAAACTTGGACGCAAATTCGGTGAGGGAACATTTATAATGGACTTTTTAGGATACCAGTCTCCTCGGACCAACCGACATCAAGTACCCCAACATCAGTCTGTGCTGACTCACTGATTCACACGTAACTCGACTCGTGTCAGGTTCGTGGTGAACTTAAGATGTGGGACTTAGACCGTCTGGAGGTTTTATGGTCGGTAAGACTTCACTTTTGTAGGAACAAGGAGATCCTTCTCGAATGTGGAGACCTATAAAATGAAGATCTCAAGAACCACAGGAGTAGAGAAACGACTGAAATTATTTTTCATTCTAAAAAAAAAAGAAACACACTAGTCACTAAAGAAAAACGAACCGTATTTTTAGTAAGGAATAGGAAGAGCAAAAAACTCAACCAAAACACGTAAACTTTCATTGTTTAGAAAATTTTAATCAAATTCCTTTTTTACATGAGCACTATCCAACGTTTTTTAGTTGTTTGTCTATAAACACAATTTATCTCAACCCCCTGAACTCCCCGGGAAGAGTGTAGGGACACTACTATCGTCTTGGGTCGTCCTTCTTCTTTCTAAGGAGAAGAAAGGAGGGGGTGTGGTAAATTTTAAATTTAAATTTATTTTTTTTAACCCCCCGATATGACCCAGAAGCAATACCACACGTCCGAAGAGACGAACACCATACATCTCAATTAGCGGGACACCCTGTACCCTAGAATCCAGATGTTGGTCCCTAACTTGAGGCCAGGGGACGAATCTGTCAGTTTCACTTTCAGCGAGTCAACACAGACTGAGAAACGCTGGGGGACCTGGTATGTCAGGTACCCTAAGAGGTCCGGTCCTATGACCTCACCCATCGGGAAGGGAAGAGGTCCCCTAGAGGGGTCGGGTCCCAGCGTGGACGTAACCTTCCACCCAAGAAGTGGGGACCTGGTGGTCCCTACAGAGGGATAAGAAGGAACTGCTCTACTCCCGAGTCGGTCACTTTTGACACCCGAGACAAATGTCGGGCGGGTGAAGGAGAGGGGGAGTAATCTTCGTAGGAGGAAGGAACGGGAGGTCCCTGAACGTGCACCGAGCGGTACCAACCTCTGGGACTTAACGTTCAGCGAAACCTAGGACTTATTTGGGTAGAAAGGACCTCCTTATAGACCGGCAAACAAACGAAGTCCGGTTGTTTCTTGTGGGTCGACAGAGTCTGAACGTCCCTTTTGGATTTCGATACAGAGGGCTCCTTGTTCTTAGTCCTTGGTCTTTTGGCAGCCCTTCATCTTTCCTACGAATAAGAATAATCAGAGAATAAGAGGGAGAAGTAAGATCATGAGAACGGACCTTTTAGGGTACCTGCCCCCTCGGACCATCCGACGTCAGGTCCCCTAGCGATTCTCAGCCTGTGCTGACTCGTTGAAGTGAAAGTGAAAAGTGAAAGTACGTAACCTCTTCCTTTACCGTTGGGTGAGGTCACAGGAACAGACCTCTCAGGGTCCCTGCCCCCTCGGACCACCCGACGGCAGAGACCCCAGCGTGTCTCAGCCTGTGCGACTTCGCTGAGTCGTCGTCGTCGCAAGAGGGAGAATAGCAAGTCGCAGACTACCGACGCGAAAAACCGAAGTAAAGGAAGAAAGCGAAAGAGACGAAGAAAAGTGTGGTTCTCTCTACCGACGGGGACGGTGCCTCACTGCAGTAAAGGCCAAGAAAGACACCGTGACTCGTTGTAAGGTCACCGTGCAATCTCTCAGAGTTCTCCCTCTTAGACCAGTCACGTCGGAACTACACCCCAGGTGAGGCCCTGCTCGACCGACAACGGGACTCCAGTCCGAGAACGTAACATTTATGCCGGTGTCACTAAGCGACGAAACCAATGTCCTCAGAAGTGTCTCTCCCCCCTATACTGTATACGGTAGGTCCATAAGGTCTTCTACCTAAATTTTATCGGGAGATTGGGTGAGTCGAGGTTGGTATGTGGGGGATCCTTCCTAGAATCACCTTTCAGAAAAAAACCTGTAATAACGTCTTTCATTACATACGGACACTTTACAGACTGTAGTTAATCGTATGTATAATTTACAGCTAGAATAAAAGTTTTTGATTAAATCTTGAGGGAGTGGTCGAAGAAAAGTTTTTGATTAAACCTTGACAGGTCGGTCACTAGAGGAGGTTATTGTTTCGTGTGAAGAACGAGTAAAATGACTCATTAGTCTTTCGTTAAGAGTCAATAACGAATTACCAACCTATTAATCTGGACTCGTCATCATCAGAGGAGGACTCACACGAACAACTTCAAATATCTTGAAAAGTGTCCAACTGAAAATTAATTCCTTCCGTAACTTCTGGATGTAATTTGAGAACAACACCCATAGAATGATCACGGGGTCCCCCACTCCTTGTTTCATCCACCCCCACAACCTTCCTTACCCCTCCCCTATTCTCCACACAGGAATTTCGGAGTTCAGACCCCCCTAAGCAACTTATTAAATCATTATTTCTTCGATAATGAGCTTCAATAAGAAACAAATACGGATCTACACCGAAAGTAGGAATCGAGCAAGTCACCGTAAGACGTGTCACTACTCTGTCTCCCGGAGCAGCAGAGTCACTATATTTGTACTTAATGAGTGGACAAAAAGAAGAGAGTTTTATGGACCGTTATGGCTTAGATACCCCCACCATTGATCGAATTGTCATGGGATTATTCGAAAGGACGTTCTCTCTTCTCTAAATACGAATGAGTAAAATCGCTGTTTTTATTACACAGGGAAGTCAGACTAAGAAGACCCTAATCTTTCAAAGGAGGACTTGAGACCTTACGGGTATTTAGTCGTACTTCGGGGTTCGTGACTCCAGTGACGTCTTAATAATCATTTTGTACCCGAAACTAATATTGCTTTGTGTCTGGTGTACGTACAGGTATTTTACTTTGGGGATATCAGCTCGTCAATGTTCGGGTCTCACGTCAGAGGAGCTACCGTCAAAGGTTCTACCTCTCGACTTATTGCGTTACTACGTGATTTATATAGCCTCTAAATCTTAACTACATACCAGGTGGCTCCGGGAAACTAATGAGTGAATGTAGTCGGAACGAGTACTTAATACAGACACCCAAGAAGTAATTATATTTAGGGGTAGAGAGACCATATCAATACACATCAATCTGGTAAATACACTACTGCAAAGGGTACGTAACTTCCCTTTTCCCCCTGTGAAACGTCACAAAGTTTTTGTCCTTCTCGAAGGACCGTGGTTCCTTCTAGAGTTCCCGGGTCTTCTGTGAGTCGCGGTAGGTCGGGGACGGCGGTGTCACACAATCGAGTTGGGGTGTGACGGAAGAGAGTCTCGTCTAAACGGACGGGGCGGAGAGTGGGAGACGGCGCAAAGAGCGATTTAAATTCCCTCTCTTCACCCTCAGAATTAGTTCTGTAATTATCAAACGATTGTCAGAAATACACCTCGTGGGATCGAATAGTCCCATCTAGGAAACTCAAGGTACAATTAATAAATCAAAGAGAAAAGATCGAAATTTTTTTTTACAAAATTACTTACCTTCACTCCTAAAATGAAATAAATGAAAAGTCGGTGTGGCACACCGGACACCCTAGAGTCAAGGGTCTGTCCCCACCCTCTGAGTGTGGGGGACGTCACCTGTACACCTCAGAACTGGCCCCCGGCGGTCCCCCCGGGAGAAAAGGTCGAAACCTGCTACCAAGAGGGGACCGCCGGGGGCCAACTCTGAGGTGCGAGGGTCACGTACCGCCGTACTTTAGTTAGACACGAGTCCTTGATCCCGGGGTACCCGACCCACCTTGCCGGTTTTGATTTTCATTTATTTTATCGTTACTCTTTTTATTTCACTAAAAAATTTTGAAATTTTTGTAAATCTTTTACCGTAATGATTCCATAACATTAACTACTCGTGAACGGTCTCTTTATCTGGGACGCCCCTTTTAATGCCTGTAGACTAGCTGTCTATGTACCTAACAACAGGTCGGCGAGTGAACACAGACAGGGAAACGTCGGGGCACCTGACGTCGTGCGGTCCGGGGGGACAGGAAGTGACAGAGACCCTCAACCGAGTTTGAGTGCAGGTGACTCGACTACTACGGTAGAGTAGGAGACAACAGGGGGAGAGGAGGACGGGAGTCATAAAGGGTCGTAGTTCCAGAAAAGGTCACTCAACCGAGAAACGTAGTCTACCGGTTTCATAACCTCAAAGTGGTAGTCAGGACGGTTACTTATAAGTCCCAACTAAAGGAAATCCTAACTAACCGAAGTAGAGGAACGTCAGATTCCCTGAGAGTTCTATGTACCTATGTAGTATCTATCTGTCCATCCCTGAATAAAATTCTTTGACCGAAAGTACTAATACTTCGGACAGTTCAGACTTTAGACATGTCGTCCGGTCGTTTGACCTTTAATTTCCGACTACAGAACTCGGGACTCCGTCTTAAAGAAGACGTCTCTTTGAAGTCGAACGAGAATTGAAAAGTTGACCCACTCCAGGTGGGTTTCATAGTTTCTATTACAAGAAATGACCTTCAGTCGACTAATCTTTACAGTTAGTGTAGATGTCGTATGGAAGTATCGTTGTCGACCTAATTAGAAAGTAACTTATTGACCCTTGATAGTATACCGGTTTAACTGTGTATTTCGATTTATAGTGCCTATAAAACCAACACTCAGTGTTGATTATTTTGGTGGAAGTATTACTACCAACTGCATGTGACTCCAATCAATGTGCCGTCCGTGACAAGACTGTGGACATACAGAGTATAATAGGGTTCCAAAGCGTCAATCATTACCGTCTCTACCCTAAGTTTTAATTGGTGGAACTGAGGTCTCCAACCCGACTTGACGAGACGATATGTCTGAGGTTTATGACAAAGTTTTCTCTTAAACAACTTAGTATATAGACCTATCCCGTTCCTGTCGAGACCGAAGTCCACACCGACCTAGGTCCCGAGACTCTGACACCGACCTCGAAGTGGCGAAGTGGGCATACGAAACCGACGTTAAAGTCCTTCAGAAGTTCACCGTTGAGGTCCACACACAACAGACTCGAGTCACGGAAGTCCCTCTCTCTCTCTCTTTTATCTTGAAGGGAAAGAGTCGCCAAGTCTGTCCTCAAGACCCTAGTCGAGACTCTAGGTACGAACCCGGTACATGAGTAAGAAATTGACTAGGAGTACAAGTCAAGTCAAGTCAAGTCAGCCAGTCAACACAGGCTGAGAAACGTTGGGGTACTTAGCGTCGTACGGTCCGGAGGGACAGGTAGTGGTTGAGGGCCTCAAGTGAGTCTGAGTTCAGGTAGCTCAGGCACTACGGTAGGTCGGTAGAGTAGGAGACAGCAGGGGAAGAGGAGGACGGGGGTTAGGGAGGGTCGTAGTCTCCGAAACGGTTACTCAGTTGAGCAGCGTACTCCACCGGTTTCATGACCTTAAAGTCGAAATCGTAGTAAGGAAGGTTTCTTTAGGGTGCCGACTAGAGGAAGTCTTACCTGACCAACCTAGAGGAACGTCAGGTTCCCTGAGAGTTCTCAGANTAGTTAAGAAGCCACGAGTCGAAAGAAGTGTCAGGTTGAGAGTGTAGGTATATACTGGTGTCCTTTTTGGTATCGGAACTGATCTGCCTGGAATCAGCGGTTTCATTACAGAGACGAAAACTTATACGATAGATCCAACCAGTATTGGAAGGAAGGTTCCTCATTCGTGGAAAATTAAAGTACCGACGTCAGTGGTAGACGGCACTAAAACCTCGGGTTTTTTATTTCAGACTGTGACAAAGGTGACAAAGGGGTAGATAAAGGGTACTTCACTACCCTGGTCTACGGTACTAGAATCAAAAGACTTACAACTCGAACTTCGGTTGAAAAAGTGAGAGGTGAAAGTGAAAGTAGTTCTCTGAAAAATCAAGGAGAAGTGAAAGACGGTATTCCCACCACAGTAGACGTATAGACTCCAATAACTATAAAGAGGGCCGTTAGAACTAAGGTCGAACACAAAGAAGGTCAGGTCGTTAAGAGCACTACATGAGACGTTTATGCAATTTATTCGTCTCACTGTTATATGTCGGAACTGTATGAGGAAAAGGATAAACCTTGGTCAGACAACAAGGTACAGGTCAAGATTGATAACGAAGGACTGGACGTATGTCCAAAGAGTTCTCCGTCCAATCCACCAGAACATAAGGGTAGAGAAAGTCTTAAAAGGTGTCAAATAACACTAGGTGTGTCAGTTTCCGAAACCGTATCAGTTATTTCGTCTTTATCTACAAAAAGACCTTGAGAGAACGAAAAAGGTACTAGGTCGCCTACAACCGGTAAACTAGAGACCAAGGAGACGGAAAAGATTTTGGTCGAACTTGTAGACCTTCAAGTGCCAAGTGTATAACGACTTCGGACCGAACCTCATAAAACTCGTAATGAAACGATCGTACACTCTACTCACGTTAACACTCCACCAAACTCGTAAGAAAACGTAACGGAAAGAAACCCTAACCTTACTTTTGACTGGAAAAGGTCAGGACACCGGTGACGACTCAAAAGATTTAAACGACCGTATAACTCACGTCGTGAAACTGTCGTAGTAGAAAGTCCTAAACTTTATCGAGGGGACCTTACGGTAGTGGAGGTGATCGAAACAAGTATCACTACGAAAGATTCTGGGTGAACTGAAGTGTAAGGTCCTACAGACCGAGATCCACTCACTAGTGTGGTAACACCAATAGAACAGAACTTTTAGAAAAAACATGTCAAGAAGACACATAAGAACGGTGGAGAAGAATTATAGAAGACGCAGACAATCCAGGTATGGTAAAGACAGGAAATAGCTCGGGTATCAACGTACTTTATAAGGGAACCATAGAGATTAAAAGAACTTCTCTAGAGATCAGAAAGGGTAAGACAACAAAAGGAGAGAAAGAAACGTAACTAGCGACTTCTTCCGAAAGAATAGAGAAGAACGATAAGAAACCTTGGGACGTAAGTCTACGAATATAGAAAGGAAAAGAGGAAACGAAAAACGAAGAGAAGAAAAGTGTCGATAAACATTCCGGAGGAGTCTGTCGGTAAAAAGAAAAAACGTAAAGAAAAGGTTCCCCTACCAGAACTAGGGACAGAGGACATGCTACAGTGCTTGGAGGCAGGTATCAAGAAGTCCGTGAGATAGTCTAGATCCGGGAATTTAGATAAAGAGTGAAGGTGACATATTAGTATTCCCTAAACTAAATCCTGTATGGACTCACTAGATCACCAAAAGGGATGAAAAGAAGTTAAATTCAGACTTAAACCGTTATTCCTCAAGTACTAGACTCGGTGTCAGTCGAGGACCAGAACAAAAACAACTGACATATCTCGAAGAGGTAGAAACCGACTTTTCTTATATTAGTTAGACTAAAACCACAACTGGTAGACCACTACAAGTGCATATATCACAAGAGAACACAACAACCTTCTCCCACAAACGATACTGGTCACGTAAAAGAACCGTTTTGAGATAATCAGAAACGGGACGAAGTAAGGCGTAAGGTTCCGGTTTAAATGGACAATGAGGTCCACAAAGAACTGAAGGATGAAAACGTAAGGTCAGAGGATATTACTTTTCCCGTAGAAAAAACCCACAATCAAGATTTTCCCGGACATCCAGAAGTATCTTGGCAAGTTGAAGTCGAAGAAGTCACAATGACCAACCTCGTATCTGAACCTAATGGTACTATAACATACCAAACGGAACCTTTGCTTGTCTCTAGTAAGACAGCAAAGACTCTAACGTAGGTTCATGACGTAAAGTCTGAGAAAACAACTGGTACTACCGATGAGGTAAAGAAGATTCCCTAAGGACGGGCGTCAGTATCTATATTACCAGTAGACTCAATTTAAGTGGGTAAGGTCAGGTGAAATCAAACGACTAAGGATCTTACAGTTGCAAGTGAGAACGGTAGAGGACAAACTGGTGAAGGTTAAACGGAACTAAGTACTTGGACTGTAAGGTCCAAGGATACGTTATAACGAGAAATGTCGTAGCCTGGAACGAAGATAGTGGTCAGTGTAGGTGTCGACCCATAACAAAAACGAAACCGAGGTAGGGAAGTAAGAAAGACCTTAATAAAGAGGTGACTAGAGGTCATCGTATAACCCGTGGATGACTGGAACCCCCCAAGGAGAAAGTCATAGGATAGTAAAACGGAAAAGTATGACAAGTACCCCAAGAGTTCCGTTCTTATGACTTCACCAAACGGTAAGGGAAGAGGTCACCTGGTGTAAGACAGTCTGGAGAGGTGGTACTGGGCGGACAGAACCCAACGGGGCGTCCGTACCGAATCAAAGTAACTCAATCTGTTCCGACACCAGGATCACACTAATCTAACTCATCTAAAGACACTAATACCAAAGTCACGCAGACGGGAGAACGTTGTAGATGGCAGAATGAACCCAAAGAGAATGGAACCCGTACCGCATAGAGAAGTACCGACAAGGTCGTTTCACGTCGGCGACGAGGAATGGACCCCGTTCCCCATAAAGGAGTGACGGCGGGGAGGGCTGGAACTTACACCTTATCGAGGAGATCCGGGGGAGTACAAGTCCTCTCACCTTATTACGTGACCCCCTGGTCCCGGACCCGGGAACAGGACGTACCCTCCGCCCTACGAGTGTGGAGAACTTAGGGAGTCCCTCTTACGCCCTCTCGAGTAAGCAGTCCTGTTTAACGGCACAGTTTCCGGCTTCTCCCCTGTCACGACCCGTCCGCCCTTTTGTGTCCACAGGGGAGGGTAAAGACGAGGTCTGGTGCCACGGGGAAGACAAAGGTCTACAGAATCGTCCAGAACTTCTCGGAGAGGCAGACTCGGGACAAGAGACCGGGCGGGGAGGGAGGGAGCAGGGATGGTGAAGAGTGCCGAGGGCAGTCCGACATGGAAGCCTGTCGGGACGGAAACGAGGACGACAAAGGGGTGGTTCTTACTAAAAGGGTCTGTGTAGTGGAAAAACACTTGCGACTGAACGTGAAGTGGAGAAATCACTGCGGAGGTGGTTCGAACGTAACTAGCCACCTCGGTAGGCAAGGAGTAAGTCTTCGAGGACGATGCAAGGTACTGGACCTTCCTCAACTGAGACCGTTTAGTCCCTCGTAACTGGGGAAAGGAGCACTTCGGGTAGGAGAGGAACAGCGACCTAGCACTCGGATGATTCCCCTCTCAGGCACGCCGTAAGTAGAAAAGAGTGATCGCGCACGTCACATCGGGGTTGTTCTCCGTGTCCCAGGACTCCGTCTGTCTGGACCCAAGGTCAGATCAAGAGGCGACACACTGGACTCAAGGCCAGATCAAGAGGCGACACACTGGACTCAAGGCCAGACAAAGAGACGGCACACTAGACTCAAGGCCAGACAAAGAGACGGTACACTAGACTCAAGGCCAGATCAAGAGGTGACACACTGGACTCAAGGCCAGATCAAGAGGTGACACACTGGACTCAAGGCCAGACAAAGAGACGGCACACTAGACTCAAGGCCAGATCAAGAGGTGACACACTGGACCCAAGGCCAGACAAAGAGACGGCACACTAGACTCAAGGCCAGATCAAGAGGTGACACACTGGACTCAAGGCCAGACAAAGAGACGGCACACTAGACTCAAGGCCAGATCAAGAGGCGACACACTGGACCCAAGGCCAGATCAAGAGGCGACACACTGGACCCAAGGCCAGATCAAGAGGCGACACACTGGACCCAAGGCCAGACAAAGAGACGGCACACTAGACTCAAGGCCAGATCGAGAGACGGCACACGCGAAACCACTTAACTACTTGAAGAAACACGAAGTGACAGAACAGAGACGTTCCCCCTATTGTTAAGGATAGAGAATTTTTTCTTACATCAATAAAAAAATTGACGTAACCTAGAATCAACGACACCGTACACCCAGTGCAAGCGACTGGTCCCTAGCTTAGGCCCGGGGGACGCAACCCACACGTCTCAGAGTCGGTGACCTGGTACTTCTTCGGGGTCACTGAGGATAGAACAATCCCCCGAAAGCCGTGCGTCATTCGGTTACACGTACTTCACTCACGGCGACGAGCATAGTGTCCGTGAGTCCCATTGTCCGTCGATGCGACCTTAATCACAAGTCAGACACGAAGTCGGTTGCGGACCAGTGTAGGCGGTGTGTGGGAGTGCCGCGGCGAAGGGACCTCCTCCCTTCCTTTGTCGACGGGGCCGTACCCGAGAAAGTTTCGTCTTCAGGACTTAAAATTGTGTTTCGATTTTGTTGTTGTTGTTGTTTTTGTATTTTCCAATTTTATTTCCATATGATAGTTCCGTTATTAAGAATAGGGGTATTTAGTTGAAGAAATTGTCTTCGGCTAACGACAAATCCTCCCAATCTACCCTTTAGAGTCCCATGAAGGGGCTGGTTTAAGTGAGGAATCTTGTTCGAAAGGAAGTAATTACCTCAGTCCTAAGCACCAAGGGAAACTCTGATCTAGTCCGTCGTTTCAAATTATAAAAGAGGGAGTTCGTTACGCTACTACTTACCTTACAAATTGACGGAAGAGTATAATGGTCAGGTAAGTGACTCCTGTGTCATGGTAGGAAAATCATACTAAAGGGTGATTTACTACGTACAGCGGGCTGTAGACCTCTGAACCTAAGTTTGGGTTCGGGCTCAATGCTTATGTTCAACTAAATTAACAGAGATAAATCGGGAATAGTCGTTTGAGTGACTTCTCAACTGTGACCGAGACCCGTACCCCAGCCCCCTTCCGACTCCATAGAGGTCAATTCCTGTCTCCCCTCTGAACACTTCACTCTACCTCTCCCTTCTTGAACGAACATGTGCTCCTCTACTTACGTCTCTACGAGTAAGGACCGTAAATAGTCTCGACCTTTTCCCTTTGTTCGAGTAAAAGGTAGTTGTCCCCTGACTACTTATTGTCAAATAAGTACGTCCCCTAATACGGAGTCGTCCGGACGTACTCCAGATGTAAATATCGTTCCTATTTGAAGCTACTGTGTCATAACTCGGTTTTATTTCCAGATGGTAAATAGATATAAAAATTTCTTGTCCTTTGGTATAATATATGGTGAAGCCTTATGTAAAATTCCTGTATATACCTATGACACACGTATGTGTGTACACAAACATACATAAACACTTACATATTTACACATACACACACACGAGTCGACGAGTCAGTACAGACTGAGAAACGTTGGAATACCTGACGTCGAACGGTCGGAGGAAACAGGTACCTTAAAAGTCCGTTCTTATGACCTCGCCCAACGGTAAAGGAGGAGGTCCCTAGAAGGACTGGGTCCCTAACTTGGACACAGAGGACCCAGAGGACATAACGTCCTTCTGAGAAATGACGACGTGGTGACCCCTTCGGGGTATACACACACACACATTTATATATGTATACAATGTGTATATGTACATACATACGCATATATGTATTTCAGATTTTTATATATATCATTAATAAAGTCCTTTCTTCATCTCCCTTCCATATTGTTTTTTCCGAATTCAGTTTAAACGTTAAATAAAAGAAATTTTCTCTTTCTATTTTTCTCAATTTGTTTTATATTTTCAGACAATTGATACTAATTTAGAACCGTCATACCCATCACAACGTTTTAATAAAAGACTTACGAATTGTACTAATATTAATTTTGAAATCCTTTTTCGTCTCTAAACGTTCTCTTAAAACACTTACAACCCTCTGACTGTCACTGGTAGTGAAGTCTTGAAGTCTAGTCACTTGTTAAATGAGTGGTTCAACTGTTATTAACGTCAGTATCGTACTTTCTTATGAGACACTCGATGACTTAAAATGTAGTCGGTAGTTTTATTAAAGACCGGGTCGTCCCTAATCTTTAATCCTCATTAGTATTTCTTTTCGTCGACCACTAAGATTTTAAGGAGTAGTGAGGACACAAATCAGTCTTCCGGGACAGTCTCCCTCTGCAGGAATTCAAGTCTCAAGAAAAACTGTGGGGTGGAAAAAGTGGGGACGAAGTCGTAGGACGACCGTTTACGTAAAGATTTAGAACTACAAGGAGTCTTACCAAACATGAGGTTCATAGAATCAATCACTCCCGACGGTATTATGACCACCGAATTTGTTGTCTGTAAATAAAAGTAATTGATAAAGTAAAGTTAAAAAATTTTTTCGAAGAGAATCCTACACTGAAAACAAAAGAAAAGTATCGCCACTAAGTTTTGAAGAGAGTGTTTATTTGGTTATCAATAAAATCTACTGAACACTACAAGACCCTACCACTTAAAATACCCAGTACAATTGACCCGGTGCCCCACGGGTCTATAAACCAGTTTGTGATAAGACCACACAGACACTCCCACAAAACCGACCTCTCCTTGTAAACTTAACTACATGACTCATTTCGTCTACCGGGAGCCGTTATACGCACCTGGGGTAGTTAGACAACCTCCAGACCTATCTTGTTTTTTCGTTTTCTCTTAAGAGAGAGTGACAGACTGAGAGATCTCGACCGCGTGGTTGGAAGAGAACGGGAACCTGAGTCTGACGTCTCGTGTGGTAGTCGAAGGTACCAAGGTTTATTCCGGAATCCTGAACTCGACCTCGGCATGATAGTCGATGGACCCCGGAGGTCGAAGACCCGAAGAGTCGGAAGCAGACACACTCAGCGAAGGAATATTACATCTATAATACATATTTTAAGGAATCCTATCTCTCCATTCTACCTAGAGGACAACTAAAACAAAGAGGTCGCTTGGGTCTGGAAGGTAGGACGTTATAATAGTACTCTTATTAAAGATTTTACGATAACAGAAACAACGTGTACTTAAACAACGAATAAATCTTTTGATCCTTTACATCTTTTCGTCTTCTTTTTTATTTATGATGAATATAAAGGTGGAAGTGTCTCGTTAGTCCGACTTGTAAAATCCCACACGGACAGGTTGACAACAAAAAAAAAAAAAAAGATAGTAGGTAAGTATCCATTGCACAACTTATCAAGGTGGTGGTCTAAGTGCCGGTGACCTTGGAGTGGAGTCTACACTAGAATGAACCTGTATCCGAAACGTCTCCTGCAGTAATGAATTCTACTCCAGTGAGAGCTACTTCTAGTCGGGGTTCAAGGTACTTACTACAGGAAACTTCCAATCCTCTTCCGCACGTCTCTCTTATGACACACTTGTGCCTCCGTCCCCGACCTGACCTCGTGATGTCTGACTCCTTGGCGTTGCCAACGGTTCCGTTGGTGGCCTTCGGCCCTGTCTTCGTTGTCTGAAGGAGTCCCGAAGGTCTTCTTTGGTCGGGACGACTGTGGCCGAAGTATTAAGACCGAGGGTCTTTGAGCTCGGTTACACAAAGACAACAAAATTTCGGGGGGGGGGCAAACGTCACTAAACAATACCGCCAGCCCGAAGGGACCGGCGAGTCGCCATTTCTTCGACGGACGTTTCGTCCTCTGGGGCCAAGTCAGGGACCACTCCTTCTAGGGGACCTCCTCCCGTGCCGTTGGGTGAGGTCACAAGAACGGACCTCTTAGGGTACCTGTCTCCCCGGACCACCCGATGTCAGGTGCCCCAACGTTTCTCAGACTATACTGATTCCGTCGACTTGTACGCGTGTAATACCGTCGATGTCCTTTAATAGGCATGGATGTCCGAATTTTTTACTCCCGCTCTAATATGACATATCCCGAAGGGTCCCGCCATTTCCTAGACGGACGGGGGCGTCCTCGTCGTCCTCTATGCCTAACTAGGGACCGAGCCCTTCTGGGGGGCCTCCTGCTTTGCCGCCGGGTGAGGTCACAAGAACGGACCCTTTACGGTACCTGTCTCCCCGGACCGCCCGATGTCAGGTGCCCCAGGTTCTCAGCCTACACTGAATCGCAGACGCGCGTGCACGCGTGTGTGCCAAAATATCGAATAAATTGACTTTATAAACTTAGTATAAACATACAATAAGTTATAAGAAGACGTCACAGTAAAAATTTAAAGCAAAGAAAATACCCACATGTGGTAAAACAAATAATCGGAGGATAATACCGAAACTTGGTGATCCAAAAGGGGTCTAAAAGTAATAATTTATAAAACACGAGTACATAGAAGAGTACCGATTTATAAACTAAATTTATAAGTATATAAAAGGTAACTTATTTCAGGATCCACAATCTAAGAGTATTCTTGATTCATCCGTCCCTGAAACAGACAGAACAAGGGACGGCGATAGGTAGTTTACCAAGATCTACGTATTATTCTTTTAACGGGTAAACAAATCTGGACGACCCGTTCTATTTTAACTTTCCGAAACAAGTAAAAGTGTCGAAACCCTTATATAACGGTTTGACATATAGTCTATTAAAAAGTTCACAGTCTGATTTCCTCATTACCAAAAGGACCCACTTGAACACGTCAGATTGAGATCGTTAATCTAGACAAGACGGGATTTCAGAAAAGTGTACGCTGGTAATGAGTACTCAGGTCTTCATCAAAGTATATGTTTGAAGGACTAAATGAATAAAATCCGATAGGATTTTTTAACTACGGTAGTTAAAATTTTTAAAACATAAAAGAGGAGACCGTGTTTGGTATGGAGTATGACAAGTTAATTGGGTTTAAATCTTACATCCGGGTCCTCTACCTCTAATAAGTTGTTAAACCGTGAAGAAAACTAAACTCAGTATGAATATGAAATCTTGACTACTAATACCTAGTACTAAGTTACTTATGAAGGTCTGCAATAGTCTTTATAATCATTCTTTCCGTTCCTTTAAACATCATTATACCTACTTAAGTAGTAGTTGATAACTTTTGATAAAAGTTACTAAAAGTAAGAAAAAAGGTTATTATCGTCTACCGAATTAAGAAAGTTGGTCGACGACTCTTTTCTTTATAAACTTACTATTCCTCGTATTTTAACAAAGGGTAACATTGTATAAGTTGTTGTTTCAGAAGTTCACGTGTGTGTCTATACGGATATATCTATCTACACACACACACATATATGTATATAAAAGGTCATCAGTACATACCTACACTCTCAACCTGACACTTTTTTCGACTCGCGGCTTCTTAACTACGAAAACTTGACACCACAACCTCTTCTGAGAACTCTCAGGGAACCTGACGTTCCTCTAGGTTGGTCAGGTAAGACTTCCTCTAGTCGGGACCCTAAAGAAACCTTCCTTACTACGACTTCGACTTTGAGATCATGAAACCGGTGGAGTACGCTTCTCAACTGAGTAACCTTTTCTGGGACTACGACCCTCCCTAACTCCCGTCCTCCTTTTCCCCTACTGTCTCCTACTCTACCGACCTACCGTAGTGGCTGAGTTACCTGTACTCAAACTCACTTGAGGTCCTCAACCACTACCTGTCCCTCCGGAGCGCACGACGCTAAGTACCTCAGTGTTTCTCAGTCTGTGCTGACTCGCTGACTTGACTTGACTTATATATATTATTTAATAGTCTAATTTTTTTTATTTTGGGTTAGTCGTTTCGGGTTCAGATCTGTTTTAGTGACATATTTAAAAATCACCAACTGGATACTTAAGTGTATATATATACGGAAAGTCCACCGTGAACACCATTTCTTGGGCGGACGGTCACGTCCTCTCCGTTCTCTGTCCTCGAGTCAGGGGCCCAGCCCTTCTCGGGGACCTCCTCCCGTTCCGTCGGGTGAGGTCACAAGAACGGACCTCTTAGGGGACCTGTCTCCTCGGACCGCCCGACACCAGTCATCCCAGTACATCACACCCTGTGATGACTTTACTGAATCGTACGTGTGTGTGTGTGTGTGTGTGTGTGTGCATACATATATTGTAAATCGTCATATGAGTCTTGGTTAAGAATGGTGAAGTGTGCTTTATATCTTCGGTATACCCAGGGACATGGGACGGGTAAAATACAAGATCAACGAAATACATATCTTAAGTGTATGTAACTTCTGGGATAGTCACAATGTTAAAAACTAAAGTAGTAAGTTTGTACTAAATTTCTCGAACTCTCCCTTTCTTATCAGTATCGTCTGGTATAATGGTAAAGACAAAGAAAAAGAAGTTCTTGTGTAAAATAAAATAAAAAGATAAACCGGTACGACGAGTCGAACTCCTTAGAATGAAGGGACCGTCACTGCCGCGACTCAGGGGAGCGACCTGGTGGTCCCTTAAGGGTGTTTTTATGTAAAATTTATCTACAATCTTCACTCTCTCACCCATTATCTCCATGGAGAGTTTACTAGACCTTGTTCGAAATTTTCGAAAATAGTGACTCCCAAAAATCAACGTTCGTTGTCTTTAGAAGTGAATAAACAAAATCGACCCTTCCTAAATGATCTTCTAAGACCCATCGAGTGTCAAAGGGACCTTCCCCGTTTTCTGTTCGAACCTCTAATTCGTCGGTGTTTGTTGCGGGGTTTGATCAGGAAACCTCTGTATCGAGAGTATCGACAAACCCATCTCTACACACACACGAGTCAACGAGTTCTTCGCAGGCTGAGAAAAACTGGAATTCCTGACAGCGGGGTGTCCGAGGAAACAGGTACTGTAAAAGGTCAGTTCTTATGACTTCACCCAACGGTAAAGGAAGAGGTCCCCTAAAAGGGCTAGACCCGTAGTTTGGGTGTATAGGACACAGGGGACGTAACCGTCCGTCCAAAAAGTGGTGACGCGGTGGACGCTTCGGGAACCCGTCCCTATGTGCCAAATATGGTGGTTACAGTGGTGACGTCGGGGCCCACCGCCAACGACGAGTCAACGATTCGGAACAGGTCGAGAAACACTGGGGTACCTGGCGTCGTGCGGTCTGGAGGGACAGGAAGTGTCAGAGGACCTCGAACGAGTTTGAGTGCAGCTCAGTCACTACAGTAGGTTGGTAGAGTAGGAGACAGAAGAGGAAGGGGAGAACGGGAGTCACAGTCCCAGAAAAGGTTACTCAGCTGAGAAGTGTAGTCCACTGTTTTCATCACCCCGAAGTCAAAGTCGTAGTCAGGAAGGTTACCTATAAGTCCCAACCAAAGAAAATCCTAGCTGACTGGAAGAACGGTAGGGTCCCTGAGAGTTCTCAACGACGACGATCTTGGTGGCAGACGACCGGGGGTCCCTTACCTACAATGATGCTAAGAAATCGAATGAATGGAAGGAAGACAATGGGCGTGGAAGGAATATGGAGGATTAAACTAAGGTTCAGACCTCACCTACACAGATTCAGTCTCGAATCTTGTACACAAGACACTACAGAATCAACGCTATCGTAGATCCTTTCCTTCATAGGTCGCAAAAGTCAAAGATAATATTAGTTTTACTTCAAGAATTAGTATTCCATCTCTATACGGGGTTTGTCTCCTTACTTTCGTTTTTTTTTTTTTTTTCCGTTTAAGGTCATCTAAGGTCAAAACTCAGTCTATAAAATGAGGAATCACATACACCAGAACCATCTTACTGTCAAAGAAAAGACAAAAATCAACCTCCTATTAACGAAATGTTTTAAAACAATCAAAGGCGGTATATAGTCGTACTTAGTCGGTCTCCATACGCATACAGGGGAGGGAGGCATCCAAAAAGAGTCCCATCACAAGATACCCTGTCATGCAAAGAGTCACCCAGACAATACCAATTACCTCTGTTGCTGACAGTTAGTAAGTAATGCCTTAGAACGCGTCTTGTCCTTTAGCGTACAATAACAATTTTCGTCAGATCAATACAGCATTAACACCAATAACTTACTCTTCAGCGTAATCGTCCTTTACTTCCCGACGAAAACGTTCCTATCGATAAGTAAACCAAAACTTGGGTAACTCGAACTCCATAGTCTTTTATACCTCCAACTTCATATAACGGTCTACTACCACCGACATCCCTAGTCTTAGAAGTCTTTCGAGTTCTGATCGCTATAATGTAATTAAGGGGTGAAACACGACCATCTATTTATATCCCGACTTCGAGACACCTTAATTTGGTAAGTGATGTAAAAGGAAAACAGGCTTTCCTGTAGTTGTTGGTTTCTTGGGGAAATGAAGGAACTAACTTTAGTTTTAGGTTATATTTTCCCCTTACTTCTGTTACGTATAAAATACGGAACCGGAGAGACAGTGACTAATTATGGAAAAATACGGGACCCCTATTTCGTCTTTGGTAACAAAATCTCCGTAAACGCGTCTTCTTTATTTCGGGAGTTTCGACATTATCTAATCGATACATGTAAACATCCGAGATGACAAAAGAATCTCTAATGGTGTTAAATATATACGTATTATATATAGTGTAAAACACAACATAGTACACACTTTTATATAAATGTAATATCCGCAACATAATACATAAATAGAAGTCAGTCGAGTCAGCGAGGCAGCACAGACTGAGAAACGCTGGGGTACCTGACGTCGTGCGGTCCGAAGGGACAGGTAGTGGTCGAGGGCCTCAAACGGGTTTGAGTGTAGGTAGCTCATCCACTGCGGTGAGCTACACCATAAATAGAATTATATAATTGCATTAACTACCTATTACTTGTGAGAATATATTTATTAATAGTCATTTTAATTGTAAACACACACACACATAATCAACGAGTCAGGACAGACCGAGAAACACTGGGGCACCTGACATCGGGTGGTCCGAGGAGACAGGTACCTCGAGAGGTCCGTTCTTATCACCTCACCCATCAGTGAGAGGAGGTCCCCTAGATGGACTGGGTCCCTAATTTTGGACCCAGAGGACGTAACGTCCACCTAAGAAATGACAGACTCGGTGGTTCTTTCGGGTTTAGTTATAAATTAATAATGTTTAATAAACATTATATTTATTTTCATATATACAAACGGAATCTAAATACCGTCCAATATATAACAGAAAGGAAACCTTTACTACATTTTAACAGTATGGATGGTACGTATTTTCCACCATTAAATTTTTCTTTATAGTCGACGTGTTACAATGTCCGTCAAATCTTTATACTGTTTTCAACGTTGCCTCTGTTTATGCTTTATATCCCTCCATACTTATCTCGTTTTTCGACGCTCCTGTCACAAGTACCCTGACTCCAAGCCCTTGTAACTCGACACACCATTTCACGTCTAGGACATGCAAGTCGGGAACCAACATAGGGACTGAAGTGACGCCGGTTCGACGAGGGGTGGGAGAAGAGACCATTATCGTGGACGAGAAGGGAGGAGTTTATAGGTGCGGGCAATCCCCTTCGACCCCTCACTTCGAACTAACCAGGTTTGGGTGACATTACCCTACTAGAGTGAAGACGACTCGCTCAGTCAAATCGTACCGTGCGGGGGCGTGGGAGGGGTGGGGGGGGCTCGTACACTGGGGTAAGTCCGAAAGGTTCACCGAGTCCCCATTGCTTACATGAACGGTTGTGTCTTCTGTGTCCTCTGGACCCAAACTAGGACTCAACCCTTCTAGGGGACCTCCTCCTCTACTCGTTCGGTGAAGTCATGAGAACGTACTCCTTAAGGTACCCGTCTTCTCGGACCGACCGATGTCAGGTACCCCAACGTTTCTCCACCTGTGTTGACTCACTGACCTGTACGTGTGGTACTCACGTGAGATCGGTTGTCTGTGTCCTCAATCAGACGAACCCACTAAGAACAGCGAAATCTCTGCAGGAGAGTAAAAGGAGGTATTTACCGATGCTTTCCTTCTTTACGGCACTCGACAAGTCTGTAGAGTTCTGGACCTTGAGATTTCGGACTCCTGGTCATAGGGCCCCCACCATTATGACTTTATACCATTCTCTGTCAGAGATCTCTGTCAAAACCTTGAGCGTTTTGGTCGGGACATTGGCAGGGACATCGACGGGAGGGACGTCTGAAGAACAAGTCACTCTATCATTTAACGGATGACTCAGACGGGGAGTACACAACTCATCGATCTAAAAAGAGAATGGACGTCGGTCTTCGTAGGGGTGGCAAGTGAGCAGAGGGCAGAGAAGGACGACCATATGAAAGGTTCTCGAGCAGATCGACGAGAAGGGACCCGAGAAGCCGAACAAGGACTGAAGACTCGGAACGAGTGTACCGAGGGAGAAAGACCCCCCGGTGGGAGGAAGGAGGACTGCTCCGAGAAGCCTTTACCTTGAGACATACTGTCTGTCAAGTAGGTCCCACTCCCTTCCGTCTTTGACTGTTCGTGACACACAATTGGTATGCATACTCCTCTGTACCATGGCTACCTGGTTAAACGTCCCGTCCTCGTCTCTGTCTGCGTCCTTCCCTGCACGTCTACCCCCCCACCCCCTTCCTCTCCTACCCTACTTGACTCTCTCTTCGCTACTGTGTGTGCGCACACATCGGGTGCACCCTCCGACGTCGTATCGTCCCCCTCGAGTCGAGTCACGGGACACTACTGGAAGTCTTCACACTACCCGACTCTCCCCGCTCCCTCCGGGGTCTACCTCCCCTGTGTACACATGAATGCCGACCGGGTGCGACAAGACGTCGTCTTCGATTGTGTTGTAATATGTCGTGAATATGAGATTCAAAATTTTTTCTTTTGAGTTCTCAGTGGAACTCTCGGAGAGAGCCCCCGACCCCGCGGGACTCGTGGGACATGGGGGAAAAGGAGCGGCGCGACCGATATCGAGAGAACACACGGACACAAAGAGTGACCGAGGAGAGGTACCACTATCCTTACTACAAGATAAAATTGAACCACAGGGTTCTAAGGGTAATGTAGGTACCTGTCTCGACTAATACTCTTGACAAATCGGTTTTGTAAAGAAGGCACTCGTCATCACTTGTCGTGTCGCACACGACACCCGAGCCAGCACAGGTTGAGAACACTGGGGTACCTGACATTGGGTAGTCCGGGGAGACGGGTACCCCAAGAGGTCCGTTCTTGCGACCTCACCCCACGGTAAAGGATGAGGTCCCCTAGAATGTCTGGGTCCCTAGCTTGAGCGTAGAGAACCCTGAGGACGTGACCGTCCACTTAGGAAATGGTGACCCGGTGGACCTTTCGGGACCGCTTATCATGATTCGTGAACGATAAACCTCCGACACCAGGTTTGGACTCAGGCAACAAATACACTATAACTTGTTCTGTAGTGTCCTGAGTCAAGGTAATAACCCTTTTACCTACGACGTCACCATACATGGCACATACATAAATTTACTGTGTTACTACGAGTATTTAACGGAACAACTAGTATTTAAGACAGTAATAAGTATTACGTAATCGAAAGGGGGTCCACGAATGTACACACGAGTCTCTACACTATATGTCGGGACATGAAAATATAAAAGATGAATAGAGACATAGATCGAGAACTACTTTTCCTGACCTCAGGGTGTCGGGTGACTGTAACGTAAAATCTCGAACTTAGAGTAGAGTCATGACGGACGACATAAACTCTTTATACGGAACAGATTATGGTTCCGGCGTTTACGTATAAACACACAAATTTTATTTCTTGGTTACAAACACTATCACCTACGTATTAAATTGGAAAAGTAGTAAACTATGTTTCAGATTTAATTAGGTTCTCGTGTCAAAGTTGTACTCCACTTTGCAAACTGGAAATTACTACGAAACCATAGAACTGTAAGAATGGAACACGACTAAAATTCACTGAGAAACTATGTACAAGTGTTTACAAATGACGCCGTCTCAAACTTTCCCGTTTTCCCCCTTCCTTCTTTCCTTCCTCCCATTCCCTTCTCTTCTTTTTCAGACTTAGAAGTAATCACTTACTTTACTAGAGACTTATTTGACATTCTATCGAAATATACCTGAACCGTTCATAAATTTTCTTAGTACAGAATTAGGTAGAGACATCAGAGTGGACTTCCGCACAGGTACTATGTCATTTTATACTCATATTTAAAGTCTCATTATACAACCCTTTCTAACTTCCGTCTTCCTCTTCTCCCGTCGTCTCCTGCTTTGCCAATCTATCGTAGTGACTGAGTTTCCTGAACTTAAACTCACTTAAGGCCCTCTATCACTTCCTGTCCCTTCGGACCGCACGACGTCAGGTACCCGGACGTCTCTCAGCCTGTGTTGAATCGCTAAGTTGTCGTTGTCGTTTACATATTCTACACGTCTTTATCAACGAAAATAAACATCTTCGACTTTTTCACACACCTTTCTTTCCGTGGTTTGACATTATTGTGACCAATGACCAATGGAGTTTCTCCTTCCTCTGTCCACCCACGTAAATTATAAAAATGCATACAGAGACGAAAAACTGAACAACGTCGGTTTTAATGACTCCATATTAAATGGGATTTCGAGTTGGAAACTTCACATGTTACTTTTTTATAAATCATTTAAAGGGTTTGACACGGTGATAGAAATATTACGTAAAGATTCGGTGAAGTCAGTGTCTTCCGTTACCGTTGGGTGGGGTCATGAGAACGGACCTCTTAGGGTACCTGCCTCCTCGGACCATCCGACGTCAGATGCCCCAGTGATTCTCAGCCTGTGCTGACTCGCTGAAGAGAAAGTGAAAAGTGAAAGGACGTAACCTCTTCCTTTACCGTTGGGTGAGGTCACAAGAACGGACGTCTTAGGGTCCCTGACCCCTCGGACCACCCGACGGTAGAGACCCCAGCGTGTCTCAACCTGTGCTGTCTTCGCTGAATCGTCGTCGTCGTCGTCGTCGGTGAAGTAGTAAACCGTTTTTCAGACCCCAAGCTAATGTTAATGAGGAGTAAGGAATGGGAGTCGGGGTTCGTTGGTGAGTGGATCAAAGATAGTAGAGACGTCTAAACGGAAAAGACCTATAAAGAATACTTACTTCAGTGTGTTATGCACCAGAAAACACCGACCGAAGACAATGAACCGTACAAAAACTCCAAATAGGTGTGACTACTCGGTGTAAAGTCGAGAAGTATGGAAAGATATCGGTTTCTCGTAAGGTAACAGACTTAGGATTATGTAAAACAGACAAGTAAGTGATTAATTATCTGTAAACCCATCCCAACGGCCTAATTTGTGTCTTACGGGTTAAAAGAAAGAAGGTTTATTACACCCTATATGAATACGATCTTTTTTTACACAGCAACAAATAGACTTTACACTTTACATTGGGTTGTAGCACACAAAAATAACTGATTTACTTCGTTGAAATGTAAACTTCAAGGGTGAAGAACCGAGGGTACTTATTTACGACGACACTTGTAAAAGTACGTTCACAGACACACCTACACACACGGAAAAACATTAAACCTTCTTTCCTTTTGAAATTGTTAATTTATTTTGGAGGGAAAGACTTACCTAAGGTCCTCGTGGTCGTTAAACTTTCAGCCACTTTATCGAATTCGATAACAATTACTTAGACAACGTCTCTTTCCGTGTATTTATAACCCGAGACGAAATTAATATACAGCTGTAAAGGAGGACACCGTTGAGACCCGACGGAACCAAATAAAATAATGACCGACCTAACGGATACCAATAAATTCTCCGAGTATTTTGAACCTATGGTCTGGACGAACTGTAGATTTATTAGATTCAGGTTGAGTAATTTTCGACTCTAGTTATCGAACGACTTACGAAAGTGTGTCCAAAGCACCAAAAGTAAACCCTTGTAAAACCTAACGTCCTCTCTTACTCCAAACGATAGAACGACAGTATAGGGTGGAGGATGAAAACGGGAAGGACAAAGGACAACGGGACTACCGACGTACTGAGTGGGAAATTAAAGCAGGTCAAGAGACGAACTTATAGGGAGTAGTCTCTCGGAAGGTATTGGTGGGTGAGTCCGGACGGGTCTTGGACCGGGGACAGTATAGAAATATTTATCCAAACTATCCAAATCGTCTACCTTTATGTCCTACGGATCGTTTAAAAGGTAAAGTCTATTTCTTTTTTTAGTAAAAAATCAGGTTCATACAGGGTAGTATAAACCCCGTAAGGGACTACCGAGTCACCCATTTCGTAGACGGACGTTACTCCTCTGTGTCCAAACTAGGGACCCAGACTAGGGACCCAGTCCTTTTAGGGGACCTCCTCCCGTACCGTTGGGGGAGGTCAAAAGATCGGTACCTCTTCGGGTACCTGACTCCTCGGACCCCCCATCACAGGTTTCCCAGTGTCTCACGACCTGAACTAACTCGCCGAAACATACGTACATACGTTCCTCTAGGTCGGTCAGGTAAGACCTCTGGTCGGGACCCTAAAGAAACCTTCCTTACTATGATTTTGAGGTCATGAAACCGGTGGAGTACGTTTCTCAACTGAGTAACCTTTTCTGAGATTACGACTGGTTCCTACTCTACCGACCTACCGTAGTGCCTGAGCTACCTACACTCAGACTCACTTGAGGCCCTCTACCACTACCTGTCCCTCCGGACCACACGACGTTAAGTACCCCAGCGTTTCTCAGCCTGTACTGACTCGCTGACTTGACTTGACTACGACTGATATCTTAATACACAATAAAAAGTCTGTATTTCGGTAAATTGACCCCGGGCCTTAAAATTGTTAGGAAGAGTGTTGGGAAGTATGTCTCTCGGAAGGTATTGGTAGATGAATAATTAAATAAATTAATTTAATTTCTTTAATTAAATTAATTGAATAATAAATAGACGAATAAATTAAACAATAAATTAATTTAATTTATTTAATTAAATTAAATAAAAAAATACATAGACGAATAAATTAAATAATAACGGTAGTAGGACTCTCTTTTACTGATAAACGAAGTATCCCAAGAGTGTTGTGTAATGACGTTTGCCCCCCAAACTTTTGTCATCTTAGAATAACGGAGTGTCAAGACCTCCGGTCTTCCGACTGCAATTCTACGGGTGTCCCGGTACCAGACAGGACTCTGAGGTCTCGTAGAAGGGACCCTGGAAGGTCGAAGACCACCGAGAACCGTCTGTGAGCACCGAACACCGGCGTAGTCAGGGCAGAGACGGAGACAGAAGAACACTGGAAGCAGGGAAATGCAGACACTTAGTAAAAGAGTAGACGGAGAATATCCTGTCGGCGGTGACCTGAACCGTGAGTGGCACTAGGTCCTGCTAGAATAGAACTCCAGAAATTAATGTAGGTGGTTCTGGGAAAGGGGTTTATCCCAGGGTAAATGTCCAAAAGTCCCGTACGGAAATTCACCCCTCCCCCCTTGGGACAAGTCGGGGATGTCACCGTGTGTCTTCAAACTGTGTACACAACCCAACTGGTCTTTCGAGTAAGTCTAAAAAGGTACTTTAACATACCTTTTTATGATTGTTTGAAAACCCGGTTGGGTCCTACAACCTACTTACTCACCTCTTAGTCGTCCCCACCCGTAAACCCCACTCCCAAGATAGCGTGTCTGTAGAGACGTCTGGGACAACAGATGACTCCAGTCCTCCCTCGACCCAGGGGCTCCCGGTGGGTCCGTCTCTACGACCTTTGAATCGTCGCCTCAAACCTCACCCCGACGCCCTCGGGTCCCGGAGATTTCGGCGACGGGTTCCGGCCCCGTCTTTCGAGGTCCTTCGCCCGACTCCTACCGTGCGGTGCCCCGAGGGGGCGCGCTCCTCGGCGCCCGTCGCCCTTTGGGACGGGCGTGCAGGCCCAGGGGCGCGGAGCTCGGCGTCGGCCGCAGGCGCCCGGCGCCGGCGAGGGTGTCGGCGCTCGCACTCGCGCGCGGTCCCAGCCGGACAGGCCCCGACATGGAGGACCGAGCCCTCTTCCTCGGGTTTAGGTTCGGAGGACGAAGGAGAATACTTGACCTCTGGTCTACCTTAAACTTCCGCGGACTAATCGCGCTCTTCCGATGCAACCTTCGTGACGATCCCAAACGGTTGCCCCCTTGCGTCTCGTCCCGCGATACTCCCCGTGAACGAAGTAACGAAACAAAAAATAAGTCAAAGTCAATGAATTTTTTTTTAAACAAATAAACATAAATAAATTATGTACATGCATAAAAATTTTACATAAAGAAACCAATCAATGAAAACCGACGCGACTCAGACGGACGAAGTGATGGTCATCCGAAAAGAGGTCGACACGAGCACCCCCGGCGAGGGGCATTGCCACGAGTCCGGAGGCCGACGCCCCCGAGGGCCGACGCCCCCGAAGAAAACAACGGCTCGTGCCCTAGATCCCGCGTGTCCGAGTCCTCAACACTGCGTCCGAGCCCTCAACACCGTGCGCCCTAATCAACGAGGTGACGCGCACCCTAGAAGGATCTGGTCTCTAGGTTGGGTTCACAGGACGCAGCCGTCCGTCTAAGAAATGGGGACTCGGTGGCCCCTTCCGGAGTTACAACGCAAAATTCTCAAGAAACATATAAAACCTAATTGTCAAGAAATAGTCCACACAGAAAACGTTTATAAAAGGGATTCTAACACTGAACAGAAGAACAAGAGAACTGTAACAAAAAGTGTCTCATGTTCAAAAATTAAAATTACTACAGGATGAATCGTTAAGAAATTTTTTTTTTTGCTAAGTAAATAAACCAGGCAACCCAGAATCACCGGGACGCCGTAGACCCTAGGATCAAAGGACTGGTCCCTGACTTGGACACAGAAGACGTAGCTTTCCACCTAAGAATTTGGGACCTGGTGGTCCTTAAACAAGTCTTAACAAAACCATAAAGAGGATCCCTTAACGAGAACGCCCTCACTCCCTCGAAACGTCCTTTTTTATCTTAACAATCACACTTCTACCGTCTATGTCCCGATCACTCCAACCCGAGGAGTAAGGCTACAAAGATTGCTCGACAGACCAAGGACAACCAGAGAAAGGAGTAGATACTGCACACTGGTTGTTAAAAATACAGTACCCCGACGACACTTCTAACTTTTATGTGTACTTTCGCATATTTCGGGGGTCCAAACACCGACTGTCTCTTCCCTGCGTCGCGCACCATGACAAGAGTCTGAGTGGTGGACGACGCTCTCCGGTCGGCTTACTGCGGACGTCCCTACGCTCGTGGGTCGGCGGACGTCGGTGACAAATCAGGACCCGGGGTCCTCTCACTCGTCTCCCCTGGGGACGAAAAGATCTCGAAAGGATCGTCGCCAAGACAAACAACGAAATCAGCGATTAAGACTAAGAAAACGCTGGGGTACCTGACATCGGGTACCCTAAAGGGTCGTTCCTATGACCTCACCCAACGGTAAAGGAAGAGGTCCCCTAGAAGGGTTGGGTCCCTGACTTGGACACAGAGGACGTAACGTCCGTCGAAGAAATGGTGACTCGGCGGTCCCTCCGTCCAACTGTCTCCACCCCCTCCCGTCACTCTGTTCACACGTTCATTTATTTGCTGTCTTCAAGTCCGCCACTACTCAGTCTCCCTGAATTGCATTTCGTCGAATTTTCCCTATCTCACCTGGACCCCGGTCGGCGCCACCGGGCGGAGATCCATGCTCCAACCCCCACTCCCTTCTGGAGAAATTCCTCTACTGAAACCTCATCTCTGGAGTGCACACTACCCTTCTGGGTGACCTAATGGACCTCTCTGTCAAGGAGACTCGTATCCATTGGTCTCACTTCTAGAATATCACCTTTGTTCAAACCTTTTAAATCCGTGTAGAGTAAAGATTAACATCCGACTCATAGCCGTCGTTTTATACGAGCACGTATCTTCCCCAACTAAATTATTTACGGGGAACCCAGGGATGTTAACGTACCCCGGTACGACTCCCTCCTCTATTTTTTACTTGCGCATTAACGGTGCAAGTTTCCTCGACCGTTACATTAACTCTTTTGTTCACACATATTTCCTCACTAGACCTTTCTCACCTTATTTCACAAATGATTACGGTCCTAAAGTTTATTGTTACAACCGAAGTACCCCACTTTTTCAGGGAGTATTTAGAAAAGGACCCTACCCCGACTTCTCTATTGAAGGAGGTCCCACACCCCACATGTCTAACCTACCTCTTTTTGAGAAATTCTTGGGGCCGGAGAGTCGTGGTAGTACGTATTAAATCCTCCCCCTACCTTCCTCTGTTTTCTAATTACGTTAGGTTTGTACATTTGCGTTGCCACATGTTGGGTCCTAAGTCGTCTTCAGTGACAGGACTTCTATGCCGTTTCGGGTCCAGGTCCTCTCGTGCGCCGGTTAGACACAAGACCCCCTTCGCAGACACGAGTGTCTTCATAAAGACATTTGTTACCCAGAACACAGGGCACAAGTGACCATAAATGTGAACCGAGAAAAAAGATGATCTTCAGGGACGTCCTGGACGAAAATAAGGCAAAGATATTGGTAGTCGTAAAATTAAATAAAAAATATTTATCGAAGTTATTAGTAATCCGAAATCGTAGACGTAATTTGTCATAAATAGGTGAAAACCGACACGTCCCGGAAGAGACGAGTCCCAAAGGAGATCAACAGCCCCCGCCCCGACGAGGGATCAGCCCCACACTCCCGAAGAGTGCCGTCACGAAAACAGTACAGTGTCTCGTACCTGCGACCTCGGGTCGGAAGCCACTGACACCGAGTGTCCGAATCATCGAGGCACCGCACACCCTAGAAGGGACTCGTCCCTAGTTCGGGTACAGAAGGCGAAACCGTCCTCCTAAGAGATGGTGCCTCGGTGGTCCTTTCCGGTCACCAAAAAATTTCTATATCTGGGTGACGAGGTCGGTTAAAAATCATTTCCATAAGGGGTCTGGAACAGTTGGTAGGAAAAGAGAGAGGAGAGAGCAAAAGGAGAGAGACATATAAATACGTAGAAAACAGACATTAAAGGGTCAGTAGTAAACATTATGGTACAGGTCGTGACAAAAACACTTTAAGTCTTTTCGTGTTCTTTCCAATCAAAAGTTTGGTCTCATAAACACAAGACTAAAAATACTACAATACATTGCTAAAATTTTATTGTTCATGTACTGATAGACATTTAAATAAGTCTGTAAAGAAGTAGAACGTGAAAATATAAACCACTATAATACTGAAATCTGAAGAAATAATTTTTGTAAATCTAGTCGGTTTATAATTTAAAGTATAAAATAAGAAAAGCTACTTGTTCTGATTATTTATTTGTTGTACCTTCACGGGAACGAATAACTTGACGTCGACATTCAGAGCTAAGGCCACTCTAAGACCTCAACCTCTAGATAAAGTCTCTAATAAACTAGGTTATTTGAAAAAGACCTCTACGGTATACATTTAAAGAGAAGTGGTGTCTAAGTTTTGTAAGTCACGAGGTTCTTTATTTGTCCGACTAAAATTTTTTTTCATACAAGAGAATAAACAACTTATTCTAATCGTTTACTTAATTAAATGTCAATAGGAGAGTCTTTTTATTATTCTTACTGAAACGTAGTGATGTGTCTTAGAATGGGAAACATCTTACATCAGTAAAAGTTTATTTATGTTATTTTGGCATTAGGACATCGGTGTCAAAAGAACATAAAATTTCATCGTCAACTGTTTGTGATATGAATGAATATAAATATACACAGAAATGATAACTTCTTCAGATCTGCAGAACAGATTATTGGAAAACAAATTCCACCTCAATTCAATAACGTTGAGTCTCGGGAGTAGGGTAAGACTTTGAATAGTGACATCATTCTAGATGGACATCTTTTGGAGGAAACTGCTAAGGACACAACTGAAATAATTACGGAACATATCATGTAGAAAGACTTATCTCACTCAGGGGACGTATACTTACCCAAGGTCAGACTCTCACGCAAACATTGAGGTTAAACAAGTAATTCAGGGTGTTTCAATCGGATCGATGAGTTGATTGTGCTACCCGATACATCGTGCCACGACAGGATCCAAATATTGTGAACAGTGTGTTTAACACACACTTTCTGTTTGTGTTTCTTTTGTAACAATTAGAAAGCTATGTCACGGAACCTTTCATGTCATCATGGTCGACGTAGCAACGCCGAAAATGCGAACGAAGACCTGTAGGACCCGAACCTTGTTTCTGCACCAGGATGACATCAGATGTACCCGACATCTCACTGTGTGTCTTCGAGTCGGTGCACGTCCCGTACGTACGGGTACTTACGTGTGGTCTGTACACTCGGTCGAATGGAACCTGTACACCTGTACAGAGGTTGAACTTCCGAACACACATCCCCCGAATGACATGATACACAATACTAAACACTATTGACTTAAATCAACAGTCTATGTCATTCGATAAAATATGGACATAAGTGGACCTAAGTCACCACCCTCCGGTACGAACACCTATTCTTTTGAGTTACAACCTGCCCATGACTGAGGGGATCTACTTGGCTAATTAACCGTAAATCAACCTTAACGTGACTTGTCCTAAAAAGTCACTGGGATTTCGTCCATAGTATCTTAAGTAAACCTTTTTACTTTTTCTTTTCTAAATTTTGTTAACCTCCTTCTATTTTCTTTAACTTCGTAAAGGGAATGGATCATAGTTATCGATACTACTCCACATCATTAACTTAACAACAAGTGAGTGAGTCGGTACAAGTTGAGAAACACTGGGGTACCAGACGTCGTGCGGTCCGAAGGGACAGGAAGTGACAGAGGGCCTCGGACGAGTCTGAGCACAGGTAACTCAGCCACTACGGTAGGTTAGTAGAGTGGGAGACAGCAGGGGAAGAGGAGGGCGGAAGATAGAAAGGGTCGTGGTCCCAGAAAAGGTTACTCAGTCGAGAAGTGTAGTCCACCGGTTTCACAACCTCAAATTCGAAGTCGTAGTCAGGAAGGTTACGTATGAGTACCAATTACAGGGAATCCTACCTGACCAACCTAGAGGAACGTCAGGTTCCCTGAGAGCTCAGAAGAGGTTGTGGTGTCAAGTTTTCGTAGTTAAGAAGCCACGAGTCGAAACAAATATCAGGTTGAAAGTGTAGGTATGTACTGATGACCTTTTTGGTATCGGAACTGATCTACCTGGAAACAGTCCTTTCACTACAGAGACGAAAAATTATTTGAAAGGTTTTATCAATAAAACAGACTCAGGATAGAATCCATGACATTCCTTATCTTTCTCTATATACTTTTAATCTCTCTTACAAATCTCGTCCTTTATAAATCTCCGTCACATATCAACTCGATGGACGATTGGAAAGGGATATAGGAACCGAAGTCAAGGGTCTTCATATTCTTCTCGGATTCGAACAGTCACCACTCCCAACCACAACTATGGTTACTCTAAACGATACTGAACCCTCCTCATCCACTTTCTGGGAGAGAAAGGGAGCAATCAATACTAAGAACCAAAACTTAGTCTTCCGTACGGAACCCGTCTAGGGCTCCGAACAGAAGGGAAGAGGGACAGACATCCTCTACTCGGATAAACCGTAGGATCTGCAGAGACGGGACTCTCCCTTCATGAGGTCCTTGACGTCGTGGGTCGGCACGGGAAGGCGTCGGGGCACCCCAGATCGGAAACTTGACCGGACCGTCAAGACTACTACCACCGCTACACAACTCGTCTTACGTTAGGTCGAACAAGGACGTCTCAAAATAACCGAAACGTTCAAAATTTTGAGTATTTTCTACAAAACAGTCATTCTCTTTGGTCGGATGCCCCCTTGTCTATTAATACATTATTCCGTAGCAAAAGGTGCCAGATTATTGACATCGGACAAAATTGACAACGTCTAATATTACAGGCATTTCGGTGCCGGTAAATAATGGATAAAAAGTGTAGAAGAGGAAAGTCACTTCTACAATCTTTTCCAGTCTGACGACAGTCTTGGGTCACTACTTCTCGTCCGACCACGAAACCTTTTACCGTCAGGAGCGTCGCAAGTCCCGATATTTGAAAAATTTAACTTAACATTTTCAAATAGTGATTATTTCTTTGACAAAATCCACTAAAATTACAATAAACCAGCAAACTTTATAAAGTGTCTACCTTTGTCTACCATTCCAGTACTTTACCCACTCATAAGTCGTAATATTTTACGTTTTGCGGAAAAGAGGTGCAATCCCTACCTCGGCACGTCAGTCCTATTACGAGATCCCATAATGGGTCAAAGATGTTCCTCGTCCACGAAGTGAACCGTGAACACCTTTCTCTTGCCAACTCTTGTCGGTCTAGAGGACAATCATTTTATTTGTATATAAAGAATAAGAGAGGAAGTTTACTGGAACTGTTGAAAGAAAGAATACCACCCGTTCAATGTGAAGTGGACTCTATTCTTATCCTTAAGTACTAATCGTTTTCCACTACAAGTATCCTCGAAGGGACCACCGAGTCCCCATTTCTTAGGTGGATGGTTACGTCGTCTGGTGCACACTAGGGACTCTGCTCTTCTGGGGGACCTCTTCCTTTACCGTTGGGTGAGGTCATAAGGACGGACCCATTAGGGTACCTGTCTCCTCGGACCGCCCGATGTCAGGGGCCCCAGGGTTCCTCAGTCAGTGCTGGACCCCTGATTTGGGGTTGTTGTTACAAGTAGTCTCCTAGTCAAGATCTTCTGCATATAAATCTGACGTTTAAGGGACTTCCGTCTAAGAACCAGAAAGTCTCAGTAAGTAAGTAAGTACGTAGGTTGTTAGTCACTTATGCACGATACACGGTCCGTAAAGAGATCTGAGAATCTTATGAATCTTTAGAAAGAAATACCTTAAATGTGTCCTCATCCTATTCGGTCCGTTTTGGTTATTTTGTCTATTCGTTTAGTCACACAATTCCTCTTATTGTATAAACTTTCACTTTTCACACTATCTTTCGTTTCGTTTCGCCCAATTTCCATTGACCTTCTCTCGACTCCACTCCTCACTCCAGGGGAGCTTTACTAGGGACAATAAATCATACATAAAACACCTAGAGGTAAAGTGTTAAAATTTGTTATCTAAGAACTATTTATGCGTCGTAATAGTGAAGGAAAGTCACGAGTACTTTTACGAGGTACAGTTACTGATAAAGAGATCTTACCGTCACTCCCGCCAGGGTGACCTTTTCCTCCATAATCTCGTTGCTGAACGTCTCCGACGCGTTATCTGGCTGTGTCGACCTATTTCTCTTGAGGTCCCTCTTCCCTCGGGGTCACGTTTCGGCACCTGTACCCGTGCACGGACCGTACCAACTCCCCCTTGTTCCTCCGGTCCCCCGAAGGGCCACCGCGATCAGTATTTCTAAGACGGACGGTCATGTCCTCTGTACTCTCTGTCCCCAGGTTAAGGACCCAACCCCTCTAGGGGACCTCCTCCCGCACTGTTGGGTGAGGTCGTGAGAACAGAACTCTTAGTGTACCTGTCTCCTCGGATCGTCTGTTGTCAGGCATCCCAACGTTTCTCAACCTGTGCTGACTTCACTAAATCGTACGTACGTACGTTCCTCCCGTCCTACCAACATCTCCACTCTCGTTCGTCTTCTCTTCCTCTCCCCTCGTTTCTCGTTTACCCGTCCACCAGGATCCGGTGACTCCTGTGTCCTGTGGTAACGGTACCGACGCCATTGACACTCTACTACCTACCATTGATTCGAACACGTCTGGTAAAAGGTCACATACGTAGATAGTTCAGTGATACAACACATGGACTTTGCTTACGTGACAATGGACGGTTGATGTAGAATTATCTCGAACTTTAAGTCTTAACCCTTTCCTCATGTAGTCCCGACATATAACAGTCGGACGAAGAAATTGAAGATACGTTTCGTGTAGTACGTTTTGCGGTCGGACCTCCTTCGTGTTCGACCTCAGTTCTCACGGCCCTCTTTACAGTCAGTGGAGTCCGTGCGTCTACTGTGGTGGGAATGCCGTCTTTCGCTTCTCTCTGATTTCGGACTTTCTCCAGTCACTTTTCCAACCGAATTTAGAGTTGTAAGTTTTTTTACTTCTAGTACCGTAGGTCAGGGTAGTGAAACACCGTTTATCTACCCCTTTGTTACCTTTGTCACTGTCTGAAATAAAAGAACCCGAGGTTTTAGTGACGTCTACCACTGACGTCGGTACTTTAATTTTCTGTAAACGAAGAACCTTCTTTTCGATACTGGTTGGATCTATCGTATAAGTTTTCGTCTCTGTAATGAAACGGTTGTTTCCAGACAGATCAGTTTCGATACCAAAAAGGTCACCAACACATACCTACACTCAACCTGGTATTTCTTCCGACTTGTGGTTTCTTGACTACGAAAACTTGAGACCACGACTTCTTCTGAGAACTCTCAGGGAACCTGACGTTCCTCTAGTTTGTTTAATTAGGATTTCATTTAGTTAGGACTCATAGGTACTTTCCTTACTACGACTTCGACGTCGAGATTATGAAACTGGTGGACTACGTTTCTTGACTGGGAGCCTTTTCTGGGATAACGACCCTTTCTAACTCCCGTCCTCCTTTTCCCCTGCTGTCTCCTACTCTACCAACCTACCGTAGTGACTGAGTTACCTGTACTCAAACTCGTTTGAGACCCTCTACCACTTCCTGTCCCTTCGGACCACACGACTTCAGGTAGCCCAGTGTTTCTCAACCTGTACTGACTCACTGACTTCTTGTTTTTGAACTTTCTTTTTTTTCCTTAGGAGACCTTCGAATTTTATGTAACAATCATCTATTTCCGACTTCGTCTTTCTGGTTGATCCCTCGAGAACGTTGTTAGGACCCCTTTACTCGCACGAACCCAGTTCCACCTGTAACCTCTACCACTCTCCACCCGTCTGAAATCCATACAAACTTGTGACTCGGGTGCCCCAAGAACGTCTAACACACACTTTCTTTGTTCAGGCCTACCGACGTTCCAAAACCGGACTCGTTACCTTTCTACTTCGAGGGTAGAGGACTCTGCTCCTTCGGACGTCCTCCCTCACCAAAGTAAAGGTGAAACCTGTGCAACTCAAACTCCTCAGAAATCAGTAAACTCACCTCCACGGTGCATCCGTCGACCCATAAACCGTCTCAGATTTTAAACTCTCTCTCACGACCTGAGTGTACCTTTAAACCTTCAATAACTATATATACCGTAAATTTAGATTCATAGCATACTATACACCATAAATTTCGATGCTCGGACCTACTCTAGTGATTGCTGCCCTCGCATCTATTTCTTCTTCAGAGTCCTACCTGAAACACTGATCGAGCTCTTCTCGACTCAACTATTGTTTTGTTTACTCAGTACTATCGTCAGTCGTGTGAGGAGGTGTTTCATTGACTCTGGTTCTCGCGGAGCGGACGGTCAGTCCTTTCGTCGTTTTACCTCGACAAGTATCGACCTCGGCACAGGGGCCACGTCCTGCCTCCGCCCCTGGCCTACTTCCTCCAGTGCCACCCTCCTGTCTGCCGAGCGACCCGGCCCGCACAGCAGTCGGGGAAACCGCAGGTCGTCCCTGTAAGATCGACGGACCAGACGCGGCCGTGCTTGGCGAAGACACCCCTCAACCACACAGACAGGGGGTCGCAGTCAAGCAAAAAAGACTGGGGGTGCTAAGGGGACGTCCGCAAGGTAGAGGGCCCTCACACGTCAGGGTGGCGCTCTCATTTGGACCTTCGTCCCGGTGGAGCCACGAAGGCTCTGTGGTTCGCGCGCCGGAGTCGAACCGGTCAACCCGACATATCGTCCCAAGGCCGGAAAGTCGGTCGTCTCTACTTTATGAATGACGGGTACCCGGTTACCTTATGTTAAGTTCAGTGTTTATGTTTGATGGGTATATTAAATTTTTAAAGGTTATCACTGATTTCTTTGTCCGGTTTCTTTAGTAAACAATTTTTAAATAAAAAAAATTCTCGTCCTATTACCGAAATGTCTTAAAACGACAAAAGACAGTCTGGAGTGGTACTGAGTCGGTATCCACATGTGCGCAGGCGAGGGAGAACTTGGGAGGAGGGTAGAGGGCGGGGTAGGGTGGGAGATCCAACTATGTCTCGGGGACAACGAACTCAAGGGATTCGGTGTGTCGTTTAAGGGTAACCGATAGATAAAATGTATACCACTACATTAAGTAGAATTAATATATAAAATAAACTGAGTGACACAGGGTTTATCGCAGTAAAGTTGTACATTAAAAATATTTTTAATAAGACCGTGTTTGAGACTCAAGACCCCACATACCATGCGAATATCTCGCACACGAGTAGGGGAGTCAGTGCTGGCTGAGAGACACTGGGGACCTGACATCGGGTGGTCCGAGGAGACAGGTACCGTAAAGAGTCCGTTCTTGTGACCTCGCCCGGCGGTAAAGGACGAGGTCCCCCAGAAGGACTGGGTCCTTGACTTGGGGACAGAGCCAGAGGACGTAACCGTCCACCTAAGAAATGTGACCACGGTGGACCCTTCGAGAACCGTGTCACTCTCGTGTCGAGAAAAGTCTCCTCGGAGTAAAGTCACGCACCAGCGACGCACACCGCCAGAACAACATAACTTCTCTCGTCTGGACTTAAGTAAGTAAAGGAGTCGTCGGGGACTAGTTTGCCATGGAAGGTGTTCCCAGTATTGTCGTCGAAGACGAAGGACTAGGAAGTCGCGAAGGAGTCGACAACGTTTCAGGAGAGGTTCCCCAGGTCGAGGACTCTCCTGACTCAGACGCGCAGGCTGTCGAAGATCTGTCAGGGAAGACGAATCCATCGATCTGACTGGACGATGCTGAACGTAAGTTTCCCAACAGCAACGACACCAGGAAAAGGTGGTCTTTTTTTCTCCCAAACCCGATCTAGTTCTGGAAAAGTATCAAGGCGAGAATTCCCATCTCAGTTTTTCATCTGATTTGGAAACTTTCCTCATTGTATCCAGACGTACACCAATCAACTTTTTTTTAGAGGTTGTATCTCGAAACTCCCTTTTCTTCCTTCATGTATCTTCTAAACATATGGAAAAGTTTTAGTGTGTACATATATATAAACACCCGCACATATATGTTGGAGACCCCAGGAAGGGCCCACCAAGTCTACCATTTCTTAGACGGACGTTACGTCCTCTGGGCCCAAACTAGGGACCCAGACCTTCTAGGGGACCTCTACATTTACCGTCGGGTGAGGTCATAAGAACGGACCTCTTAAGGTACCTACCTCCTCGGACCTCCTGATGTCAGGTACCCCAGTGTTTCTCACCCTGTACTGACTGATTGTGAAAGTGAAAGTGTATGTTGAAGGTTTACCTCTCTTCGTTTGAACGACTTGTCACCGCTGGAAACCTCCTGTGTCCGTCCACTGCCCGTTGGTCGCGCGATACCGAAGTCGGCACACGGAAGGGGTCCAAGTGCCTCACTGCGGGATTGACCGGGGATACGGCGTAGACTCTTACGTCGACGTAAACCTCTACCCCCCCACAGAAACGTCTCCGCTAATGTAATTTTACTCCAGTAAGCTCCCCGGGGATTAGGTCATACTGACCACAGGAACATCCTTCTCCTTACACCTATTTCTTGGTGCGTCTCTCTTCCGGCCCACTGCCGTCCTTCGCCTGACGGACATGTGTCCTGGCTCCGCCCCTTGTCCCGGAGCCGAGTGTGGGGGTCTTCTCTGGCTGGACGTCGAGTCTGAAGGCCGAGGAGATCTCGATCCTCTTTGTTCCTGGACTCCGACGTCGGAGGACCAGACGCTACGAAGCAGTCCGTCGTGGTCGTTTTATGTGCCCCGGCAACCGGTCTCTCCGTCTGGAGATGGGTAGTGAACGATTAACAAATGCTGGGACACAACCGAGGACGGCATGGGGCACACCTCGCGCGGTCACGCCTCGTCGGTGCTCCTGTGCCTGCAGGCGAGGGAGCCGGAGGGGCCGGAGGGTGGCGCGGGAGGGTCCGCCACCGCCCCGCGGCCGACTCGGGGGCGACAGCGCGTCGTCGCGGGCCGACCGGCGGAGAAAGAGCCCGTCGCGCACACACGTCCGCGCCGGCGGGGCGGGAGAGGAGGGTGTCGAGACAAGAGAGGAGGCAGGCGTAGAGACAAGAGGCGAGGCAGGCGTAGAGACAAGAGGCGAGGCAGGCGTAGAGACAAGAGGCGAGGCAGGCGTAGAGACGAGAGGCGAGGCAGGCGTAGAGACGTGGGCGGGACGTCTGTCCCAAGAGTCGTGGCAATAAGGTGTAAGGTATATTTACACGATTATATGTTATAAACAAAAAGACTGAATAAAGTGAGACATATTGTGCGAGATCCAAGTAGGTGAAGTAATCTTGTCTGAGCTTACTTAAACAAAAAGACCGACTCATTGTAAGGTAGCATATTTGCCTGGTGTCGAAGAAACAGATAGTAGACGGCCGCCTGTGGATCCAACGAAGGTACAGGACCGACAACATTTGTCGTGACGCTACTTGTGACCCCATCCCAATTCCAGAAAAAGTCAATACCAAAAGAGTCCCATATACGGGCGATAACAATGGACAGTAAACTTTCCAAAGAGAAGATTTTAAAAATTAATACAATGTACATCACATACACACACAAATCAACGAGTCAACACAGGAGGAGAAACGTTGGGAAACCTGACATCGGACGGTCCGAGGAGACAGGTACCCTAACAAGGACGTTCTTATGACCTCACCCAAAGGTAAAGGAGAAGGTCCCCTAGAAGGGCTAGGTCCCCTAGGTCCCGAACTTGGATGCAGAGGACATGACTTCCACTTAAGAAATGGACGAACTCAGAAGTCCCTTTGGGGAAATAATACATATGAAGACAAATTTGTAGTTTGTCACCTTTCCAATTGTTACTCCAGAGTCTCAGGGGGGAATAGAAGGGCATAGGGAGAAGAAAGAAAGTCGTGAAAGGAGGAGACTTTAGAACGAGGCACACTTCCCTAGACTAGTCCTACTCTTTATAGGACTGCCGAGGTCTCGATCCTTCCCTCTCGTTTGAGTACTGGATCGAGAATGGACAAACTAGACTTACAACTGAAGGACCGGAAGAACAAATTAACGCCCTTCTGAGGCCACAAATAATCTGTTGATGTCCCAGCAGAAACGAAATAAGGACAGAGATAGGAATACAGGAAAAGCAATAATGTGAAAATACTTCAAGGCCTAGACCTTGTTATCTGCATGTCTAGGAGACAACGTTCGTTGTCTTTCGCGTCACATACCAGTAATCGTCTTTTTATTAAGTAGGTTTCTTTTGTTCCTAGATTGGCTAAGGTTCTCTTTCGACGTCTTAGTCCAAAACTTTTCCTGGTCTTCATCTGTTCCGAATACCTCACTCACCTCAGCACTAGTCTAAACCACACGACAAGGAATTGATTAACACAGACTGAGAAACGCTGGGGAAATCCTACAGTGGTCACTACATTTGGTCGAAAAAAATTTACTTAGTAAAGGAAATTCTAAGGTACGAGTTTCCTTTTTCAAAGATTATTCGAATTCAACCCAGTATCCGGGTAGGAATGAGTCCCTCCCGTCTTATAACGATAATAAGAGTATAAGAGAGGTCGTCTCTTCCACGAGTGACGTTTCGTCTGCGTTACACGAAAACGGTCTCCCTTAGGATTCATCGTTTTCGTTGTACTCTAAAGAGAACCTACTATTAACTAAACAAATAAAGTGTTACATTTTCAATAAAAACTGGTGACCGTCAGAAGAGATCCTTCTAGAAAGTCTATAATAACAGAGGGGCCCCCGTCTACCTGTCAAGAGAATATACCGTAGGTACTACCATTTACTAATTATCCACGGATCTCAGTTTTACGTTTCATTTAGAGCAAGGTAAGACGGACCCATCGAAAGGAAAGTGAACGTACCCAGGGAAGAGAACCAAAATGAAAAATGACTTTTTAACGAAAAGAAAAAGTCACGTCAGGAACGACGTAACCGGTTTAGAATGAAATAAGGAATTCATTAACTTTTTGGCTAGATTGTGGAGTAGTCACCTCTTTTTCCATCCGAATCTTAGAAAGGGAAAGTAACCACGGAAATGTCTGGGTCAATCATATTCTGTCTAAAATCTTTGTGACAAGAATTTCAAATTTTAATTCAACAAGTTTCCATGTACATCGATAAAGTAATAGAGGCTACCATCTCATGTAACTACACCCGACACCAATACTTTAACGATAAAATAAAAATCGATTACTTTCATCTTTAAATTTCACAACTTTAAACCCAGACATAAAATTAGTACAAAGAGTTTTCACTGAACCCAACTCTAAACTATTAAGACATCTCTCTTATACTCGAGGACCTAAGAACGTCTGGACACATAGGAACATTTTAGGCAAGAAAGGTCCACACCTTCTACATAGTTTACTCTTTCCCGCACACGTCTGGAGGACCAACTCTTGTACACAGTCCGAAAGTTGTTTGTATCAAGGAAAGGTAGGGACCGAAGAAAAGCGTACTGACACGGTGGGTCTCCTCTGTCTCCGTTCTATCAACACCCGCTTCCTGAATCGGACTCTGAACTTAAGTTTTGGCTTTAGACGGTGCACGATCGATACACCGATGACCGTTCACTGGATTAAAGAGTCTCGAAATCGTAGAAGTAAGTCTTTTGGTTTGGTTTTTATTACTAAAAAACTGACACTAACACTAACAAGTCTAGGTCACTCTGTGAACGACACGGACAAGAGACGTGTACGACTCCTGAGTTATTTGACATTGATAATTACCGTTGAGCGTATGTGCTGACTGAGTAAAGATGATAACTGTCGTTTATGAGATATTATGTAAATTTCGTCGAATTACTAAACGAAGAAGTCAGACAGATCTCCTAAACCAAGTATACTTATGTCACCGAGACTACACTTTGGTGTCGTGTGACACATTGAGTGTTAAAGGATCTTACAAAGACCTCGTAGTCAAGTCAAGTCAAGTTAGTGAGTCAGCACAGACTGAGAAACACTGGGGTACTTAGCGTCGTGCGGTCCGGAGGGACAGGTAGTGGTTGAGGGTCTCACGTGACTCTGAGTGCAGGTAGGTCAGGCACTACGGTAGGTCGGTAGAGTAGGAGACAGCAGGGGGAGAGGAGGACGGGGGTTAGGGACGGTCGTAGTCTCAGAAAAGGTTACTCAGTTGAGAAGCGTACTCCACCGGTTTCATGACCTCAAAGTCGAAATCGTAGTAAGGAAGGTTCCTTTAGGGTCCCAACTAGAGGAAGTCTTACCTGACTAACCTAGAGGAACGTCAGGTTCCCTGGGAGTTCTCAGAAGAGGTTGTGGTGTCATGTTTTCGTAGTTAAGAAGCGACGAGTCGAAAGAAGTGTCAGGTTGAGAGTGTAGGTATGTACTGATGACCTTTTTGGTATCGGAACTGATCTACCTGGAATCAGTCGTTTCACTACAGAGACGAAAACTTATACGACAGATCCAACCAGTATTGAAAAGAAGGTTCCTCATTCGGAGAAAATTAAAGTACCGACGTGATTGGTAGACGTCACTAAAACCTCGGGGTTTTTATTTCAGACTGTGGCAAAGGTGACAAATGGGTAGATAAAGGGTACTTCACTACCCTGGCCTACGGTACTAGAAGCAAAAGACTTACAACTCGAAATTCGGTTGAAAAAGTGAGAGGTGAAAGTGGAAGTAGTTCTCCGAGAAATCAAGGAGAAGTGAAAGACGGTATTCCCACCACAGTAGACGTGTATACTTCAATGACTATAAAGAGGGCCGTTAGAACTAAGGTCGAACAAAGGAGGTCGGGTCGCACAGAGTACTACATGAGACGTATCTTCAATTTAGTCGTCCCACTGTTATATGTCGGAACTATATGAGGAAAAGGATAAACCTTGGTCAGACAACAAGGTACAGGTCAAGATTAACAACGAAGGACTGGACGTATATCCAAAGAGTTCTCCGTCCCGTCCACCAGACCATAAGGATAAGAAAGTCTTAAAAGGTGTCAAATAACACTAGGTGTGTCAGTTTCCGAAACCGTATCAGTTATTTCGTCTTTATCTACAAAAAGACCTTGAGAGAACGAAAAAGGTACTAGGTCGCCTACCACCGTTAAACTAGAGACCAAGGAGACGGAAAAGATTTTGGTCGAACTTGTAGACCTTCAAGTGCCAAGTACATAACGACTTCGGACCGAACCTCTTAAAACTCGTAATGAAATGGTCGTACACTCTACTCACGTTAACACGACATCAAACTCGTAAGAAACCGTAACGGAAGGAAACCCTAACCTTCCTTTTGACTGGAAAAGGTCAGGAACCGGTGACGACTCAAAAGATTTAAACGACCGTAAAACTCACATCGTGAAAGTGTCGTAGTAGAAAGTCCTAAACTTTATCGAGTGGACCTTAAGGTAGTGGAGGTGATCGAAACAACCATCACTACGAAAGATTCTGGGTGAACTGAAGTGTAAGGTCCTACAGACCGAGATCTACTCACTAGTGTGGTAGCACTAATAGACCCAGCACTTCTAGAAAAAACATGTCAAGAAGACACATAAGAACGGTGGAGAAGAATTATAGAAGACGAAGACAATCCAGGTATGGTAAAGACAGGAAATAGCTCGGGTAAAAACGTACTTTACAGGGGAACCATAGAGATTAAAAGAACTTCTCGAGAGATCAGAAAGGGTAAGAAAACAAAAGGAGATAAAGAAACGTAACTAGCGACTTCTTCCGAAAGAATAGAGAAGAACGATAAGAAACCTTGAGACGTAAGTCTACGAACATAGAAAGGAAAAGAGGAACTGAAACCGAAGAGAAGAAAAGTGTCGATAAACATTCCGGAGGGGTCTGTCGGTAACACGAAAAGACGTAAAGAAAAGGCACCCCTACCAGAACGAGGGACGGAGGACATGTATGGAGACGGTATCTACATTACTTTACTTAGTAATCCTTTTACAAAACACAAGTATGTCCTAACCCTTTAAAAACTAGTTGGTTTAAAATATATGACAGATATAATGTCCTGAAAAGTCTCGGAAATCGTCTGTTCGTACGCACAACTCAAAGGTCTCTGTTTAGTGCATCCGTCTCAAAAGACTATGACCAGACAAAGACTGGTTATTTGTGTAATAGTACCCTAGTCCCGATAAGTCTTTTCGTGACACTACCGTGTCGAGAAAATAATGGGTGAACGGTTCTCCGGGCGTCACACCGGTATTGTGTCTCAGGTCGAACGGGTCTCGTCAGTGACACTTCACACTTAAATTAGGTCAACGAGAACTTTCGACCTGAAAAAAAGAGAAGGGGGTTTAACTTAACGTCGGATACTCTTTGTTTAACGGAGGGGTGACAAGGGTGAAGACGAGTCAGACATTCACAATCCTTTACGGCATTTTCTCTTTAAAATTAAGGACGTCGTTATTTATACGTTTATGAGTAAAAGAGGTTTATACCGATCCGTAGTAAAGGGGAGAAAGGGGTGGAGTCTCCGGGATTCGTCCAAACTTAGACAACTGTTTCGAAAAAGGTCGGTAGAGCGACTGAAAAAGAAAACACACGATCGTTAGACACTCGGTATAAGGGTCCCTTGGGCACACCTCTCGCTCACACGAGAGGGGACGAGGGGAAGAGGAGGAGGAAGAAAGAGGCAGAGAGAGAAATTAAGAAGGAGAAAGGGGAGGGTATGAGGGAGGTAGGAAGAACCGGACAGGGTAGAAAGATAGGAAAAGGGGTACGGAGTAAAGAACCTTCTGAACGGTGCCTCACCTGTGCAACTTAGAGTACCTTAGCGGCTGGACGGTTCAGGTCTTGACTCAGCCAGAGTCAGAGACGACAACTGTAGACAGTAGGGTCAAATTAGGAAACAGGGATCGGATGGTAACTGGAGGTTCCTCAAAACGAACGTCTTATAACTTCAGGATATAAAAAAATTACACACTTCACAAGATCAAAAGAGGTCTAAAGACACGGGTTCACTTACAATTCGTTTTCTGTTTCTTTTTTGTAAAGTCTATAGGCACTCAGGAATTTTCATGTTACTACGAAGGTAGGTTTCGACTACAACCTCTATCCTGTCCTTTCTTTTTTAGAGCCCCTTATCAATTTCTCTAACGAGTTTCGAACGTGAAGTCTAGTTTCTCGCGGTAAAGGATTCCAAACGAAGTACACTGAACCCGTTCTGAAAGAAATCACAGAACAACAGGTGAGTAAGATAATTCACTATTATACATATAAAAGTCCTAGAAGAACCGCTACCCATAATGTCATCCTATGTCAGAACAGAAACGTGAATCCCTTTATTAAACTCGAAGTGTTTTAGCTCTGGCCCAACCCCACGTCATATCTGTTCCACCTACTACCCTTTTTCGTTTAAGACGTACGACCACAATTTAGAGGGGATCCAACGGGTGGACACATGAAGATCTCGGATCCTCTTACCCACCGCACATCACTCACGAGTGACTGACACACAAATTCCTAGTTTATCTACGGAAGTGTCCAAGTCGACACTTGTGAACTGGGCCCATAAGTGCACACCTCAACGTACAGTGCCGAGTCAATGCGGTACTGATTCACCACATCACACTAGCAATTGTGGTCGACCTCTCGGCACTCGCCATTCGGGTCCCAGCCGACACAGAGTAGACACACCAAAGCACGTTCAATGGCTCAAAAAGATTCGGACTGAACGGAGTAGAGACGTCACCCCTGTCACTCTCGAAGTTCTCCAAAGTGCGTTACTAACTACTCCTGTCTCACACACCTTATGGAAACGTATCATGGACCGTGCATCATTCGTAAGTCAAGTCAAGTCAAGTCAGCGAGTCAGCACTGGCTGAGAAACGCTGGGGTATTTAACGTCGTGCGGTCCGGAGGGACACATAGTTCACCCAAGTTTAACCTAGTCAGGGGTCGTTGTGTCATCCAGCGCCCTACGAGACCTTCCATTTGACATACTTTTAACATTCATGTCCGGAACTCAGGTTTCTCTTTTGCACCGCGACATAATGTGACAGTTATTCAGTGACGGGGCCGGGGAGTGGGGTACGGACGTTCGTACCACTATCAAGTATCGCGTAGAGTACACCACGGTAACGGAAGAGGTGTATCTTACGAAATATTTATGAATAAAGTATTGCGTAGAGTATCTTGCGAAATATTTGTCAATAAAGTTCTACGACGAGACCTCGTCACCAAGCAAAAATTTGTAAAAAAATTTAACCTCCTATTACCCGAACGTCACACCACAGCCACAGAGTCGGTATGTCGTCGAACTTAGCATTGACATGGATGTAGGGAGGGAGGACGCGGAGGGAAGGTGGGGGCGTGGGTGGAAGATCCAAGAAGGTCCGACCGGGGACACGATACATCGTGATCAATAAATGACGTGTGTGCCACGACATGCGTACAGTTCCGAAGAGAGTCAAGCAGGGTCGGGGAGGAAAGGGACGACACAGATGGTCAGGAAAGAGGTACAGACGCAGAGATAAGGACGGGACGTCTATTCAGGTAGCCATGATAAAAAGATCTAAAGTATAAGTATACGTAATTACATGTCATAAACAAAAAAGGAAGACTGAAGTGAGACATGTTGTCCGAGGTTCAAGTACGTAGAGTGATTTTGGCTGAGATTACACAGGGAAAAGACCGGCTCACTGTGTGGTAACACATATACATGGCGTTGGAGAAATAGGTGCGTAGACAGCTACCTGTAGGCTAACGAAGGCACAGGACCGATAACATTTGTCACGACGTCTCTTGTGACCCCATGTGCACAGAAAAACTTAACAGGAAAAGAGTTCCATATCCGGGTCACCACCTCAACCACCGAGTATACCATCAAAATAAGGACAAAAAAATTCCTCAGAGGTATGACAAGAGGTATCATCGACATAGTTAGATGTAAGGGTGGTTGGCACGTTTTCCTAAGGGAAAAGAGGTGTAGGAGAGGTCATACATAATAAAGATCCAAAAAACTGTTACCGGTAAGACTGCCCAAGCTCCGCTGTGGACACAGGGGTCGGGAGGGGTGGGCGTCTGTAAGTCGCCATAGACGTCAGTAAAAACCAACAGTGCTGACGTCGTCACCCCGCCGACTCACGAGGACCGGAAATCCCCGACCTCCAGCCCTACGACCATTTATGACGAGCCTCGTGTCCCTTCCTACCCGGCGTCTCGGGTCTGACTCTTTCGGACGAGACCTAAACACCGAACCCTTTGTACACTGACAAAGGTCTGGGGAACAGTCTCAGTCGGTAAAAGTTTCTATTCCTTAAATATTTTAATAAAACTCTCAAACTTCTTCCCAATTCATTTCGTCGGTCAGACCGACACTCTTGACACCATTCCCCTCGTAGAGCCCTTTGGGGTGGGGACAAGGAGAAGGACCTCGTGCCGACGGTCCGACACCCCAGTCCTACCCTGACGTCAGACTACTTGTGGGAAACTCGTTTACTAGGGGACGAAACCTTACAGAAGTTACTCCGGAAAAGTTTTTAAGTCTACGTGAGTGATCACTGTTCTAGGATTAATTGGGTCTAAAGTAATTTTTATTTCTCTCGACAAACGTCACTACGTCTTAAAAAAGTAATCCACCATTTCGTTGGGACACTCCATCCGGCTATTTCGATTAGACCCGTCGTTATTATTGTCATTGTCGGTAGTAGTCGCCATTTCTGAGGCGGACGGTCACGTCTTCTACATCCTCTGCACCCAAGCTAGGGGCCCAGTCCTTCTGGGGACCTCCTCCTTTACCGTCGGGTGAGGTCACAGGAACGGACCCTTTAGGGTACCTGTCTCCTCGGACCACCCGGTGTCAGGTACCCCAGCGTGTCTCGGTCTGTGCTGACTCGTACGAGAGTGCGTGTGTGACGTAAAGAACCGACTGCCACGTCCTCACCCAAGAGTCCAGTGGCCACCCACACAATCTAATAAGTTTATTGTATTTAACGTGCAGTGTAACCCTTTTAACGGGTCCCTTCGTATTGTTTTTCACATAGTCACAAAAGTGGTCCCAGACTAAGAGCGGCTTCTGTCCAGTAGTACGAGATTAGTGCAGCGGCCCTACAATAAGAACATCGAAGGAGGTCCGTAAGGGACGTTCTCCGGAACGCTCCCTCTGTCTAGATTTCCGACGGATCCCTTTGACCTTTTTCGCGCAGAACACACGGACACACACACACACACGTCCATGCGCACACAGGGGACACACGTACAGGTACGTCCATGCACACACAGTGGACACACGCACAGGCACGTCCATGCGCACACAGGGGACACACGCACACGCACGTCCATGCGCACACAGGGGACACACGCACACACACGTCCATGCGCACACAGGGGACACACACACACACACGTCCTTGCACACACAGGGGACACACGCACACACACGTCCATGCACACAGGGGACACACGCACACACACGTCCATGCGCACACAGGGGACACACGCACAGGCACGTCCATGCGCACACAGGGGACACACGCACACACACGTCCATGCGCACACAGGGGACACACGCACACACACGTCCATGTGCACACAGGGGACACACGCACACACACGTCCATGCGCACACAGGGGACACACGCATACGCACGTCCATACGCACACAGGGGACACACGTACACACACGTCCATGCCCACACAGGGGACACACGCACAGGCACGTCCATACGCACACAGGGGACACACGCACACACACGTCCATGCGCACACAGGGGACACACGCACACACACGTCCATGCGCACACAGGGGACACACGCACACACACGTCCATGCGCACACAGGGGACACACGCACAGGCACGTCCATGTGCACACAGGGGACACACGCACAGGCACGTCCATGTGCACACAGGGGACACACGCACACACACGTCCATGCGCACACAGGGGACACACGCATACGCACGTCCATACGCACACAGGGGACACACGTACACACACGTCCATGCCCACACAGGGGACACACGCACAGGCACGTCCATGTGCACACAGGGGACACACACACACACACGTCCATACGCACACAGGGGACACACGCACACACACGTCCATGCGCACACAGGGGACACACGCACACACACGTCCATACGCACACAGGGGACACACGTACACACACGTCCATGCGCACACAGGGGCACACACAGAGGACACACGCACACACACGTCCATGCGCACACAGGGGACACACGCACACACACGTCCATGCGCACACAGGGGACACACGCACACACACGTCCATACGCACACAGGGGTCACACGCACACACACGTCCATGCACACACAGGGGACACACGCATACGCACGTCCATACGCACACAGGGGCACACGTACACACACGTCCATGCGCACACAGGGGACACACGCACACACACGTCCATACGCACACAGGGGACACACGCACACACACGTCCATACGCGCACAGGGGACACACGCACACGTCCATGCGCACACAGGGGACACACGTACACACACGTCCATGCACACACAGAGGACACACGCACACACACGTCCATGCGCACACAGGGGCACACACAGAGGACACACGCACACACACGTCCATGCGCACACAGGGGACACACGCACACACACGTCCGTGCGCACACAGGGGACACACGCACACGGGGGACACACGCACACAGGGGACACACGCACACAGGGGACACACGCACACGCACGTCCATGTCCACACAGGGGACACACGCACACACACGTCCATGCGCACACAGGGGACACACGCACACACGTCCATGCACACACAGAGGACACACGCACACACACGTCCATGCGCACACAGGGGACACACACACACCCACGTCCATGCGCACACAGGGGACACACGCACACACACGTCCGTGCGCACACAGGGGACACACGTACACAGGGGACACACGCACACACACGTCCATGCGCACACAGGGGACACACGCACACACACGTCCATGCGCACACAGGGGACACACGCACACACACGTCCATGTGCACACAGGGGACACACGCACACACACGTCCATGCGCACACAGGGGACACACGCACACACACGTCCGTGCGCACACAGGGGACACACGCACACGGGGGACACACGCACACAGGGGACACAAGTACACACACGTCCATGTCCACACAGGGGACACACGCACACACACGTACATGCGCACACAGGGGACACACGTACACACACGTCCATGCGCACACAGGGGACACACGCACACGCACGTCCATGTCCACACAGGGGACACACGCACACACACGTCCATGCGCACACAGGGGACACACGCACACACACGTCCGTGCGCACACAGGGGACACACGCACACGGGGGACACACGCACACAGGGGACACACGCACACAGGGGACACACGTACACACACGTCCATGTCCACACAGGGGACACACGCACACACACGTCCATGCGCACACAGAGGACACCCGGACACGCACGTAAGTGCACGGACACACATACAGGGGACACCCACCCACACATAAAAGAGACGCTCACACACATAGACACACACTACCGTACACACACAGGTAGACACCCACACACGTTTACGTGGACAAACACAAGACCAGTGTCTGGTCTTCGATGGAAACGACTCATTAATGTGACAGTCCACGTTATCGTAAACCCCTCAGACTACAACCTTAACGGAACCTCAACTATTAACGAACCGGGGCCTCGACGGGGGCTCAACTCAGACTTGCCCACTAGACGCCCCACGAAAAGGGACTGAGTTGTCCGGACCCTACATCTGTCATAGACTCCTCGCGACGGAGGGAGCTTCGGTTCCCCTGCAGGACCCCCTTGGAGGGTCCTACGAAGTCCCAGTGACTAGTCCCAGACGAGGTACCCGACCCGTCGGGACCCAGTCCTGGTGCGTCTCGAAACAAAGGAAGTAACGATGGGAGAAAAATGGTAAACTAAAAGACCAAATAAAAAACCGGGTCGGTACACTCTACCCCCTTAGGTCCCTTCGGTCTGCGGTCTTTACTGAGGCCAACAATTGGATTACTACAGGTGTGACACCGTTCTTAGGAGACGCAGTAGACTACACTGACGGACCGTGACCCCCGTCGCACCCAGGAAAGGACAAGAACTGTAGGGGATTTCGGTTTCTACAAAGGGGACAAGTGAGACAAAAACTTATAAAATCTAGAGAGACTACTAAGGAGCCTCTGAAGTATAAGATATGTGTATGTAGAGAGATAGGAAACCTTATCATTAAGGAAAAGATTTTTGGATAAGATGTTTAAAAGAGGGGTCTATGTCATCCCATCTGGTATTCCTGTAGTTGAAGTGGCAATAAACATTGAGTACACAAGTAAGGTATGTATAAAAAGTAAAAATAAAGACAGAAAACCCCTCTCGCGACACGACCCGGAGGGAACGACACGCTCGAAAGAGATCAACACCTCTTGTCCCAGAGGAGAGACCAACGCCACACGCCCGAAGAGTGGCGGGACCGAAGAGAACACTCCGGGGCCGAGGTCACGAGTGCCCGAAGGCATCGACACCGTGCACCCGAGCCATCGCCCCGGGGGCCGAGTCCTCGTGTCCGAGTCGTCAACACCACGGACCCGAATCGACAAGACGTCGTACTCCCCAGAAGGACCTGGTCCCTAGTTTGAGTGCGAAGGACGTAGCCGACCACATAAGAAATGGTGACTCGGTAGACCCTCCAGGGTGTCTATAAAAAACTCATAAATGATGGAAGTTCTGAAACCCTTGGTCGACATTTACCTATAAATTTAAACGAAGAGAAAAGAAGTATCTCGAATACAAGAACAATCCTTTCTGCCATTTGTCTTGTGTAGTGATTTTAACTAGTATAAGGAACTACTCTTCCTTTACGCTGTACACGGGCCCCACATGCACACTGAAAGTCACACCGGCGGACCTTGCGGCAGGACTCACAATCATAGACTCGTTTCTGGTCCTCCTGAACTCCTCGGCCGATTCCACGTGTCGACCCCTTCTCTCCAACTCCGTCTCCTTTGTCGTGCCCGTCTCAGGACCCACATCTTGTCTCGGACCGCACAAGTTCCCTACCGTCTCCATGACTTCCCGACCTTGCCTCCGCTCTCCCCACCCTTTTCAACTACCCCCACAGACGCCATGAGCCCCCGTGTGCCTGCCCCGCCGACGACGCCACTGGAACCGGAAATGAATTCACTGTGCCCTCTCCTCCCCTGCCAAGACTCATCCCCATACTACCCTAGCCAGTACACAACACCCACAAATTAAAAATAAATAAAAAATAAGAACCGACGTACCCCAGAAGGAACGGTACGTGTCCAGAGAGATCCACGTCGCTCTCTCCCCGAGGAGAAGCGACACCCCGGTCCGCAGAGCCGCGTCCCCGGAGAGTATCGTCTCGGGCACGAGACCCGTGCGCCGGAGTCGTCAACGCCACGTGCCCCGAAGGACCGAGGTTCCGTCCACCCTAGAAGGGCCTGGTCCCCATCTGCGGCACAGGGGACGCGACCGTCCACCTAAGGATAGGTGACACGGCGGCCCCTTCAGGACAGAACACAAAATTAGTTTGGTACGACCGACGACTCGTCGCTACCCTGACGTACCTCCTGTGTTCTCGGCTTCGGCTCCCGTGACTCCCCGGCGACACTTGGGCGGGGGGGGTCTCTGTCTTCCCGTCGGACCCGGTCCTGTCTTCTGCCCCTCCGCCCCTCTCTACCGGTCTCGCCCATGAGGACGTCCCTCTCTCGTGTCCTAAATATATCATGGACACACAGATAGTCCTCTCGTTAAGAATTTCTCAATGTCACATGCGCAAGTTATTTTATTACCTTAATCTCGACATTCTCATAAATATACGAAATATCAAAACGTACTTTCGAAGTTCCACTTGTCGTTACCCTGTCATTTAAAGGATCCAATATTTTTACGCATATACATGTGTTTATACGATAAAGGTACAAAAATTTTCAGACTTATGTCGTTTGAAATTGGCATCAAAGAAGGTTCGACCTATTGACTTTGACTCAACACTTTCCCTGTAAAACTTATAGTGGACCTAATCAAAAACGTCCGAAAAACCAACAAAGATGTTCGATTCAGCGAAGTCCGTACAGGTTGAGAAACGTCGGGGTACCTGACATCGGGCGGTCCGAGGAGACAGGTGTCTTAGGAAGTCCGTTCTTATGACTTCACTCAACGGTACGGGAGGAGGTCCTCTAGAAGGGTTGGGTCCCTAGTTTGGGTGTAGAGGACGTAACTGTCCATCTAAAAAATAGCGATCTTGGTGGACCCTTCGGGGAAAAACATTCGGCACAAGTAACGAAAAGTGACAAAAAAAAAAAAGGATTATTTTCCTTTCCCCTTTATATCAGTGGAAGGTTTCGAATAATATTTCTGTAAAAATATTTCTGGTATTGTTTGGGGTACAGGGTATTTCGTCCGTACATAAGAGTCTTTCCGGCAATGGTTCCAAACCAAGTAAAAAAGTGACACCGGTCAACATTTTAGAAACTCCTTTTGTTTTAGAAAATAAAGACACAGACTGAGTTCCAAAAGGAGAAGACACACCGTTGACTCTTGTTTTAGCCCGTAACAACCAAACGTTAGTCTTAGATCCTGAAGTCCCCCGTTCAGGATGGTCGAAGTCGACGGTCGGTAGTCCCACCTCTGCCTTTATGACAGCCCTTAACCGTGACCGGAAGTTAAGTCTTTGACGAGAAGCTCACCTTTGACCTCTGCGACCTTTACTTTGACGTCAACAAGTCAAGATGAATTCAGAAGTGCAAATATGTAAGGTAGAAGGTTCCTGACCCTCCAGGAGTATTGTGGCGGTTAGCCAATTACTTTACATTGGTTCTTATCTCCGGCACCACAACTTCGGATTGGAGTGGAGTAGGTCAGTCTAGACACTTTAGAACCACTAGCCGACACAGGATGAGAAGCGTCGGGGTACCTGACATCGGGCGGTCCGAGGAGACAGGTGTCTTAGGAGGTCCGTTCTTATGACCTCACCCGACGGTGAAGGACGAGGTCCCCTCGAAGGGCTGGACCCCTAGCTTGGACGTCGGGGACACAGAGGACGTTATCAACCGCCGACGAAACGGAGGACACGGTGGACCCTTCGGGTTAGTTCTTCCATCCGCAAACGATTATTTCTCCCAAAATATTAAGATCCCTTTAGACACTACAGGTTTAAGTTTAGAACAGAGATATAAACTGAAAAAGACTTACACGTTAACTGTCTTTATCGATGTCAGAGAAAATACCCACCTAGATTTTATCAGTCTCTACTAGACACAGTACCTTCGACAGTATAAAGAGTCCTCATCGTTATCCTTGGTATTTTAATAAACGATGGAAACTCAGGTGACACTGGTTTAGTAAAAAACTTTATATACTTTAGTCTGTGAGATTTCCGACAGTGTTTTACGGCGGTTCGGATTCAGAAGAAAACGAAGTCCCGTCATCACTGTTCGGTGTCCCGTTGTGTACCCAAAAACTCAAACCTTCAGACGGTAGTCGCTCCGATCCCGACGGACACCTAAACGACGGGTTCTGACCTTTTGTGACTTAACATTTCTTGTAACAAGAGGTCAGCATGGAGGGTAACTTTACCACCGACAAGAAGACTCAATCACGGTTCCTTTGCAATCGGCGTGACTGTAAGAGTACATATTGCGTGGTCTTGGGTCTTCTTTGATCCAATCACCAAGAGTCAGATCGTGGCAGGGGTGGACCTCTGCGTACCGTTACACCTCTCTGTCAGAACCACAGTATTAGACCCCTCCGCCAGAACGACCCTATATTACTCTGGTACCTACGACAATCGTCCGAGGGGCCCACCGTCTCACCATTTCTTAGGTGGACGTTAAGTCCTCTGCTAGGGACCCAGCCCTTCTAGGGGACCTCTTCCTTTACCGTTGGGTGGGGTCATAAGGTCGGACCCTTTAGGGTACGTGTCTCCTCACACCGTCCGATGCCAGGTACCCTAGCGTTTCCCATTCTGTGCTGAATCGTCAACTTATTGTTATTGTTGTATGAGGAATCGTCACCTTGCCACACTAGAGTCGACAAAAAGTTTCCACGGAGACTAAAGGGGCACCTTTCCACGTGACATACACCCGGTCGTGACTCTTAAGCTTCCAATAGTGAGATTCGGTGCGCTCTCTTCTACCACCAAACTCACTCTCCTGTCATCCCTACTTCTCTTCGTCTTCCCATGTATAAATCCAGTGGTTCCAGTCACTGTCCTTCCTTAGTTCTCGCTGAGTTGTCCCTCGACCTCGACAAACACTTACCTTCAAAGCAAATTAATCTCCTATTTCGGGCCCCTCCTTTGGGGGAACTCTCATACATAGTACACCCTGCGTCACTCCGGACCTTCGTCCTCGGGACGGAAGTGATGTGGTTCACAGTCTACGGTCGACCCCAGTTCCTTCGTCGACCTGTACCCACCCATATGACCCTCCCGTCTCGTGGCGGCGCCCGTCCTCCCTGTGTGGGCCTTCGGGGTAGAGTGTCCGTCATAGATTCGTATGCGGGACCTGCTCGACAAAGACCGATCTTTTGTCCTCTCCCAACTACCACTTGAGAACCCCGTGGCGGTGTAGACCTCCGCCTTATCTTCTTCTTCGTGGGCTCTCCGTCGCTCTCTTGTCGTCACGTCTTTACGTCTCCGAAACCTTCCCACCTCACTCACGGGACGCAGTCGGTGGTGGCCTCCTACCCCCTCCAGGTCCCTGGAGTCGTCGCAGCCCCAGTCGTCCCTCGCAGTGCTTTGTCCGAGACACCTTAGAGTCCTCTCCTCGGGTCCACCCGTCGTAGTCCTCCGTGGGCAACCATGGGATCTGAAAGACTACCGTGAAGACAAACAGTGAATACCTAATCTCTGTGTTTATTTATTAATTTATTCTTGCTTGTTTTGGTCAGACCAAAGTGCATATACTTAGTCTTTAAAGAGAGTCGACTCAAGTACATATACCCTGCGTGTGATCATTTATAGACGTACACAAGTAGATAAATTACAAATCTACGTTCCCATATGTCCCGCAAGGAGTGTGTCCAACGCGTCATCCACGGACCGCAACGTCTCCACTCCTTTCTGTGCGACAACGGAAATAGGACTGCTTTCCTGTCCTGTTTTTCTCCGCTGGTCGTCCTTTGAGACATTCGACTCATCGTCGGACTCCCTCTGTCGGCACCGCGTACTTCCCACTCGTCACCGCCCCGCAGAGGGCACGTCCACCCGACTAAGGTCCTGAGCGACTTGAATTCCTGCCGGGTCGCCTCGTCTCAGGCCGCCTCGGGGGCTCGCCCCTCCACTGGACGTGTAACTCTTCGTGGGATACACTCCCCGTCCGCGTCCTGACCCGATCCCTTCGTCCGTCCCGGAGGAATCCTCCTTTGAACCGTTAAGTAAACTTATAAGTAAACGATAAGTAACTTATAGACAGGTTTCAACGGCCTTGTTGATAAAGAAATTTTTATTTTTGGAAAAAAAAAAACTCATTGTGTACTTAGTCTTTCTTCATAAAGGATCATGTTATAAGGATCTGTCGTAAAATCGTTAAGCTCAATTTTTTAGACTTTGTGAACGGATGAAAATCCGGTTCCTAAGGTAAAGATCCTTAAATTTGAGTCCTTTATTAAAAGGTTCACGTGTTCAACTATATATTCTTATAAGTGAATGTAAAGATTTTGTTAAGACACGAATTTGGATCAGACCGCCGCCAGCGCCAAATCAGCGACTCAACCAAAACTAAGAAGACTGGGGCGGTCCGAGGAGACAGGTACCCTAAAAGGGTCCGTTCTTATGACTCACCCAACGGTAAGGGAAGAGGTCTCAGAGAAGGGTTGGGTCTCTTACACCAGAGGACGTAACGTCCGCCTAAGGAATAGCGACTCTGTGGTCTTCAGACGAACTTTGATCATCTACAATAGTTTACGTTAAATATGGAATTCTCTCGACTAAAAAAAAAAATTTCTTTTCTCACGGACTACATCGTTTTATAATTTTTATTAGATTACAAGTAATTATACTTAACCAATTATGAAGGACCAGGAGAGTAATATCTCGGTATTGTTAAAGACTTTATCAATAAAATAACTGTACTCTTTTTAGGTATTATAAATCGTTCGTTTCTACTCAGTTTTTCTCGTTTCTATTAAAATAAACATAAATATAATCTTTAACTTTGTACAGGATATCTATATGTATATTTTGTCTGATTCTTATCAGTAAAAAAGGACTCACAACTCTACGACCCATTAAGAATGAAGAAAGATGAAAGGAAACAATAGACTAAAAAATTTTTTTACTCGTAGTACTTCATGAAACACAATCTTTTTGTCATTTAAGTAATGACACAAATTTGTTGTTTGAAATCGTCGTTGTCTTTTCCTGTAAAAACACTCAATTCACGACCTCAAATTCGTGCAGAAATCCTTGGTGACTTATGTCGGGGGTGGAGTAAAGCTTTCTTTCCTCCCAATCTTAATTGTAGGTGACACTGCTGGTGGACAAGACCTTTTGTCCGGTCTACCGCAAATAGAAGAGAGAGACTACACGAAATTCTCACACAATAACCTGGAACATCTTCGAAGAGCCATCGTTGTTCATGTTTTGTAGAAACGTTGATCCAGTAAGGTTAATAGAAGATTGTTTCTCCGTTCTATAAATTTTTACAGACAGAGTGTTGAACAGGACAGCTATATCTTACGTAAACAGGTTTCCTCAAGTACAAATATAGGTAGGAGAGCAAAAACAACCCATCCTACAAAAGTCAAAACATTGGTGTAAGAGAACGCAAACTCATCGACTGGGACCTTCCGTGTCCTATACTAATTCTGTACGGGTGTCTGTTAATGTGATGTGATGTATCCTGTCTAACCAATTTTTTTTTAGTAGTGTAACGTTCCACTTACCGTAAAGGTTCCAAAACAAAACAAATTCAGTTTCAAATGTCTTCCACGTAGCGTGCAAGTATGCAAAGTACCTGACTTGAACTCATTAGTAAAAATAAAAGCATCGTTTTTGCAGGTTTCTGGAGTCAGATCGTGTCTACTGGAAGGTAAATATAACATTTAATTTTGTTATTTTGGGTTCGGTCACATTTAACCATCTGGAAAAACAAGTTACGAAGTAGAAGACACGTGTCTAAGAAAAATAATACCTAAAAGGTACGATGTCTAAAAGACTGATGACCCGACAATCTCCCCGATTTACTGAGTTGAATCCGTACCCAATTAACCACTGGTAAGTTGTTCATACAAAACTTGTGGAGAACTTCACGTATGAAACGTTTAGGACTTTAAACCACGCCGTATATCCCTTCCTAATCCGTAATTTAAGGTCGAGTAGAAAAAATTTTCAAAGTACTTAAAAGAATTTACAAGTCCATAACTCCACAGAAATGTAGACTCTAAATGTAGAGTCACCCCACAAGCAAGACTTCAGACGTGGATTCCACTTTTAGTACAAAACAGGTCCGAGTAGATTTAGACGGACAGGTCGTCCCGTACCTCGTAGGAGAGTCCTGGACCTTCAGGACAGAGAACAACTAAGGTGAAACACACACCTACGAGCCAGCGCCGTCAGGACAGGCAGAGAAACGTTGTGGTACCTGACATCGGGCAGTCCGAGGAGACAGACACCCTAAGAGGTCCGTTCTTATAACCCTACCCAACGGCACGGGAGGAGGTCCCCTAGAAGGACTGGGCCCCTAGTTTGGACGTGGAGGGCATAACATCCGCCTAAGAAATGGGGGACTCGGTGGAGCCTTCAGGGACCAAGATGAAGTTGAAGAGAGAAAAAGATTAGATTTCTTTACAAAAGATGAGATTACCCAATCTTTCGTCACGAAAATAAGTAGTACGTAAAGGGTTTCGAACAATGAGTGATCGACTTGAACGCACATTTTATATTATTTCGGATAAGTCAGCATAACAAGGGATGTTTCCTAATTATTATAAAAAAACAACCTTGTTTTTTCCATACAACAGTCAGATACTTTAAATTAAATATCGATCATTCTATAAACGATGAAGTCGGAAATAGTTTCGTAAAGGTTCAAGATAAAAATTAGGTCCATTATTTTGTAGGTATATATTATATCATCACAGTGTACATACATTATGTAATATTTATTAATGTGTACATAATTTTGTACCGAGTTTTACAAAATTGACTCTCTTCACGTACCTAACGAATAAATGGCACTCATCCCGAACCGTTGGTCACTACATCATTAGTGTAAACCTCCTCTCAGTCCCATATTTTACTTTTAAGGTCATCCCATCTCTTTGTCTCAAATCATAAAAATTTTATAAAAGATCGGAGAGTGTGTGATAGACGGGAACTTCCAAAGTGTTTGAGGCCCGTTATAAGTCAGGGCGCGACCGAACGGGGAAAGTAGTGTCTGTTCGCTCCGACGGCGTGACGGCCCGAGACGGGAAGAGGACGCACGGGCGCCGGTAGGACCGAAAAGACTGTCCCGTGCGAGGGAACGAGACGGAGGGAGTGACCTGAAACGGAACGACATAAAGGGTCCCGGGAGGAACTGGAGCGGAGTGGATGTCTCTGGGACGAACTGGCAAAGAGTACCTCCACTGTAAGAAGGAGGAATCTTTAAGGTCTCGTCACCGGGTACCTTCCCCCGTCCAGACCTACGGAGTACCACTCGGCCATCGAGAAATTTTCGTACAAAAGGTCCCAAAAGGGGATCTCAGACTAAATAACCCAAGTCTCTTCCCTCAGTAACCCGTAACGAACCCTTAGACATAAAGATTTTCGAGAGGTCAATTAAGGTCACCTGACAACACGAGTCTTTTAGTCTTTGTAGGTCTCTAGAACGAATGACCTACAAATCGGGTCCGAGGGACCACCCCAAGTAATAGAAAAAGCAATAATGGCGTAGGAGGATTTAACTAATATTTATTGAGTCTCAGTCCCCAATAACAATAAAACGAAACCATCCATTAGTTTTTTAGTGAACAACGACAAGTCAGCGATTCAGTACAGGCTGAAAAACGGGGTACCTGACGTCGTGTGGTCCGAAGGGACAGGAAGTGGTAGAGGACCTCAAACGAGTTTGAGTACAGGTAACTCAGTCACTACGGTAGGTTAGTAGAGTAGGACACAGAGGGGGAAGAGGAGGACGGAAGTCAGAAAAGGTCGAAGTCCCAGAAAAGGTTACTCAGTCGAAAAGCTTAGTCCACCGGTTTCGTAACCTTGAAGTTGAAGTCGTAGTCAGACAGGTTACTTATAAGTCCCAACTAAAGGAAATCCTACCTGACCAAACTAGAGGAACGTCAGGTTCCCCGAGAGTTCTCAGAAGAGGTCGTGGTGTCAAGTTTGTGTAGTTAAGAAACCGCGAGTCGGAAGAAATACCAGAGTGCAGGTATGTACTGATGACCTTTTGGTATCGAGAGAGTTTAATATACCTGAAAACAACCGTTTCACTACGGAGACGAAGAATTATACGACAGATCCACATGACATCGAAAAGAAGGTTCCTCGTTCGTAGAAAGTTAAAGTATCGACTTCAGTGGTAGGTGTCTAAAAACTTACGACTCAAAATTCGGTCGAAAAAGTGAGAGGAGAAAGTAGGAGTAATTCTCCGAGAAACCAAGGAGAAGTCAAAGACGGTAATCTCACCATAGTAGACGTATAGATTCCATTAAGTAATAGTTTATTCCTAACTATTTACCTACCCAGAATTACGTGACTTGAGAAAGATCCTCTCAGAGAATCTCAGAGAATCGGATACTCTGTACTTTATGATTCCTTTAATTACCTCAGGATTCCTTTTTCATCTACTGCCGTTATTGACTTAGGGAACGTACGGTGATCCACTCACAAGTAAGAGTGAGAACTTAAAAATGAATTTTTTTCGATACTCCGAGACTTTAAGACGGTACACAAAGAAAGTTAGTTTCATTTACTAGAAAATTTCTGAAATTTTCGACAAAGATGTTTAAAGAGAGTTCAATAGGGATTGGTTTATTGTCAGTTTCCTAAAATAAAAATTACTCACCTCGAAACTTAGTCTTTTGTTTATACGTCTTTGGATAACTGCCCCGGTCATTTAATCTTATTTTTCTTTCTTCAAAGGATGATGGTTTTCTCTTGAGAGGAAATGTACGTTTACACACCTCCCTTTTTTGTTACACTCGTCCTTAGATAGAAATCACCTATCGTCTAAATCTGTTCTCTGTGTCTAGTTATCAAAGAGTTTGGGCGAAGACGAATCTTGCGGTTCCTTTGCCCGGTCACACGAATCCTTACTTGAGAATCATTATCAATGATTTAATGATAAATCATTAGAACGGCGTACTCTTCCTAATAATTAAGTGGGTTAATCGTAAACATACATGTAATAAGTAATTGTCTTGAGAGTCTTATGGAAATCTTATAGATTACGTATCTTACAGGTGCGTAGACAGAAGACGTCACACTCTCTCCGGTGCCAAAAGTTCTTCTCGCTGACGAAATCTCTGTTTACTAACGGCTGCCGTACCCCGGCGACCCCGCGACCTACGACTCCTAGACACGAACCCCTGGTTGGTTCTATGCGCAAATTAATAAGACTACAAGTGTCCTCCGGTCCGGACGACTAGATCGACCTCAAAATCTTCAAAGGGACCACGTCACCACTACTTGACCACCACAACTATAAACAGTCAGTCCCCACTCAAAACAAAGTAATTACCTGAGATGGGTTGGGACACAGGGATAGATGGGTGGGTGGGTGGGCTTTCGGTTCTGGGTCGTAAACAACACCGCTGATCTGTCACAGTGCACCCTCCTCGGCTTTCTCAGGAGTAAAAGTAAGAAGGGGTCGAGCCGGAGTAAGAGAGGAAGAGTAGGCGACTGTCGAAATGCAAGTCGACAGTCAAATCAATTTTCGTAAAACCGTCCGTCACAAATACTTTCAGACGTTGTCGATTCCTTATTTGTGGACTGGGTCCTTCTTAAAAGTGACTTTTAGGGAATGAGGTCTCGTCCAATTGACGAGTACCGTCCCTTGTGACATGGGGGTTTAGTGAAGGTTGGACCAATAGAGTTGATTGTTTAGTTAAAAAAAGGAACCTTTTTGTTTTATGAATGAACCCGTTTTGGACGAATTCTTAAATAGACATTTAATATATATATTACATATTGCACATTACATATACACTCGTAACTTTTCCGACAACACGGTAGACGTACGAATTATATACGTTATATACACGTCCACACACACCGAGAAACACTGGGGTACCTGACATCGGGTGGTCTGAGGAGACAGGGACCCTAAAGGGTCCGGTCTTATGACCTTACCCAACGGTAAAGGAGGAGGTCCCTTAGAAAACCTGGGTCCCTAACTTGGACACAGAACACAGAGGACGTACCCGTCCGTCCAAGAAATGGTGATCCCCGTGACGTGTGTGTATGTGTCTGTGTGTGTCTGTGTGTGTGTGTGTGTGTGTGTGTAACAATGAATCAGTAAGTCAGTACAAGTTGAGAAGCACTGGAGTATCTGAACGAACGGTCCAAGGAGACAGGAGGTGACAGAGGACCTTAAACGAGTTTAACTACAGGTAACTTAACCACTACGATAGATTGGTAGAGTCGGGGACGACACCGGGGAAGAAAACGGAAGTTAGAAAGGGTCGTAGTCCCAGAAAAGGTTACTCAACCGAGAGACGTAGTTCACCAGTTTTAAAACCTCGAAGTCGTAGTCAGGAAGGTTACGTATAAGTCCTGACTAAAGGAAATCCTACCTGACCAACCTAGAGGAACGTCAAGTTCCCTGAGAGTTCTTAGAAGAGGTCGTGGTGTCAAGTTTTCGTAGTCAAGAAGCCACGAGTCGAAAGAAAGACCAGGTTGAGAGTGCAGGTGTGTGCTGGTGACCTTTTTGACATCGAAACAGATATGTCTGGAAACAGTCGTTTCACTGCAGAGACGACAAATCATACAACAGATCCAAACAGTACCGAAAGGAAAGTTCCTCGTTCGCATGTACACTACGTATGTACAGTATATGTAAAGTACATAACGCAAGAAACAGGTTATAAAAGTCGGATACGGTAAGGGGATGCGTTTGCGAAAGACCGGAGAATAGGGAAACTCTCATTTTAGGCTTCAGGGGTGGTGCCGGATACTTCGGTCTCCTCTCTAGAAGGAGGAGTAGAGAGCCTGGGTCACAAGGTGAGATCGACAATAAACAGGACTAAGTTGGTGTGACTGGAAAAGTTGAAAAAGGGGAAAAGGAACTTGAGTTGTTTGAACAAGAATAGAATCACAAACGTGATGATCCAAACAGACGGACCTTACGAACGGGAGCACTAGAAAGATACCGACCGAGAAAAGAAACGACATTTAGATCGAGAATCATTAAGGGACCGACGGTCACCAGTCCTGAGGTGTGAAGGTAAAGTCCCAACTGTTCACACTTCTAAGAACCATCCTTTTATTTCTAGGGTATTTGACACCACGTCCGATTTTTTTATCCTTTTTGTCGAGAGTGGACTTTATGGTGGGTGATCTCTCTAGTAACCTCTTCCGTTACCGTTGGGTGAGGTCATGAGAACGGACCTTTTAGGGTACCTACCTCCTCGGACCACCCGACGTCAGGTACCCCAGCACTTCTCAGTCTGTACTGACTCTTTGAAGTGAAAGTGAAAAGTGAAAGTACGTGACCCCTGCCTTTACCGTTGGGTGAGGTCACAAGAACGGACCTCTTAGGGTCCCTGCCCCCTCGGACCACCCGACGGCAGAGACCCCAACGTGTCTCAGCCTGTGCTGTCTTCGCTGAATCGTCGTCGTCGTCGTCTCTAGCAGTCAGAAGGGTCCACCCCGGTTACCATTTCTTCGACGGACCGTTAAGTCCTGTACATTCTCTTCGTCCAAGCTAGGGACGCAGTCCTTCTGGGGGACCTCCTCCCGTACCGTTGGGCGAGTCATAAGAACGGACTCCCTAGATTACCTGTCTCCTCTGACCACCCGATGTAGGTGTCCCAGCTCTCAACCTGTACTGACTTCACCGAATCACGTGTGTGTGTGTGTGTGGAAATGTTCAGAGAGATTTCCTCGATGGGACCGGGAGTGTGGACCCGTACCCGGTGGTAGTCGACCTCTGTAAAAATTTCGGAGACGGTACGGGCCGTAAAGACTAAGTCCGTGAAACCGTACTCCGGGTTCTTCCTCGTACACTTCTTCAAGGGACCACGACGACAACGGCTGGACCTCTAAAGAAACTCTTGACGCCGAGACTGTGCAACGCACGCACGAGTCACTGAGAAACACTGGGGCCCCTGGCATCGAGCGGTCCGAGGACACAGGTACCCCGACAGGTCCGTCTCGTGACCTCACCCGACGGTACAGGAGGAGGGTCGCGCAACGGATGATATCGAGGTCATGGCTCTTACTACGGACTGTGGATTGTCCACAAGGGGTTTATTGAGAACTGAGTGAGTAAGTCATTTAGTCAAACGATCGGTACGATACGGTCTACGACCACTCCTCGGTCCCCTGGTTCTAAGCATTTCTTCTCGGGAAGAGACTTCTCGAGTACTTGACAACTCCTTATGGTGGGGGTTGGTCGTGTGTTAGAGCATATTGCCCCATTAACGGCATTGTTTGGGTGACAGTGGACTGTTATCTTTACCAGGACCAATCTCCGACTAAAAGGTTGCAAACCCATCTTTACTCACTCAAGTACCTTCGTTCAAGAACTAATCATCTAAATATTAGAAAATTTTAGGACACACGGGGACCTGTGCTTGTACCGGAACTATTGACCCTTTACGATTCCTCACTGAACTAACCGTCAGAGAGTTGTCTCGAGTAATTCTTAAACGATGAATTTTTACTGAGACCTACCTTTTTAACTGTTTTAAAAAAAAGAACAGACGTAAATCCTTCGGACCGTCTTTACTCACAAAGTCACAATCGTTACCTAAAAAGGTTCAATTAATATTTTGTTTTGTTTTGAGATTAATTTTCTTTTTCTTTAAACCTCAAAATTACACTGGCTCGTTTTATCTCTATAAATCTGTGTTATATCAATCTTGTAGATCGACCAGTTGAAAGTAGTCAAAACTTCCTTTATACTTTGGATTCAGTTTAGGTAGAACAGGAAAAAGAATTTCTAGTTAACACTAACTTTGAACTGATGCACAGAGGTAATTTTTCCTGTCTAGAGGAATGCAATCTCCAGTGATGGAAAAAAAGTCGGACACTTGTTCGTAAAATAAAGGACGAACCTTTGCCTTCTGTCTTTCTGTTTAGTAAAACATTTATTAGGGTTCTTCAGAATGAGAGACCAAAGGTAAAGGGTTTAATTCTGAGACAAATGACAATTAAAAGGTATTCCTATTTGTTTAGCACTACAAAACTCACGTAGTCTCCATATATTGTGGTTTGAGATAATGTTTTATTTAACCACCCTTCTACGGAAACATAAAGTGTCGTTAATCGACGTACTAACCAATAACAAAACGAAACTTAAAATGTTAGTCTTTTAGTTTAAACTTTTAATCCAACCCTTATTACGTTCTGTAAACGAGGTAAATAATGGTTAATGAAAAACTTCGGACATGAATACGTATTGTGGGAAACTTAAAGTTACAGTACTCGTTTTAAGGACCCTGCAAAGTAAAGTTTAAGATTGGACCCCTTCTTTAAGTAATCAACTGTTAAATGGAATACTGAAACCCGACAACATTACTCTTTCACCGTAATTTTTTAATAAACAACTCGTTAACGAAAAGTTCCGGAAACCACAAATGTCTCGCATTTTCTACGTATACAAATACTTTCTACCAAGTAACCTCTAGTTAAATCCATGAGTATATACGTATCGGAGACACAAAACCTTTAAGATTAACGGTTGTGGTTTAATTTCAGTAGCTACAAAATTTTTTACACGAATGTAAAATAATAACGGTACAAGACGTATAACCTAATATTTATAAATATATGGGTTCACCTTTATACAGAGAATCACCGAGACATTCCATCTATATATCTTTTCTTCTTACAAAGGTCGTTTGAGTTTTGTTTTGGTGGTGGTGGCCGGTTTTTCGGTGTGAGTACTAAGTCAGGAAGCTGTAGTCAAAAACGAAGCATCGTAAAAAGAACGAGGTCTTTTGGGGGTACCCTTCTCATCTGTTTCATTTAGACTTCTGTCGCCACTTTACTGTCAGCAGTTGATAACTATGATAAAGAAAACAAATCGACGATTAAGCACAGACTGACAAAACGTTGGGATATCTGACATCGGGCGGTCCGAGGAGGTAGGAACCCTAAAGGGTCCGCTCTTATGACCTCACCCGACGGTACAGGGGGAGGTCCCCCAGACCTCAGGGGACTTCGTCTCGGAGGATGCGACGTCTATCTAAGAAATGGTGACTTGGTAGTCCCTTCGAGTTGATGGTTTCGAAACGAGTTATTACATAACACGTGTCACAGTACTTCTAGACTGAACTCTTGGTTGCAAGTCTTTGTAGTTTTACCACAATACGAGAGGTACATTAAGGGCCCCGACTACAAAGGTGAGGACATTACTAATAACGAATACTTCCAACGTACAATTAATAGACTGCACTAAGTGAGGAAATTAATTCCCGGAGTTTTTTGACGGTCTAAGGGTTAAGTGAAGTCCGGTTTAAGGAGATAAACCCATTTTGGTCCACTACACAAAGACCCCGACTCCCAAACCCTAAGACGACAAAGTCAAGTAAACTCCTTTTCGAGTAACTCTCCGAAATAGAGAGGGACTCTGAACATTGTTGTCGTTGTTGTTGTTATTAGTATTTTTGACACCGGTGACTGTGTTGCAAGGGTCGCACGGTTGTTAATACACACAGTAGAGTAAATTTGAAACGGGGTTGGACTCCTTCAGTGATACGACTATGAAGTAAAAATCCTTACTCTTTTAAACACGAGTCTGCTCCACATTTTAAAAGGTATCAAAGATATCAAGTATTTACCACAACGGTCGTAAATTTGTGTCCAAAATTGGAGTCTCGAACCATGTTTGATGTGGTGAACACTGGAGTGTAACATGTCGGTCAATCCCTAAAGTGATATTAGGTCCTCTAAAACCAACCCACCAATACTCGTTAAAAGTTTGTTAAACGTGGTATACAGAGGTTGAAAATATTTCAAGTCCTTGGTAAACTTCCTTTTTGTAAGAACGTCTTGGGGACACAACCGAATTTAACGGAGATAATATTACAATAAATTATTTGTTCGGTTTGATACTGTCAGAAGAATAAAATAAAGAGTATATGTTGATATTTTGATGTTGTCTAAATGTTTAATTAAAGTTCACTTTGAGATTTTGGTTATTTTGACTTGACCTTCTGGAGTCGTATTATCTACAGTACTACAAACGACTTAGGTCTAAGGACGACCGTTTCATTTTTACCCGGTCGTCGATCTTGGTTCCCAAACGATTCCAGTCACACGAGTCCTTGGGTGGACGTTCCCGTCCTCTGAGCCCAAGCTAGGGACCCGACCCTCCTAGGGGACCTCTTCCTTTACCGTTGGGTAAGGAACGGACCCTTTAGCGTACCTCAGAATGGCCGATGTCACGTACCCCAGTGTCTCAACCCGTACTGAATCGCTACTTCGTTGTTGGTCCGGTTCACACAAATATTGTCAGGTACGGTCCATTAGTGAGGTAGGAGGGTGGTCAAATTAGACAAACTCGTCGAGTAAACAAAGTACCTGATACCGAAAAATATGGTAGACAACAATACTCACTTAACACATGGACGGTGTAAGTGAAACCTCTAATTTAATATCACCATATTTGTTGGAGTCGAGTTAGTGTGTGTGCATGAAAATATCACTCTCCCTTACCGTTACGAGTCTACATGCTACGGCTCGTGTCTACAATGGCGGCGTAGGACTCAAATACGGGGGAAGGACCTTGTGTCCTTCTAACGTACCAGGGGAGACGTACCTCGATTCACATCCCTGCCCGTACTAAACCAGTTCCTCTTCGCTCGCCCGCGTCATTCTTGGTCCCGTGTCACAGGGCACACGAGAAAGGTCGACGTCAGTCACCCCTGTGCAAGACTATAAAGGCAGGTAGACTTCGTCGGAGGTAGTGAGTCGGGTGAGTATCCGGAAATCACTCTTCATCTGCGACTAACAGAAGTAGTGACTCCAAATCTTCCAAAAGCAATATCGTTGTATTGAATTAGAGTGAACTGATTACGTCTTTAGTAGGTGCATTAGGTCTTACGGGACTACAATTAAACCTCCCTCAAAACAATAATAAATTGACTCTCGTACTTTAAATTTTCTAGAGGACCCTAGTAAAAGTCGTAAGGTCGTATAAGATTTCCAAAGGAATCTCAAGGAGTCGGACGTCAAACATTTGATAATAATAAAGATAGACCTGACTTACTTAGTGTTTGACCTTAGTTCTAATGACTCTCTTTATAGTTGTCGGAGTCTATGCATTTACTGTGACGAAGTTGTCGTCTTTCACTTGTCCCTGATTTCTTGGAGAATTACTTCCACTTTCTCCTTTCACTTTTTCGACCGACTTTTGAGTTGTAAGTTTTTTGATTCTAGTACTGTAGGCCAGGGTAGTGAAGTACCGTCTGTCTACCCTTTTGTCACCGTCCAAAGTAAAAGAACCCGAGGTTTTAGTTGTACCTGCCACTGACACGGTGTCTTAATTTTCTGTGGACGAGGAACCTTCTTTTTGATACTCGTTGGATCTGTCGCATAATTTTTCGTCTCCGTAGTGAAACGGTTGTTTCCAAGCATATCAGTTTCGACACCAAAAAGGTCACCAGTACACACCTACACTCTCGACCTGGTCTCTCTTCCGAACTTCTTAACTACGAAAACTTGACACCACGACCTCTTCCGAGAACTCTCAGGGAACCTGACGTTTCTCTGGTTTGGTCAGGTAGGATTTCCTTTAGTCAGGACTTACAAGTAACCTTCCTGACTATAACTTTGACTTCGAGGTTATGAAACCGGAGAAACGTTTCTCGAGTTAGAAACCTTTTCCGGGACTACGACCCTTTCTGACTCCCGTTCTCCTCTTCCCCTGGTGTCTCCAACTCTACCAACCTACCGTAGTGGCTGAGTTACCTGCACTCACACTCGGTTGAGTCCCTCTATCACTTCCTGTCTCTTCGGGCCACACGACGTCAGGTACCCCAACGTTTCTCGACCTGTGCTGAATCGTTGTCAAGAAAGATATCTCATGGCGAGAAAATAAACAAACACTGTGAATCAAACCCGACGTGACCCAGACCAACGGAAGAGGTCAACACCTCTCGCCCCCGACGGGAGACCCACACCTCGTGCTCGAAGAGTGACGCCACCAAAGGGAACAACACCTCGTGCCCGAGACCCCGAGCGTCCCAAATAATCCACACCGAGAACCCGAGGTCTCCTCCCCGAGTCATCAACCCCCCGTACCCGAGTCAACGTGGAGCCATACACCTTAGAAAGACCTGGGTCCTGACTTGGGTACAGGGGACGTAACCGTCCGCCTGAGAGTGGGTGACACGTCGGTCCCTTCAGGACGAGGAGGAAAGATTTAGTGTAAAAGGTTACCGTGAACCTATCAGCGGAAAAATAAATTTTAAGAGACTTGTCAATAAGAGTCAGGGTCCCTTGACGACCAACTGAGATTTGACTAACTTAGTTTCGTTTAAGTTAAAGGACCGACAGATGTAGTCGGGTGAAGTAGATCTCTTTGGAAAACACAGATCTTGAAGTCTTGTGTCTCTGTCTGTTGATGGGCCGCGACTCAGGAGCGAGATGAGGTACGACCTCGACCCACACCAGTCGTGAGTCCTCACTACCTAGGCCGTGGATAGAGGTGGGTGACGAGAGACCCTTAGACGCATTGGTGCAGCGTCGAAGGGGAGGTGGGTCGGCGCTGGGACACTACGTCCGCCAGTATAGACTTCAGTGACCCTGCCCGAGACCTTGACGACGACGGCATAATTATCTTGGCCAGCGACTCAGACCGGTAAGGAGCGAAGAACGACACTGATGTCGCCATTATCGACCTCGGTGTCGTCGACGTAAAGCTCAGACTCCTTTTTCGGTTCTCTGAAAGGGTACACGTCGGTGACCTTACTCTGGTCGCTGACAGATCAAGGTAAGAAGAACAATGGATTCTTGGTATCTGAAGTCAAGTCTGAGACATGAGTAGCGACTTCCGTTAGGGTCGACTGGAAATGGACGTAAAGGAGTGATTTGGAGTATATTACGTCTCTCTACCACATCCCTTCCTCGTTTAATCTACCGCTCCAGTCCGAGAAAGCGGGGTCCCGGAGAGAGCGAGAGCGGGGTGTAAAACATTTATTACTAATGCGTTGGCGACTCGCGCGAATGTCGTGACGCGTGCGCGTACCCCGTGAGCGAACCTGCGCCCGACGGGGACAATATATTCGAAGTGGACCTTTTAGGGACCCGCCGACGCAATACAACGCAGACGACGATACCGACGAACGGTCGGTCCTCCCTTATTTACACAGACGTCGAGGATCCTGCGAAGCTCGAAAGAAGATCGGAGAATCCACCACGGAACGGAGGGCACCCAAGTCGCCTGTCACACCTGTCGTCTCAGGACCGCAGCACCTGTCCTAGTCGTTGGGTCCGCCCATTCCACTCTAATGTGGGTGCGGTCTCCGGTCTCTTTCCTTTAGAGATATGGTAGAAGGCCCTGACATAGCGCCAGATTGAAATGTCGAATTCGACGTACTTCTCCCCTGGAACAAGCAGAACCAGAGTCGTCTCGAGTAGTATTGAGTAGCAGTAATATAGACCATTGTATGGACCTTATCCGAAGAGTCTACCGAGTAACCATTTCTTAGGTGGACGGTCATGTCCTCTAAGTCCAAGCTAGGGACCCAGTCCTTCTAGGGGACCTTCTCCTTCACCGTTGGGTAAGGTTATAAGAAAGGACCTTTAGGGTACCTGTCTCGGACCGCCTGAGGTCAAGTCCCCCAGTGTTTCTCAGCCTGTACTGAATCGCCGATTGTTGTTATTGTCGTTTATGGACCTTACAAGAGTCTTTTCACTCTACTCAATGGTTTCCAGTACGTCTTAATTCCCTCTTAAGGTTAAGTCATAGTAATATATCAGAATTGGGGTAGAACGGTTGTACTTGTGGACTGAGGGACAGTCTCTGGATGAGGATTAAGGGAGAAACTTCCTTACTCTCAACATGTCTATATGTGGTATCCTAATAGGGAAACCCCCTTTTTATAGAGAATCCTTTTTGGATGAGATGTTTTCGAAAGAGTTGTAATGTTTTCGGTAGTGGTTTGTGATTCTATAAGATTAATCGTTTAAGGAGCACCGTAGTAAGTCTGTGGGTTTCCTTTCTCTCCTCGGTCCCTACAAACCCTTTAAAAGGAGTCCCTTCTCCAACCCTCCTCCTCTTTAGAGTCGGACGATTAATTTTCTTACTCGAACTCGATTTCTCGGGACACCCTGACAACAGCATCATTGCGGTGGGTTCATTCTTTCGTAAAGACTCAACGATTAGTCTTTCTTTTGGAGAACCAGATTCTTTCACAACGAACACTACGTTCTATGGTTCAGAAGTCCGGGTTCGAACCCTCTAAGACTTCGTAAATATGGTACAGTCAGTAGGGTGAGGGGTCCGTGTCTGTCCCTTCTAACGAATATTACAATACGTTTATCGGTCCTCCCTCTTTTTGTGTTCCATTAAAAGGTCGTAGTAAACAATTACAATAATTTCCAGTATCGTTTCTTTTATTAACCTTTCTAAGTGGGATTGTCAGAATAGAGGGGAGTAATGAAAACTCATCAATTCTTTAAAAAATTCTAAATTCATTTATACAGTATAATTTTAGTACACTAATCTTAAGTAATTTATAGTCAATAGACTAGAGGAATCAATCGACAACAACACATTGTTGAGAGGAGGGGGTTTGTGTCACTGAGTCACTCACAAATGACAACTGATACTCCGATCGCCTTGGTCTCGAGTTTAACGGTTGTAGGTAACCTAGTAGTTTTTTCGTTCTCTCAAAGTCTTTTTGTAGACGAAATAATTGATGCGGTTTCGGAAACTGACACACCTAGTGTTGTTTGACACCTTTTAAGAAGTTCTCTACCCTTATGATCTGGTGGAATGGACGGAGAACTCTTTAGACATACGTCCAGTTCTTCGTTGTCAATCTCGATCTGTACCTTGTTGTCTGACCGAGGTTTATCCTTTTCCTCATGCAGTTCCGACATATAGTAGTGGAACGAATAAATAGAATATACGTCTCATGTAGTACTCTTTGCGACCCGACCTCCTTCGTGTTCGACCTTAGTTCTAACGAACCTCTTTATAGTTATTGGAGTCTATACGTCTACTGTGGTGGGAATACCGTCTTTCACTTCTTTTTGATTTCTCGGAGAACTACTTTCACTTTCTCCTCTCACTTTTTCAACCGAATTTCAAGTTGTAAGTCTTTTGCTTCTAGTACCGTAGACCAGGGTAGTGAGGTACCCTTTATCTACCCCTTTGTCACCTTTGTCACAGTCTGAAATAAAACCCCCCGAGGTTTTAATGACGTCTACCACTGACGTCGGTACTTTAATTTTCTGAGAACGAGGAACCTTCCTTTCAATACTGGTTAGATCTATCGGATAATTTCTCGTCTCTGTAATGAAACGGTTGTTTCCAGACAGATCAGTTCCGATACCAAAAAGGGCATCAGTACATACTTACACTCTCAACCTGATATTTCTTTCGACTCGTCACTTCTTGACTACGAAAACTTGACACCACAACCTCTTCTCAGAACTCTCAGGGAACCTGACGTTCCTCTAGGTTGGTCAGGTCGGATTTCCTTTAGTCAGGACTTATAAGTAACCTTCCTGACTACGACTTCGACTTCGAGGTTGTACAACCGGTGGACTACGTCTCTTGACTAAGTAACCTTTTCTGGGACTACGACCCTTTCTAACTTCTGTTCTCTTCTTCCCCTGCTGTCTCCTACTCTACCAACCTACCGTAGTGACTGAGCTACCCGTGCTCAGACTCATTTGAGACTCTCAACCACTACCTGTCCCTTCGGACCGCACGACCAGGTACCCCAGTGTTTCTCAACCTGTACTGACTTACTTTACTTGACTCGACTTACTCCGATACCTAGTCTACCCATTAAAACTAGGAACATCTTAAACCAACTAAAGTCGACTTGAATAACGACACAGTAGATGTGTTGTTCAGTCACCGAGACTACCAATCTACCCGAGTCAACATATCCCGAAACAACCGACCAGGTCTTGCCGTAACTGGTCTTGTCAACCTGAGAGGAATTACAGTAGAGAGCAGACGATAACCACACTGGGTCCGGACAGGGGTACGATCTCCGTCACACACACACACGCACATGTGCGTGCGCGAATCAACGAGTCAGCACAGACTTAGAAACGCTGGGGTTCCGCACATCGGGTGGTCCGAGGAGACAGGTACCCTAAAGGGTCTCTCCTTGTGACCTCACCCGCCGGCAAAGGAGGAGGTCCCCTGGAAGGACTGGGCCCACCCTGGACGTAGACAACGCGGAGGAGGTGACCGTCCGCCTGACAAGTGGACTCGGCCCTTCGGGTCCTCCGTCGTGGGGCACTTTCCCTCGCCACGATCCCGGAGAACTAACCAGAAATCGTGACAAGGAGAGTGTCGAGGACCAGTGAGAAACGAGTCGGAACACCTCAAAAAGAGATACGGATGCACCGAATAGTAAGACTCGTCTGTGTCCCCAGGGGACACGTGCACAGACCTCGAGAAAGAGGTGTCGGCAGAGAGAAGACCTTGAGGCGACACAGGAGGTCGTCGGAGGCGGAAGGACTTGGAGTCAGAAGTGGAAGAGTGGTGTCACTCTAGTGGCACGAGAAGGGTAGGGGACAGAAAGAAAAAAAAAAAATTATAAATAACTAAACCGACACGGTCCTGTATCAACACTGTCCGTCCTGAATCAAGGGACTGGCCCTAGCTTGGACCCGGGGACGTAACCCTCACACCGCAGAGTTGGTGACGTGTGGTCCTACAGGTGTGGGACGGAAGAACTCGTAGTCAGGTTGCACACGAACAGTTCGGTCTTGACGCTGAGTTGACTGAAGGACGAGACAGCCGTCTCGACTAATTCTACCCTGAGAAAAGTCACTTGTACGACGCAGTGGATTAGTGAGGAGAGACGCACTGACTCCTCGGTAAGTTTATGAGCTGTAAAATTTTCAGTTTAAAGTGTCACCATCTTTGTTTGTACCTTGGATTGAGATGATTCATTAACAACGATAATAAAAATTGTGTAAAATTATTCCTTTACCTAAATGGAATCTGTAAAAAAAGAAATACTTAAAAGAATTGAAACCTAATCTTTATACCATTCAAACTGTAAAGAAGACCCCGTATGGGTAGGAGTGGTTGAATAAGGAGGAATGTCACGGACGACACCCCTAATACGAAGACTCTGTCGTTTTCATCACACTACCACTATTAAGAGGTCGGTATTGAGGATTTTCTCGTGGTCAGTGTGACGTTTTGAATTCTTACACTCCTCCTACTCTCTCGTCAGGAACGAAAAGAATGAAAGCATAAACCCACTTCAAAAATTATATTCAGGAATGATTATTTCAAGAATTACCTTCAATCGTATGTATAGATCTGTTTGACTAAAAAAGGGGAATTGAGAGTCACTTAAACTTTTATTACAAACACTGGGGTCCGAGTCGAAAATACCCATAAAAAGTTAAGTGCCAGGTCACCTTGTCTTTATACTTAGTGAACGGTGTAGTCACGTGATTACTTTACAATGTAGTGACTTAACGGGTCTTTACCGGGGCACGAGTAGGTACCTGGTAGTGTGTGTGTGTGTGTGTATGTGTGTGTGTGCCTTAGTACACGTATCCTTCCGTCTTTAGATTCGGGTTTCGAATTAGACTAGGTAAAAGAGGAAACGCTTCTTCTGTAGCCCGAGGGATACCTCTTCGTGCCCCCACTGCACACTACCCCCATCCACCGTTAAAGTCTAACTACCGGCTGGCGTCGTCCTTGTGCCTTTCTTTACTACCGGCCAAGGCGAATAATTAGTAAAGAGCTGTCGGACGGGATTATCGTGGTAAAAATATCGAGACGTCATTTAAGGCAAAAGTCTGACGCCAGTGAGTCAATATCTAGTAGACACAAACATTGTAAAGAGGGTTAGAAGTTATGTTTTAGGTCTTAGTTCTTCCCCGGTCCTCTTTCGGTCCACCGACGTCCTTACGTCAAAGTTACTTAGCCCTCGGAAGACAGTCGAAACTAAAACTTAATTTACGTTTGTGCTATTATAATTTTTGTGTTGGTTTCCGGTAACGAAAACTTCTCTCTTTATTTTCTGTACGTGTCTCATTCTCTATTCGAAGGAAAGAATGACTATTCCGACGAGGTGCGACACTTTAAATGCCAGCCGAGTGACGTAGACTCTCAAGACGTGCGCGCGTAAGTGGGTCGATCACTTGGAGAAAGACTAAAAACCGACCAACTCGGACATCCAGGGCATACCAACTTGAACCTCCCGTCGAGAGGATTCGGTAATATTCCTTGAACTCGTGAACACCCAAAATCGCAGACATCACCCAGGACCTCGGTTAAGGGACCCTATACCTCCGCTCTCCCAACCATCTACCAAAAGAAGTATCTCCTCAATTTACTACTTCTGACAGAAACCGTGACTTAACCAGAAGGGTCACTAGGAATATCTAAGACAGAAAGACCATAGAAGGGCAGGGGGAAGAGTCTAGTCAAAGGTAGAGGTCACAATCTAACAAAGACAACCGAGTTCGGGCCACATCCGTCTCAAGGGACTATTTCGTGGACCTGCCAGAGATCTAAGATCTTGGACGGGACTTACCCCGAGGAGAAAGAGACCGGAGTCCTAAGACTCACACCACGGGGGTCGAGTCCCGGGAGATAGTGACACCGGTATTTGTGGGAGGAAAGAACTCACGAACGACATCGTCCGAGAGACATGTCCGTGTCTGTACAAGGGAGGATTTCCTCCGTCGCCCCACTTCGAGAGGGGCCTTCGAGACGTTCTGCGGTCACTGACCTCGTCTTTCCGTCCTCACCGACACTGGACACGTAACTTCCCGTCCACGGGGATACCCGGTGACCCCCGGTTAAGGAAACCCTGGACCCCGCCCCCCGCCCCTCACACGTATTGTTCCGTCCCGACAGGGGGTTCTCCGGTCCTTCGCCACCGAAACAAAGTCCCAGTAAAGGCCCCTCTAGAAGGGGTCAGACCGAGAAAGAGTACACGCACGGTTCGTGCACGGGTCCGTCCTCTGTGGGTGGTCCGGTTCTCTTCCGTCAGTCGACATCCACACCTACGACGTCCGAAATGACCGGACGTCTCATCGGTCCTACTACACTCACCCGAAACCCGTCGCAGACGAGACCGGAAAGGGTGTAGTAGAATTAGAACGGTTACTGACACTCCAGGCAGCATGACGGAGGTAAAATGTCTGTTCGTTTGGTTCCGACCCCCAACCACACTGGACGTGTGCCCACCGTCTCAGTGTTGAATCTGAACTCAGACAGACAAAGGACTTCGGGACGGTTATTGGGGGTCTGATATGACGGAGAGGATTCCGGTGAGGTGGAGACCGGTCGGGACATTGGAGATGTGGGGTACCGGTCCTGTATGTGTCTACACTCGACAGACGGGCAGTCGGAGAGGTCCTCGGTGGGCTCTGCAGGTCTCGAGTGGAAGTGGTGTCTGTGGTAAGCTCCTAAGGTAAAAGGGCAGAAGGTAAAAGAGGAGTTTTTACAGAAAAAAAAGGGGAACTTTATAGGTGTACCGAGAAGAGAAATGAACGAAGTCCGGAAATGAGTCTATTACGGAAGAGTGATTCTGGAAGTTTTGGTAGGGTAAATTTTCGTACTTAAATTTTCGTACATTTAACCATACCGGTGATACCTCTTACCATACCGGTGTTACCTCTTGTCACACCCTTAAAGAGTTTTTTGATTTTTATCTTGATGGAATACTGCGTCGTCGTGGCGAGGACCCATATATAGGGGGGTTTAGGGGTTTGCGATTAAGTTTGTCAACGTACGCGGAGTCACAGGTGTCTCGTAGTAAGTGTTAAAGGTTCCGTACCTCTGGTGGACTCACAGGTAGTGGACTACTTCCCTGTGTCTACGGTCCCGCGTGCACATGTGTGTATTATATTTATGTGTCAGAGTAGTCGACTACTTCCCTGTGTCTACGGTCCCGCGTGCACATGTGTGTACTATATTTATGCGTAAGAGTAGTGGACTACTTCCCTGTGTCTACGGTCCCGCGTACACATGTGTGTACTATATTTATGTGTAAGAGTAGTGGACTACTTCCCTGTGCCTGCGGTCCCGCGTGCACATGTGTGTACTATATTTATGTGTCAGAGTAGTCGACTACTTCCCCGTGCCTGCGGTCCCACGTACACATGTGTGTACTATATTTATGTGTAAGAGTAGTCGACTACTTCCCCGTACCTGTGGTCCCGCGTGTATACACAGGTAAGAAATGGTCCAAGGACCCACCGAGGTGCTGGACGGTCGCGTCCTCTATGTCGTGTACTCCCCAGCTAGGGGCCCAGTCCTTCTAGGGGACCTCCTCCTTTACCGTTGGGTGAGGTGATAAGAACGGACCCTTTAGGGTACCCGTCTCTTCGGACCGCCCGACGTCAGGTACCCCAGTGCTTCTCAACCTGTGTGACTCGTCGTGTACCCGTACGTGTGTGTGTGTGTTCACGTGCGTGCGTGTGTGTACGTGTGTGTGTACGTGTGTGTGCACGTGTGTGTGTACGCACGTGCGTGTGTGCACGTGCGTGTGTGTGCCTGCGCACGCGTGCACGTGTGTATACGTAAGCGNTTCTAGGGGACCTCCTCCTTTACCGTTGGGTGAGGTGATAAGAACGGACCCTTTAGGGTACCCGTCTCTTCGGACCGCCCGACGTCAGGTACCCCAGTGCTTCTCAACCTGTGTGACTCGTCGTGTACCCGTACGTGTGTGTGTGTGTTCACGTGCGTGTGTGTGTACGTGTGTGTACACGTGTGTGCGTGTGTGTACGCACGTGCGTGTGTGTACGTGTGTGTACATGTGTGTGCACGCGCGTGTGTGTACGCACGTGCGTGTGTGCGCCTACGCGCACGTGTGTGTGCCTGTGCACGCGTGCACGTGTGTATACGTAAGCGCGTGTGTGTGTGTACGTGTGTGTGTGTGACCTTATGATGAACACGACACGATAGGAATCAGCGAGTCAGTACAAGCTGAGACGTTGGGGTACCTGACATCGGACGGTCCGTCGACCTTATGATGAATGAGTCGGTAATTTCTTTTCTTTTTTTCTTTACAACGGAAAACACTGTCACACCTACCGGAACCTCTCGTGATACAAACCACTCTATTCAGTCTGCCTCTTTCTATATGACATACTATAGTGAATATACTCCTTAGATTTTTTACGTTGTGCGATCATTTATAAAATTTTATTTCGTCTGCGTATCTCTTGTTTAAAAAATGGTCACCCCTCTGCCTTCCTTCCTCTCGTTCCGTCCCCATCCCCGAAGTCTCCGGTTTTGGGAGTCCGTATTTGATACGTCGTTCGTACGGGACACGTTGTACGTAGTCTCGTGAGAAGGGGAGGACTGGGAAGTCGTAGCGAGTTCGTCGAGTCGAGTTCGTAGTGAAGGAACCCCTTTAGAAACGACTGCGGTGACATGGGAGGTGAAGACAAGACCTAGTCTAAGGTATAAGTGTCTGACAAAGAAAGTTGTACTGCAAAGAGAATGAATCTACGGTTTGAGAGTAAGTACACTAATGTACTAATAATTCAGAGAAGAAGGATTTGACTTTGACAGTAGTAGAAATAGAGGTGGTAAACTAGGACCGACTACGGTCGGACCGAGTAAAGAGTCAGGGGTCGGAGAGTTGTCATCGTCGTGGTGGGATTGCGATAAGACTGTCTAGGGACGAGCACCCGTCAACTCAGACTGAGAAAGGTTGGGAGACCCATCGGACTGTTCGAGGAGACAGGTATCCTAAAAAGTCCGTTCTCGTGACCTCACCCAACAGTAGAGGAGGAGATCCCTTAGAAGGGCTGGGTCCCTAACTTGGGAGGAGAGGACACAGAGGACGGAACCGTCCACCCAAGAAATGGGTGACTCGGTATCCCCTTCACGGGATTGGTACTCGTAGAGATATACGTTATAAAAAGTGATGTCAACTCCAGTGGGGTCCCTACGACTTCCGGTTCGGTGTATTCTAAACATCTCTTCCAAGACGAAACGAAAAGTCACTCGATAAAGGAGGGAGTCGTCTCGACTCGATTGAACAATCTAGGACCGGAGTTGACGTGGGTAGTTATTAGTTCATTTCATAGAGTGTCTGGACGTAGAAACCTAAGCGAAAACTTAAGGATCTCCCCCTTCCATAAATTACTTTGTCAGTTTCTTTTCAGTGAATAGGAAGTTCAACGTAAGTTTCTCTGAAACTTACTCGTGTATGTTCTAGTGGTTCCGCTTACTACACAGACCCCTCTCCGTCACTGACCTAAGTCGAGGAGTCTAACATGTATTACGTAAATTGAAAAATATCTTGTTTTATATTTAACTTTTTATTTGAGTCGAAAAGACAACTCTACACTGATAAAAAAATAGTTCTTAAAGATACTTAAATATACTCAACTAAATATAGAAATTTTTTTATAAATTTGTAAATAAATAAAGTGACATGGCCCAGAATCAACGTGTACCGGAGAAGCACACCGAAGTCAAGTCAAGTCAAGTAAGTGAGTCAACACGGGCTGAGAAACGCTGGGGTACCTGACGTCGTGTGGTCCGGAGGGACAGGTAGTGGGGGAGGACCTCGAAGGAGTTCGAGTACAGGTAACACAGCCACTACGGTAGGTTGGTAGAGTAGGAGACAGGGGAAAAGGAGGACGGAAGTTAGAAAGGGTCGTAGTCCCAGAAAAGGTCACTCAGTCGAGAAGCGTAGTCCACCGGTTTCATAACCAAAGTCGAAGTCGTAGTCAGGAAGGTTACGTATAAGTCACAACTTAAGGAAATCCTACCTGACCGACCCAGAGGAACGTCAGGTTCCCTGAGAATCCTCAGAAGAGGTCGTAGTGCCAAGTCTTCGTAGGCAAGAAACCTCGAGATTAAGAAGTGACACCACACGCCCCAAAAATTGACACCGCACGTTTGAGAATCAACACCGTGCACCCTAGACCTCAGGACAGACGCCTAGTTTGGGTCCGGGGGACGCAACCCTCCACCTAAGAATTGGTGATCTGATGGCCCCTTCGGGACCCTTGTAGTAAGAGTGGAGACGGACCCTATTATGACTGACGGGAAGAGGCAACCGGAATGAAGGACGGAAAAGGGGGGACGTTTAGTTAATGTTTGTAAACTGATCCTAACATATAAAGAGGGAGTGGCTCTCGGGGGAAGCTGGTAAAGGTCTGGGCCGGAAGGAAACGACGACAGCTCATCTGACATTCATGTGTGGGCTGACAACCAAAACTTAGACGCATTATGTATACGCACAACCCTAAGTAATATAACTTGTGCATTCGGCTGCCGTTAAACGTCTCGGTATACAAATGTTTAGTACAGACTTCAATTCGACAATAGTAGAAATAATATCGAGTTTTACTAGACCGTAATTTAGGTAGGCAGGAGGTACACAGACCATTATTTCGAAAGAACCTTGGCACATTGTGAAGTCAGAGAGGGCACTCCGTAGGGACGACACCGGCCGACCCACGCCTCCGACTCCCAATGAACGACAAACGAGACGAGGGTCTCGCCGTTCGGAACGGAAACTCGACGTGTGGGACTCTTCCAGGGCGAAAACGAACCCACCTTTCGGTTCGGTTATCAATCTTGTTTACTAATTTATGTCGCACCACGACGGTCGGTTCCCAGTCTAGTAATTTTCCCCCGTGCACCTTTCTGTCGAAATCTTATCATGTTTCTTGCATAAACAGACTCTTATTCCCCTGGTCCTAAGAGTAAGAACAACACGTCGTCCAGTAAGACACTGAACAAGAGAGACGAGGTAAAAGAGTAGACAAAATATACCTCTATTTAGACCGTTTAAGATTTCGGGAAAAATATATGTTAAATGTCTTACATAACCCTCTAATTGGTCGAGAAGACTTACGTAGGTTTTTATTTACAGTTATCTACCTTAATAAAAACTACTCTACAATACGTCAGTGATTTTATCCCCAAAATTTTCTCATTGATTATTGTACTTATAGACGAAATAACTGATGCGGTTTCGGAAACTGACACACCTAGTGTTATTTGACACCTTTTAAGACTCTCTCTACCCTGACTGGACTGAGAACTCTTTGTACATACGTCCAGTCCTTCGTTGTCAATCTTGACCTGTACCTTGTTGTCTGACCCAGGTTTATCCTTTTCCTCACACAGTTCCGACATATAACAGTGGGACGAATAGATTGAATATCCGTCTCATGTAGTACTCTTTACGACCCGACCTCCTTCGTATTCGACCTAAGTCCTAACGACCCTCTTTATAGTTAGTGGAGTCTATACGTCTACTGTGGTCGGAATACCGTCTTTCACTTTTCCTTGATTTCTCGGAGAACTACTTTCACTTTCTCCTCTCACTTTTTCAACCGAATTTCGAGTTGTAAGTCTTTTGATTCTAGTACCGTAGACCAGGGTAGTGAAGTACCGTTTATCTACCCCTTTGTCACCTGTGTCACCGACTGAAATAAAAAGACCCGAGGTTTTAGTGACGTCTACCACTGACGTCGGTACTTTAATTTTCTACGAATGAGGAACCTTCCTTTCAATACTGGTTAGATCTGTCGTATAAGTTTTCGTCTCTGTAATGAAACGGTTGTTTCCAGGCAGATCAGTTCCGATACCAAAAAGGTCACCAGTACATACCTACACTCCAACCTGACACTTCTTTCGACTCGTGGCTTCTTAACTACGAAAACTTGACACCACAACCTCTTCTCAGAACTCTCAGGGAACCTGAAGTTCCTCTAGGTCGGTCAGATTGGATTTCCTCTAGTCAGGACCCACAAGTGACCTTCCTGACTACAACTTCGACTTTGAGGTTATGAAACCGGTGGACTACGCTTCTCGACTGAGTAAACTTTTCTGGGACTACGACCCTTACTAACTCCCGTCCTCCTCTTCCCCGGCTGTCTCCTACTCTACCGACCTACCGTAGTGGCTGTGTCACCTGTACCCAAACCCACCTGAGGCCCTCAACCACTACCTGTCCCTCCAGACCGCACGACGACAAGTACCCCAGCGTTTCTCAGCCTGTGTTGACTCGCTGACTTGACTTGACTTACTGTACTTAGTATATGTCCTTTTATTAAGGGGTTTGGTATCTTAGGGTCGAAAATATTTTTTCTTTTATATACATCCATCCTTTTCTCCCTGTTTCTAAAATCGTCATACATAAAGACCTACTAATTGAATAACACTAAGATGAAAATAAGCATTTAAGACCAAAAAAAAAAAAGTTCTAAAGGTTTTAGACAGCTTTAAAGAAACTAAAGAAGAGTAGTGGAGAGTCTAGACTTAGAAACAGTCTACAGGTCTGGAACCACAGTTGACACGTGTGGGTACGAGGAAGGGTGGAAGAGTGTCATTTACAAACATTTTAGGAGAATGTACCGTACTTCACTTCAAACAGTCATTGTATTGACATACACGTTCTATTCGTGTTACGCCATTGATATTACTCTCTCTTTATTTTCATCTTATTTAGAGCTACTTTTATTGTACGGAGAATTTTATCTTTACGAGCTCGAAGTACTGGGACCTCCAGTGTCACTTTAGAGGGCTGCAAACAGTGTCTACCGTCGTCGTACCTGAACCGTCGAAGGTCATGTCCGGTTGAGTCTGCCCACCCGTCATTGAGTCCATGGCACTAGACTTACTAATAGACCCCATCTATCTAAAACGTTTTCTCCTTTTAAATCATTTAAAGGTTGTTTTCTCTCACGTCCGAACGGAACTAACTGTATCATCAAAATATAAACCCTTTCAGTGACTTATAATCTAAAAGATGTTTTTATGTAACACAAGGATACCTCTACTTAAAATCCGAGATTAGAGTCAAGTGACATTTGTCCCAAAAGTGAACATTTGCCATAAACTTTCAATCCGGGGGGGGGGTTTTTTTCCCGTCTTCTAGTCTGTCAAGGAGGAACCCGTCCTGACAAGACACGTAACGTTCGGCGGAGGACACGAGTGATTTACGAATACCTTGGACGTAATGGACTTCGATACGGGAGACTCCTTACGGGAGTACGGAGCATATAAAGGTGTCAAAGGAGGCCCTTTCGTGCTCGAGGCCCGTTCTTCGGGGTGACATCCCGTCAATGGCAAACATCGAAGTCGAGAATGGTAGCAGGGGGTTAAGGGGTTCGGGGAAGGACGAGGACTCACGCCGGACAGCGCAACACGGAGACACGACGAGACAAACTTAATAAAGACAACCGACTCGACCCGGAAGTGACGGCGAAAGCCCGGAAGAGACCACGTCGCCCGTCCCCGAGGCGAGACCAACTCCCGGAGCCGAAGAACAGTGTCTGCGGCCGAGACGACACGGCCGGGGTCCTCAACGTCGTACACCTTAGAGGGGTCTGGTCCCTGACTGGACAAGGCGACCTGGACGAGACCGTCCGTCTGAGAGGTGGCGGTCCGGTCGTCCCTTCGGCGGAGACACGAAGGCTATGCACGGTCAGGGAGACAGACCCGACAGAGTGAAGGGACGAAGGATAGTTTATAGACAGGCAAAGTAGTTTAGACTTTACGGAAACTATAGATACTACATGGTAATAAACACGGTAGTCCCCTTTCTTTACGACGGTCCTGCAGCTTCCGTACGACGGCACACATTCTACGCAGGGTCAACGACTCTGTCTTTTACACTTGCTCTTAGCGTAAACCTTGTCACTTTAGACCAGAAATGGGTAGGTTCAGTCCGACGGAATTCACTTCCAGCGAGTCAACCCAGACTGAGACGTGGAGGTACCTGACACCAGACGGTCCGAGGAGACAGATACTTTAAGAGGTCCGGTCTTATGACCTCATCCATCGGTGAGGGAAGAGATCCCCTAGAAGGGTTGGGTACCTAGTTTGGGTCCAGAGGGCGTAACATCCACCTAAGAACTGGGCGACCCGGTGGTCCCTCCGACTCCCTCTGACACATGGGCTCACAGATACTAGGTCGGAGACTCGGTCCCTGGGACGAGTTCGGAACCGACGTGGTGAATCTCACTACCGCGAGGGAAGGGAAGTGGGAAGGTACTTCCAAGTACCCATTTAAGAACCTTCTGGTTTCTCCTATTAAGGGCACGTCGTGGCTCGAGTCGCAGACGGTGTCGTCATTTGGCAGTACTGACAAAGTGCGTAATAACAATTATTGCCCGTCGACATCGTAGTCGAAGTGACGCCTAAACAGGGTCTAAGAGAGTCAGACTTAATGGGGAAGGAAAACCCTCAGAGAGTAGAGGTACGTGGTATGGGATTTGGAACGATCAATAGTTCTTCAAGTTGTTCCAGGGATCTGTAGAAGTTCTGTGTAAACCTTTTCTTTCAACTGTAATGACATATCAGTGTACGTTTGTGTGCACACGCGTACGTGTGTGTGTGTGTGTGTGTGTGTGTGTGTGTGTGTGTGTGCCTTCAGGACTTTCCTCTTCAGTGAATTAGAGACCTCTATCACCTATTGTAAATGAGTGACAACTGAGTCCGGTCCGTGGCACCCTCGTGAGGGACCCGTACTAGAAATTAGGAACACTTTTAGGAAACTTCATCGGTGTCGCACAAGGATTAAGTCCCTCCTCCTTTGGCGCGTAAGCGAGTGCGTCGACCGCACCGTCTCGACCCGGCAATGGGGTCCCAGAGAACCAGGGTCTCGGGCCTACACTCGGACCCTGCGTAGAAACAAGTAGTGTAGCCACAGTCTTGGTTTAGACAGTGGTCGACCGGAGAGAACGGTCAAGCATACAAAGGAGGGGGTAGTGGGGTACTTCTTCCAAGTGACGAACGAGGAAGTGTAGGTCCCTACAATCCCAGTTGTTGTAAACTAGTAAAAAAAGGGGTCGCCGAAGAATTACGACTTGTTTCGACGTGATCCTTCCTTCTAAAAGACAGACATTAAAATAAGGGTTATCACTCGGTCCATCGTTGTCTCTCACTCCTCCACCCCAAAATACTTACGTGATTCCGGGACAGACATACCCCTCCTTAAAGACTTTTCTTTTGACTTTATCGCGAGACTCTTTCGTCCGCACACAGAAATAATACCGTCTGCACGCCGAGGAGGCCCATTTGTCGACTCGGGACTGAGGAGAGACTCCTCGGGACGTCATCACGGTAAGACGTAGACGACCGAATTTCAGTCCTTCGGTTTCCGTTCCAAAAGCAACCCCGAAACACCTGAGTCGGGGGACGAAGGAGAGGGGTCACTGTGTGCCAGGGCTTTGGTCGTTTCTACTACCTTTAACATTGGTTGTCGAATCATTTATACGTCCAGTAAAAAAGAAAGAATAACGAAAACCTTTCTACCGTAATGTTTAAACGGTTGAGTAAAAAAAAAAGGGTCCGTCACTTTCGTTTTGATAGACAATTTTTCACACACCTCGACGGTTTTAGGACGACTCGTCGGGGGTTGTAGACCTTAAGTTTGACGACGTTTACGTCCCTCGTTCTTTCGATAATAAGACGACAAGGGCCGTCTATTTCAGTACGAGTAATTCCGAATCTCACTATAGGTCCCTAAGTCAAGCTGACACTCTCATCGATAACGGAACACTTTCAGAACGGAGTACGATGTCTTTAGAGTAGTTTCTCGTACTCTACGACAGATTTTATCCCCACTACAAAAGGAGACATATATGCAAGAGTTAATTTCCATGAAAATAAATTTGTGTGTCGGTAAACTATATGTCATTTACAAACGAATGGGTCTTGCGTTGGTTTATTTTTCAAAAAGTAATCGGACAATGAGTCCACCGGGTTCATCATTTCTTGGGGGGACGGGAGGAGAATACGTCCTCTGTATTCTTTGAGTCCAAGTTAGGGACCCAGTCCTTCTAGGGGACCTCCTTCCGTATCGTCGGGTGAGGTTATAACGGACCTCTTAGGGTCCCTGTCTGCTCGGACCATTTAGGTACCCCAGTGTTTTCTCTGTGTTGACTCGTTGAGTCGTATGTTCGTGTTGTTTGCACCCGTCCCAGTCTAATAAAGGGACATACGATTCGTTTCCGTGAATGGCAACCCGTCTCCCCGTCTCAGGAGACTCTGTCCGGCGATACATACCGACATTATTGTCTTCGCTACTTTTCGTTCAGTTTCTTTGTCGAGGTTGTACCTCAGTCTTGACGGAAGAGGGACGTAGTTGTCGTCTGAAAGTATTACTACTCGGACAACAGAATGTCGTAAAAATGTAAAGAAAAGATAATAGTTTCTATCTAATTTAAGACAACTCATATATATACAAATCATAAAACGTGCACATAAACTCGATCAAGTAGTCAAAATTGATAACTTCATGTCCTATCGTTGACGAGGGCAGTCCGTGTGACGTCCGGGGTCGGGACACGTCCGCGACCACCTTCGTAGACATTGACCACTGCCCCGAGGAAGGAGACCCCGAAGGTACACTGAAGTCGTAGGTTCGGTGACGATTTGGGACCCGGTGTACCTACGATTTTATGACTTATTGTACAAAGACGGTGATTTAATTATCTATTAAAACGTCTTTCTTATAAGTCAGGTCCCGATCTATTTGTCTTAAGACAACTAAAATACGTTTTGACATGACGTACCTAACGTAAAGTTAACTATACAGAAAATATATTATAATCGATAAAGGAGTCACAAATATTTTGACTAGTTTTGATACGTCCGACGTCCCCTCGAATCCGTTACAATCACTGTATTTCTTTGTTAGGTACCTAAAACTTCCCGGTTTCCTCTAATTGAATTGTATCATATAAACAACAACAAGCCAACGATTTGACACAGGCTGAGAAACTCTGGGGTATCTGACATCGCACGGGCCGAGGAGACAGGAGACGATAGAGGACCTCAAACGAGTTTAAGTGTATGTAGGTAACTCAGTTACTACGATAGAATGGTAGAGTAGGAGACAAAGGGAGAAGAGGAAAACAGAAGTTAGAAAGGGTCGTAATCCCAGAAAAGGTTACTTAACCGAGAAACGTAGTCCACCGCTTTCATAACCTTTAAGTTGTAGTCAGGAAGGTTACATATAAGTCTCAACTAAAGGAAATTCTACCTGATCAGACTAGAGGAAAGACAGTTCCCTGAGAGTTCTCAGAAGAGGTCGTAGTGTTAAGTTTTCGTAGTTAAAAAGTCAAGAACCGGAAGAAATTCCCAGGTCGAGAGTACAAGTATGTACTGACGACCCTTTTTGTATCGAAACTAATATATCTGGAAACAGTCGTTTCACTACAGAGTCGTTTCACTACAGAGAAGAAAAATTATGTGACAAATCCAAACAGTTACATTATAAACGACGACGATTCAACGAAGTCAACAAAGGTTGAGACACGCTGGGGTATCTACCGTCGGGTGGTCCGAGGGGGCAGGGACCCTAAGAGGTCCGTTCTTGTGACCTCACCCAACGGTAAAGGAAGAGGTCACGTACTTTCACTTTTCACTTTCACTTCAGTGAGTCGGCACAGACTGAGGATCGTTGGGGTACCTGACGTCGGATGGTCCGAAGAGGCAGGTACACTAAAAGGTCCGTTCTCATGACCTCACCCCACGGTAACGGAAGAGACTTACATCATATATTTATTACGTATACTATCTATAGGATACATAGATAATTATATATACACATATAATCGTTCGATGACGTGGCATTAATTGTTATCGTCGGTTGAAGATCCTTCATTATGCAATGTAACTATGCTGATGTACACAATATAAAATTACCCGATATAATATTTTACGTGTCTAGAAATTCACATTTCAAGTTATGTATGTAAGTATATTGGGTGTTTGGATAGTTAAATATCTTTATACCTGATAAAGATAGTGGGGTCTTTCAAAGGGGCACAGGGAACGGTCAGTCAGTGGGAGAAGGTGAAAATAGACGGTTCTCGTAGGTGACAGACTGAGGGTAGTGGTATCCACTCAGAACGAACAAGATCTCGAAATATGACTCCTAGCATGTTATCCGCGGGAAGTACAGACCTTCCACACGTTCTGAACATGTGTTTCGTCACGACTCTTTCTGCCTTTTCGTAGATTTATTCTCGACCACACGGTGCAAGTACCTCGGAAGAGGTTGTGAATGGATGCTGCATTTACGTTAGGGTTAGTTTTAGGGTCGTCTAAAAATAAAAAACCTCTTTGACTACCAAACTAATCCTTTAAACATACCTTTATGTCTCTTGGACCTTTTCGGTTTCGGCGATCGAGGTGCAAAAGACGGCCAGCCTATTGAGAGGCCGAGGAGGGTGGACCTGCCACGACGCCCGACCGGAGGTCCGAGTCCGTCCTTTGTCTCAAGCACCAACGTGTCCGGGTCGGCACGGGACGCTAGTCCCCGAGTGTAGACCCGACGTCTGAATCCTTCTGATGTTAGACCCGAAGTGTCGAGCCACTCTCCGACCGTCACTAGACGACCCGTTCAAACGACCCGAGAGCCACTTTTCCCCGAGTCCGACACTCGACGCTAACCCGCCCCGAGCTCCTCCGAAAGGGGTCATCCGCCGTAACACCCGGGTCGAGGGAACAACCTATCCCGACGCCGACACGACGGACTCGTCCGTCCCAGGGGCGCCCCCGTCCGGTATCCTCCGGCGGGTTCGTCTACCGGACGTCGGGGGCCCAACGGCCTACAGTCGCAACCAGAGCGAGGAGGATGTCCTCTCCCACATCAAGGCCCCCCGGGAGATCCCCCGCGCTATGATACGGTCGGGCCCCCGCTCCACCTTGGTTACGGGGACAAACCCGAGAACAGACAGAGAACCAGGTTGTCCACGGATTCGGAGGAGGGCCCCTAGACCTCAAAGGTGTTTGCACAGGACAGATACTTCGTAAGATGAACCAGAAGAATCCTCTCCCTGACTTCAGTCTTTACTGGGTACAGTGGTAAATTTACTACAGAGGAGTCGAGTCAAGTCAGCGAGTCAACACAGGTTGAGAAACACTGGGGTACTTAACGTCGTGCGGTCCGGAGGGACAGGTAGTGGTTGAGGGTCTCAAGTGAGTCTGAGTACAGGTAACTTAACCACTACGGTAGGTTGGTAGAGTAGGAGACAACGGGGGAAGAGGAGGGTGGAAGTTAGAAAGGGTCGTAGTCCCAGAAAAGTATTCTCAGTCGAGAAGCGTAGACCACCGGTTTCATAACTTCAAAGTCGAAGTTGTAGTCAGGAAGGTTACTTGTGGGTCCTGACTAAAGGAAATCCTACCTGACCAACCTAGAGGAACGTCAGGTTCCCTGAGAGGTCTCAGAAGAGGTTGTGGTGTTAAGTTTTCGTAGTTAAGAAGTGTGAGTCGAAAGAAATACCAGGTTGAGATTGTAGGCATGTACTGGTGAGCTTTTTGGTATCGAAACTGATCTACCTGGAAACAACCGTTTCTTACAGAGACGAAAAATTATACGACAGATCCAACCATTATCGAAAAGAAGGTTCCCGGTTCACGCAAAATTAAAGTACCGATGTTAGTGGTAGACACCACTAAAACCTCGGGTTCTTTTATTTCAGACAGTGACAAAGGTAACAAAGGGGTAGATAAACGGTACTTCACTACCCTGGTCTACGGTACTAGAATCAAAAGACTTACAACAGTGGAGTTTTGGTGGTAAAATTAGAAGGTATTTACAGTGTAGCAAAAATATCTTGATTATATAACTATTGAAATAATTCGCTTCAGGGCCCCAGGTCGGGGGCGTCCTAGGTCCTCACGGGAGTCCTACCTGTCGTAGTCACTTACTCACTTACTTACTTACTCCTTTCTCATCTTCGACTATAGGGAACCAAATGTGTCTTTCGGTTATTTCGGGGTTCTGTTCCCTGAACGAGACAAGTGCATCCGGCGTCCGCGGGAGGGCCAGAGGGCTCCCTCACTTCTGCGTCTCGCGGAAGGGCAAGTCCAGAATCTTCGGGTCCGTCCTTTCACTTACGTCTCTCGGAGACACGAGGTTCCCTAGTCGGACTTTTTCTCTCATTCTCTCTCTTTCTTTCTTTCTGTGTCCCCTTGGTCCGAAAACACCTTGACCAGGTAGTGGAATAAAAAGTCCCTTAGAAAATATGGAACTGAACATGTATCCCTTTACTTTCTACGTTTCAGTGTGTCTTAGTTGGGTTTGTAATGTAGACAAAACAGAAATAGCTTTGGTCTTAAAAAAGACGTTTGGAAAGGGTATTTGTTACAACACATGTAATAGAAGACCGGAACCTCCGGACACCTGTAAAATACTGGGAGAAAACTATTTCCGACGAGTTGGTCTTTTGAGTAAAAGGGAACTTCACAAAAAAGAAATATAAAGATTAGATACAGTCGGAGTCTTTCATAATTTGTCTCAATGTAAAGAGTACCTCGTTTCCACGTCACTCAATGTTGTTTCTTTCTTGGTTAATCGAGTTTCCAGACTATACCAATTAAAGTTCCGATAACGAACAAAAAGAATTTAAGGTTGATGTAATTGATAACGTGAGGGTCCACACGTCACCTATTCTCTATACCCTTGAATCGTCGTTCGTAACCGAGTTGTCACTTAAGGATGTGGTCGTGATGAGATTATCAAAAGTTGAGAAGCTTTCTGAGATATAAAATTCTTACAAAATCCGAAGGACACGGAGAGTGTCAACCCTCCGACACTTATTAGTGTACGCATCGACGTTCTCAGACCTATTTGGACGGTTCGTTCGATCTTACGGTTGTCTCCCCCAAACTTAACTTTATAAGGAAAGTACAGGTCCTCTGAATAATTGATTTCGGGATTCAATTAAAAAAGGTCTTTTCCACCAGCCCCTATCGGGGGACAATTACAGTCTTCTCGACCACTTTCTGTATTTTATCATTCTGTCTGTCTAAGACCAAAACCCCATCTACGAGCTCGTCCAGGTCCCTCTGGGAGCTTAGGACTAGGCGGAAACGGGCAGTCCAGAAGAGGTGTACTGGAAACAGTACCCACCCTAGAGGGCACCACCGAGGGCCGTCGTTTCGATTACATAACAAAACGAAAAGGTGTACGATGTTTTTTCTAGTAGTCAATCTTTTATACTACTGTATATTCTAAGGTAAGTGTCATTATTTAAATACATGTATATGTATATATGTGTGAACTACAATGTAAAAACAAATAAAATAAATAAAAAAATTGAAAAATAAAACATAATCCAATATCAGTTAATTATTTGTTACGACACTAAAAAAAGTCCAGTCGTCACTTCCCTGAGTCGATATGTATATGTACACCCTTATGTAAAAAAATTTTATTCCAAATTTTTTTATGTCTAAAAATTTTGTTTTGAAAAGTATCCCTGGATTTTATTTTGTCCTTCTTTATCTCTCATTACCAATGACTTCATTCCGTTTAAGTTGTCTTTCTTATGAATAGACCTTTTCTAGGGGTGGTTGAGGATAAGTAATCTCGGACTCGAGGTTAGACGAATAGTCACCAATTAAGTGACTCGGTTCAGGACGCGTTACTCTGTGTGAGACCGTTCAAACAATTATCCGTACTACAATTATTTTCTAACCTTCATGTCACATCACTCCTTACACAATTGAAGATAGAGTCAGAGAGTTTCCCTCTCGACAGAATTATCTAATTCGGAAATAATAAACAATTCGTTAAAAAGGGCACCTTTGTGTTCTACTTTTTTTCCTTTTGACGTTAAGACCTGACATCTAGGCAGAAATTCTAGATAAAAATACGAGCGTTTATCCTTTACTAGTTATGGTGCGAGTCGTCGACTTAAGTAACAAAGCCGACGACATCGATCTTACTCAGTCACAGAGTACTGACATAGACGAGTAATTCAAAAGAGGAGGATTAGCGAACCGACCTGATTCTAAGTCATCGCTATACACTTCTATCGTGGATGAGCGGCCGTCTGGAGCCTCTCCTCCTCGGCCCTTCTCGTCGGAACGACAAACAGAACCGAAACTTGTCTGCGCTCCCTATAAAAATTTGGTTTTCACTCTTTTACTGTTGAGGTCGAGACGGAGTTTGGTTTTCGTAGTTTTCGACAATGCTACAAACTCAGATTTTTCCTCTTTTGTACCCCAGAAAATAAAAATAAATAATTAGTAAATAACCTGACAATAACTCAGTGTTACGACACGATAAAAGGCGACACGTTGTCACTCTCAGTCGAGACACACGTGTGTCTGCGGGAGAGAGGACTCCGACGGGGCGGGAGGAGAGGGTGGGCGCGACCCAGTAGGGCCTCGTCCTCGACTCGAGGACAAGGAGCCGTCGAGGGGCGGCCGAGGGACGAAGTGTGCGCCGTCCCAGGAGTGCCGTCACGGGGAGAAGGTCAAACAGGGTGAGAGAGGAAGGGGTGGGGGGTTGGGCACGACACAAAGTTAGTAAAGACTGTAAAAGAAAGTGTCGCAAGGCAAAGAATCTTCGTCAGGTGCCTCTGAAGGACAGGGGGTGTCGAGCCTGCTCCCGTCCCCAGCCGGCGAACGACATTCTCGGTCTCTCATTTATAGACGGCGCAACGGCCGGTCTACGAGAGATAGTCTCCAAGACACCAGACGACGCCGGAACGTTTTCGTCGTCACCTGCTACTCCTTTACTTGCCCGGACACACGGTTATTTCGAAATAACTGTCAATGACTTTAAGGTCCAAAAATATTAAATATACACAGTGTAAAAAGAAAACTAAAAAAGAGGTTGGTAAGTTTTACATTTTTTACACGAGCGAATGGGAGACTCGCATACTCTATCTTTGGGTCTCGACCGGTAACAGACGGGTCGGGTCCCACCACCACGAGTGACCAATCGTAAAACAGTTTTTGATGATACCTCCGACTCACAACTCACAGTCCTCGGCCCGTGACCTCGACAAGAAGTCAGTTAATCAGTATCGCTTGAGAAACGTTGGGGTACCTGGTGTCGTGCGGTCCGAAGGGACAGGAAGTGACAAAAGGTCTCAAACGAGTTCAAACACATGTAACTCTACTACTATAGATTGGTAGAGTAGGAGACAGCAGGGGAAGAGGAGGACGGAAGTTAGAAAGGGTCGTAGTCCCAGAAAGGGTTATGCAGTCAGGAAGTGTAGTTCACCGGTTTCAAAACCTCAAAATCGAACTCGCAGTCAGGAAGATTCCTTATAAGTCCCAACTAAAGGAAATCTTAACTGACCTAGAGGAACGTCAGTTTCCCTGAGAGTTCTCAGAAGAGGTTGTAGTGTCAAGTTTTCGTAGTTAAGAAACCACGAGTCGGAAGAAATACCAGGTTGAGAGTGTAGACATACACTGAGGACCTTTTTGACGCCAAAACTGATATGCCTGAGACCAGCCGTTTCTCTATAGAGACGAAAAATTATGCGACAGATCCAACCAGTATCGAAAGGAAGGTTCCTCACTTGCTAAAAATTAAAGTACCGACGTCAGTGGTAGGTGTCACTAAAACCTCGGGTTCTGTGTTTTAGACAGGAACGAAGAAGAAAAAGGGGTAGATAAACGGTACTTCACTACCGTTTTTCTGTTTACGGTCCTAGAATCAAAAAAAATTATAACTCAAAATTCAATCTCGTCGAAATAACGGAACGAGACGAGGGACCATCAGCACCTTGGAACCCAGTCAATAAATTCCACGGATTGGGGTCCCTACCCCCTCGGACCACCCGCCGGCAGATACCCCAGTGTGTCTCAGACTGTGCTGACTTCGTTGAATCGTTGTCGTTATCGTTGTCGTTGGAGTCAGGAGGGTAGACATTTTACCCGTAAAAACTTTTGTCACCAGCGAAACCGACACAGTCAAGAACGAGCAAGTACGCCCCAGAGACGATGCCGTGTGCGTAAGAGATCAACACCACGTGTCCGAGTCTTCACCACCACTCACCCGAATCTAAGAGACGCCGTACACCCTAGAGTCAAGGGGTTGGTCCCTCGTTTGGGTTCAGGGGTCGTATCGTTCCTCCAAAGAATTGGAGACCTAGTGGTCCCTTCTGGGGGTCTCTAGCTTAAACATTCTAACAACATGTCTGAGTCATTCACATTCTTCGTCGGTGACTAACGCCCTTATTTAATCAACAAGACAAGTCTGACAAAGGAATCTCGTGTACACGTCAGACCTAAGTAAAGAGTACGCGGATCGTATCGGTCGAAACCGACCTCCTGGTACCTGAAGCCCCTCCGAACCTTTGTCTCCTCCGAACACACACTCAAGACAAACGGAACAACTCCTCGTAGGAGACTCGGAATAGTCGAGTAGTTTCCCCAAATTTTTTCCGACGGAAGTAGGTTGCCAGTATGTTTCGTCACTTCCGGCGTCACCGACTGACATCCGCGAGTTCCTGGGACATAGTACACCGTCGGAGTACACCGACGAGTCGTCGGAGAGTCCCGAAGACGTTTTGTCGGGAACTGAGTGTAGGAACTTCGAACCGACCGGTAAACAAACGCCTCTCGACACTTCGGTCCCTCGAATTAATAAGCGGGTGTGAGATTGTCTGCACCCGTACCGGAGTGTCCGGGAGGTGACTTCCGTCCCACTCTGACCACAAAATCGGCTTACCCCCACCTGACTCCCTCCGGACATTCCTCGAGAGGCCCCACCAGACGGTGCCTTACGTAGAGTCCCTTCCGCGTGTCGTCTTGAAGGTCGTCTCGGGCACCCATGTCGCCGACTCGAAATCCTTGAGCCGCGAGTGCCGGTAGGAGTCGACGTCTCGCCGAGTACGTCCCGGGGTCCCGAAGTGACCCCAGAGTGCGGGTCACTCCTACTCACCGGAACCGGCAGGACGAAGCCTTCGCCAGGAGTCGACGGTTTGACCCAAAGACAGTAATTACAAGTACCGTTGAACACATTTTATAGAGAGCTGGGTGGAGAATCATAAAAGGAAATTTGAACGTACAAAATCTTCTCTTTTTGCCTGCGTCTCATTACAGGTGGTCTTCGTCCTGTCTATTTGATTCCGCTTACGCATTCCCTTATACCCGAAGGACACAGAGTCGTCCTTTCTCTTCCGAGGTGGACGTCACGTCCTCTACATCCTCCGCGCCCAAGCTAGGGGCCCGGCCCTTCTAGGGCCTCCTCCCGTCCGTCGGGTGAGGTCAGAAGAACGGACCTCTTAGGGTACCTGCCTCCTCGGACCGCCCGATGTCAGGTTCCCCAGCGATTCTCAGCCTGTACCGGCTCACTGAAGGGAAAGTGAAAAGTGAAAGTACGTGACCTCTTCTTTTACCGTTGGGTGAGGTCAGAAGAACGGACCTCTTAGGGTACCTGCCTCCCCGGACCGCCCGACGTCAGGTACCCCAGTGTTTCTCGACCTGTACTGACTCGCTGACTCGTGTGTGTGTGCCTATTCCCTTACACGACATCGCCAATGTTACTACCTTGTTCTCGATGGACATAGTAACGACGTGTGAGCCACAGTTGCGTGTAGTAGTAATTACCTCTCTCTTTTTCGTTCAACTTCTTTCTATGTATGTCAAACTGTGGTGTTTATGTCACGAAAACCCCGGTTTTTTCAGTTAAAAAAGTTCTGAAAATAGTTGTGATCATAATGTTAAAATCTTTGAAACTAGCACGATCCGTTTTTCCTAAAGAGTAAAAGTAAACATAAAGAGACACAAAAGAACCTGTACAAAAAAAGAAGACACTTAACGAACAAAAGATAATCTTAAAAGTAGAAAAGAATGATTAGACACTTTTAAGAAATATGTGGTCCTCACTTTAATAAAACAAAACGAAAAATTAAAATTACAATAAGAAGTCAGTGAGTCAATACAGGCTGAGAAATGTTGGGGTACCTGACGTCGTGTGACCCAAAGGGACAGGAAGTGATAGGGGACCTGAAACGAGTTCAGCCACTACGGTAGAGTAGGAGACAGCAGGGGAAGAGGAGGGTGGAAGTTAGAAAAGGTCGTAGTCTCAGAAAAGGTCACTCAGTCGAGAAGCGTAGTCCACCGGTTTCATAACCTCAAAGTCGAAGTCGTAGTCAGGAAGGCCACATACAAGTCCCAACTAAAGGAAATCCTACCTGACAGGTATCCTCTGGACTCTCGGGTGCCCTGAGAGGACTCTTAGGGGCGGGGTGAGTCTTGAGTAGGCGTGTCCGACCCACTTGTGACCAGGGAGCTGAGATCCAAGATACAGCTTTCCCGACGACATTTACGATGTTCTTAATAAAACGCTAACTGTCAACTCGAACAGCGTCCGACCAGTGAGTCGGTCGACCCTACAAACGTCTAGCTAGAAGTCACATACCCGGACTTCGACAGGGGAGGGGGTGAGACAGTGCCTGGCAAGGGAGGCAGTAGGGACCCATGAGGAGAACAATTTAGAGAGGAGGTTTATGACGACAGGAAGTTCCAGACGAGAGAGGGTGAGGTCATCCACTTGTACCTCCGTCCTTTCTGAAAGGTCGACGGTGTGGAACACCAACCGCACGGTCATTAAGGCAACCACTCACAAGACACGAACGTTGAAGCCACTCTACCGGAGTCGCGAGAACTTTGTGTGCGTCGGACGCTGTCTGTGCTCCGACCGCATAGACTAAGCGGGGCAAGAGGACTCTGGTCGGGAAAGGTGAGAGTCCTAAAACATAGTGCACACATACTACTGAAACTGGTTGTAAAAGACGATCTCTTCGTAGGGGATTGGTTTGTACGAGATGAATAAAGAAAAACGGTTAGATGAAGAAAAGGCGATAGTAATACCCCATAAAGTTGTCCGTACACTTTGACAGTCATATACTATTTATACAGTCTTCCGTCTAATTAACGTCCACTCTCTCTTGAAGATACGTGCGACACATCTTCCGTCTTCCCTTTTCCCTTCGCAAATTCAGTCTGGAGGACCTTTATCAAGTGTCTTTACCCTAAAACGTCGATAACCTTAAAGTGATTTGGTCATTCTCCTCCGAGTTTAGTAGATCAAGTTTCTGCCCGTCTGAAAAGGTCCTTTCCCCGTCGATTCTTCATAAAACCTCCAGTGTATAAGAGACAAGGTCGATGGGAAGAGACGGTAACATCGCCCTTTCGGTGGTGTCTGTCGCGCTTTCTCCACCCGCACCGACACGAGGTTATGTTGAAATAACTGTTCCTGTCCCCCGCACCGACACGAGGTTATGTTGAAATAACTGTTCCTGTCCACCCGCACCGACACGAGGTCATGTTGAAATAACTGTTCCTGCCCCCCGCACCGACACGAGGTTATGTTGAAATAACTGTTCCTGTCCACGACCCGGTCTAAGTCCGGTAGCTACATGAGTTTGCTACAGACTCGATCAAAGACACAGTATGCTTCGTCTTCTCTGAACAAAGTAGGGTGTTGGACTTTTTGCATATGCCAGGTATCTATGGAAGAAAAACCACCCTTTCACCAAAGAAAGGAAAAATTTTTAAAAATAAATAAATAAACCAACGGTCCAGAATCAACGCTGCGCACCTGAGAGCTCTACACCATGCGTCCGCGTGAACGAGGAACCGCGCACCTCAGAACCAAGGGGCTGGTCCCTAACTTGGACTCAGGGGACGTAACGTTCCGTCTGAGAAGTGGGGACCCAGCGGTTCCTTCAGGGAGATGGATGAAAATTTAAAGTAGTCATCGGACAGTATAAACACAGAAATTTATGGCAGAAAATTTCATTGAGTTGAGTAACATGGTAAAACTTTAACGGTTGAACCGAAACTAAAAGGAACCGTACGTCAGGAAGGTATAAAGGCTCTTGACCGTTGTAGGGATTCTTCTTAAGAAATTAATTTTGTAGTTATTACTTTATTATTCAAGAGCGAAACTTTTTCAAGTCGTCGCCGTAATTCCTGAGAATAATCGACCCCATAGTTTATAACCTTCCTAATTTCAAAATTAACGTCATTACTATTACCACGATAAATAAATCGTAAGTAATACTCTAACCGAGAACGGTGGAGAAGAATTATAGAAGACGAAGACAATCCAGGTATGGTAAAGACAGGAAATAGCTCGGGTAGAAACGTACTTTACAAGGGAACCATAGAGATTAAAAGAACTTCTCTAGAGATCAGAAAGGGTAAGACAAGAAAAGGAGATAAAGAAACGTAACTAACGACTCCTTCAGAAAGAATAGAGAAGAACGATAAGAAACCTTGACACGTAAGTTTACGAACATAGAAAGGAAAAGAGGAAACGAAAAGTGAAGAGAAAAGTGTCGATAAACATTCCGGAGGGGTCTGTCGGTAAAACGAAAAAACATAAAGAAAAGGTACCCCTACCAGAACTAGGGACAGAGGATTGTAAGTCTTTTGTTTCTAGTACCGTAGACCAGGGTAGTGAAGTACCCTTTATCTACCCCTTTGTCACCGACTGAAATAAAAAACCCCCGAGGTTTTAGTGACGTCTACCACTGATGTCGGTACTTTAATTTTCTGTGGCTGAGGAACCTTCTTTTCAATACTGGTTAGATCTGTCGTATAAGTTTTGGCCTCTATAATGAAACGGTTGTTTCCAGGCAGATCAGTTCCGATACCAAAAAGGACACCAGTACATACCTACACTCTCAACCTGACACTTCTTTCGACTCGCGACTTCTTAACTACGAAAACTTGACACCACAACCTCTTCTGAGAACTCTCAGGGAACCTGACGTTCCTCTAGGTTGGTCAGGTAAGACTTCCTCTAGTCGGAACCCTAAAGAAACCTTCCTTACTACGATTTCGACTTCGAGGTCATGAAACCGGTGGAGTACACTTCTCAACTGAGTAACCTTTTCTGAGATTACGACCCCCCCCCCCCTCTAACTCCCGTCCTCCTCTTCCCCTGCTGTCTCCTACTCTACCGACCTGCCGTAGTGACTGAGCTACCTGCACTCAGACTCACTTGAGGCCCTCAACCATTACCTGTCCCTCCGGACCGCACGACGTCAAGTACCACTGTGTTTCTGAACCTGTACTGACTCACTGACTTGACTTGACATGACTTGACTACCCTAACCGAGATGATTTGGAAACACGGAATTTTCTTTACCTACAATAATATGGGTAATATACCTCTTCCTTTACCGTTGGGTGAGATCATAAGAATGGACCTCTTAGGATCCCTACCCCCTCGGACCACCCGACGGCAGATACCCCAGCGTGTCTCAGCCTGTGCTGACTTCGCTGAATCGTCGTCGTCGTCGTATGGGTAATATTTAAACTTCCTTATCTCATAGATTAGAAAATTTACTATACACATCACGGGTATATGTAGATTTGTATTTCAAGTTCTCCAGTACGATCTACACCTTAACCGAAACTCACAGGGACTTTTCGTTCAGTTGTTGAGGGGGAGAGACAGATGGACTTTCATTTTCCAACTAGAGTAACTAGAATTATAGGGAAGTTTATAGAAACAAACTTTATTATAGGTCAGTGAGTTTTTCGTTCGTGCACAACTCGTGACGAGTTAAGATCGTTGTGGTCATAACAAGAAATCTGAAAAGAAACATCTTTATTCTTTGACAATAAAGAATATCTTGTGTCTTATATAAACTGATGGAGTTTCTTTTCTTGGTAACAATATTTCTGTTAGTCAAGTCTAGTCAGTGAGTCAACACAGACTGAGAAACACTGGGGTACCTGACGTCGTGCGGTCCGGAGGGACAGGTAGTACTTGAGGACCTCAAATGGATTTGAGTACAGGTAACTCAGTCACTATGGTAGGTTGGTAGAGTAGGAGACACCAGGGGAAGAGGAGAGTGGCAGTTAGAAAGGGTCGTAGTCCCAGAAAAGGTTACTCAGTCAAGAAGTGTAGTCCACGGTTTCATAACCTCAAAGTCGAAGTTTATCGAAATTGATATACGTGGAAACAGTCGTTTCACTACAGACAAGAAATTACACGACAGATCCAACCAGTATTGAAAAGAAGGTTCCTTGTTCGTAAAAAATTAAAGTACCGACTTTAGTGATAGACGTCACTAAAACCTCGGGTTCTTTTATTTCAGACAGTGACAAAGGTAACAAAGGGGTAGATAAACGGTACTTCATTATCCTAGTCTACGGTATTAGAAACAAAAAACTTACAACTCAAAATTCGATCGAAAAAGTGGAAAGAGAAAGACAAACTAGTTCTCCGAGAAATCAAAGAGAAACGAAAGACGGTATTCTCACCACAGTAGACATATAAACTCCAATAACGAAAAGAGAGTCGTTAGAACTAAGGTCGAACAAGAAGTAGGTCGGGTCTCAAAGAGTACTACACGAGACGTATCTTCAATTTGTTCGTCCCACTGTTATGTGTCGGAACTGCATGAGGAAAGGGTTAAACCTTGGTCAGACAACAAGGTACAGGTCAAGACAACGAAGAACTGGACGTATGTCTAAAGAGTTCTCCGTCCAGTCCACCAGACCATAAGGGTAGAGAAATTCTTAAAAGGTGTCAAACACTAGGTGTGTAAGTTTCCGAAACCATATCAGTTACTTCGTTTTAATTACAAAAAAAGATCTTAAGAGAACGAAAAAGATACTAGGTCGTCTACAACCGTTAAACTAGAGACCAAGGAAGACGGAAAAGATTTAAGTCGAACTTGTAGACCTTCGAGAGTCAAGTGTATGATAACTTCAGATCGAACCTCTTAAAACTTATAACGAAACGATGACACACTCTACTCACGTTAACACACCATCAAACTTACGAGAAATCGTAACGGAAAGAAACCCTAACCTTACTTTCGATTGGAAAGATCAAGACACTGGTGACGACTTAAAAGGTTTAAACGACCGGATAACTTACGTCGTGAAAGTGTCGTAGTAGAAAATCTTGAACTTTATCGAGTCAACCTTAGGGTGTATAGGTGATCGAAACTACGAAGGATTCCAGGTCAACTGAAACGTAAGGTCGAACAGACCGAGGTCCACTCACTAGTGTGGTAGCACTAATAGACCCAGTAATTGTATAAAAAACACATCAAAAAGACACATAAGAACGGTGGAGAAGAATTATAGAAGACGAAGACAATCCAGGTATGGTAAAGACAGGAAACAACTTGGGTACAAACGCACTTTGCAAGGGAACCATAGAGATCAAAAGAACTTCTCGAGAGATCAGAAACGGTAAAATAACAAAAGGAGACAAAGAAACGTATCTAGTGACTCCTTCCGAAGGAATAGAGGGGAACGATAAGAAACCTTAAGACGTAAGTCTACCTATATAGAAAGGAAAAGAGGAAACGGAAAGTGAGAAGAAGAAAGGAGTTAATAAACATTCCGGAGGAGTCTATTGGTAAAACGAAAAACCGTAAAGAAAAGGAGTCTCTACCAAAACTAGTGATAGAGGATATGTTCCAATGTTATATTCTTGTCTCTATAAGAGTGCTATATTCTTGTCTCAGATGCCCCTGAAGGGACCACCCACCAATTCTAAGACGGGAAGGTTATGTCCCCGTACCCAAACTAGGGACTAGTCCCTTGATTCTAGAGTGTACGGTACCCAACACTGGGGGTACTCTAGTGTACGGTACCCAGTGTGGGGTAGGGTACCCACACTGGTTTTTTATTTATTTATTTTAATTTTCCTTTTTTACGTATAATATCTGGTGTCGGCTTTTTTATTTATTTATTTTCCTTTTCCTTCTTATATGGATGACACCCAGTGTCCCGAACTTATATTGGGCCAAAACTGAGCACACATAATTACATCGATCACTATTATTTAGAGGTCTTAAAGTCCACCCTCTGAAGTCCATTTTCCTTTCGATACCTCCTTGACTTTTATAAATTAAACTTACACTCACAACCTTTGTTTCAAGGGGATTACGGTTTTTATTCGAGATGACCTAATCACTCGTCCTTCGTTAATTTTTAAATATATAAACACGATCTCGGTTAGACACGCCCTCAAAATATTAACGGTCGTTGGTTGATACCGTTTACATTTGGTGTCCCTTAAACGATCTTGTCACGCCGCGGTAGCCCACCCTTCTGAGTGTCTTAATTTTCCTTTGAACACGTGGTCCGAACCCTACTGGGTCTTGGTTCCTAGGTCCTTGTAATCGTACAGACCTTACTGGACCAACGTCTACGGTCGTCGCAAACGTGTGGAGAGAGGGAGAGAGAAAAATTTTCTGTATAGACACATAAATAAATACCGACACGACCTAGAAACGACGACGCGCACTCGAAGCGAGAGCGACTCCCCCGCCCCGGAGAGAGATCAACTCCGCACGCCCGACGAGCGGCGGCCCGAAAGAGAACGATACCTTGTCCCCGACGTCCCCCACGTCCGAAGTCACCAACGGTGAGCACCGGAGGTCCCGCGTCCGAGTCCTCAACACCACGTGCCCAATCCACTCGGTGCCGCGCACCCTAGAAGGACCTGGTCCCTAGTTTGGACACAGGCAACGTAACCGTCCACCTAATAAATAGTGACTCGGTGGTTCCTTCGGGAGCAGAGAGAAAAATAGACAACAATTTTAATTTCAGACAATCGGAAACGGGACGAAGTAAGACATGAGGTTCCGGTTTAACTTCTTTCACCTCTTTTGGTGATCTGGTAAGTCCATACTGAATTTAGTTTAGGGAGTACTGATATATAACTTTTACTCTTTATCTAAATTCCCGGATCTAGACTATCTCACGGATCTCACGGACTACTTGATACCTACCTCCAAACACTGTAACATGTCCTCTGTCCCTCGTTCTGGTAGGGGTTCTTTTTCTTTACGTTTTTTCGTTTTACCGACAGACTCCTCCGGAATGTTTATCGACACTTTTCTACCCTTCACTTTTCGTTTCCTCTTTTCCTTTCTATATGAGTAAACTTACGTCTCAAGGTTTCTTATCGTTTCTCTCTATTCTTTCGGAAGGAGTCACTAGTTACGTTTCTTTATCTCCTTTTGTTATCTTACCCTTTCTGATCTCTAGAGAAGTTCTTTTAATCTCTATGGTTCCCTTGTAAAGTACGTTTATACCCGAGCTATTTCCTGTCTTTACCATACCTAGATTATCTTCGTCTTCTATAATTCTTCTCCGCCGTTCTTATGTGTCTTCTTGACATGTTTTTTTAGAAGTACTGGGTCTATTAGTGCTACCACACTAGTGAGTGGATCTCGGTCTGTAGGACCTTACACTTCAGTTCACCCGGAGATACTTGTTTCGATCACCTCCACTACCTTAAGGTCAACTCGATAAAGTTTAGGACTTACTACTACGACACTTTCACGATGTGAGTTATACGGTCGTTTAAATCTTTTGAGTCGTCACCGGTGTCCTGACCTTTTCTAGTCAAAAGTAAGGTCAGGGTTTCTTTCCGTTACGGTTTCTTACGAGTTTGATGGCGTGTTAACGTGAGTAGAGTGTACGATCGTTTCATTACGAGTTTTAAGAGGTTCGGTCCGAAATCGTTATGTACTTGGCACTTGAGGGACTACAAGTTCGACCAAAATCTTTTCCGTCTTCTTGGTCTCTAGTTTAACGGTTGTAGACAACCTAGTACCCTTTTCCTTCTCTCAAGGTCTTTTTGTAGATAAAGACGAAATAACTAATGTTGTTTCGGAAACTGACACACCTAGTGTTATTTGACACCTTTTAAGACTCTCTCTACCCTTATGGTCTGGTGGACGGGACGGAGAACTCTTTGGACTAACGTCTAGTCCTTCGTTGTCAATCTAGACCTGTACCTTGTTGTCTGGCCAAGGTTTATCCTTTTCCTCATGTAGTTCCAACATATAACAGTGGGACGAATAAATTGAATATACGTCTCATGTAGTACTCTTTACGACCCGACCTCCTTCGTGTTCGACCTTAGTTCTAACGACCCTCTTTATAGTTATTGGAGTCTATACGTCTACTGTGGTGGGAATACCGTCTTTCACTTCTTGATTTCTCGTAGAACTACTTTTACTTTCTCTTTTCACTTTTTCAACCGAATTTCGAGTTGTAAGTCTTTTAATTCTAGTACCGTAGACCGACCAGGGTAGTGAAGTACCGTCTATCTACCCCTTTGTCCACTTTGTCACCGACTGAAATAAAAAGACCCGAGGTTTTAGTGACGTCTACCGCTAACGTCGGTACTTTAATTTTCTGCGAATGAGGAATCTTCCTTTCAATACTGGTTAGATCTGTCGTATAAGTTTTCGTCTCTGTAATCAAACGGTTGTTTCCAGACAGATCAGTTCCTATGTCAAAAAGGTCACCAGTACATACTTACACTCTCAACCTGACACTTCTTCCGACTCACGACTTCTTAACTACGAAAACTTGACACCACAACCTCTTCTGAGAACTCTCAGGGAACTCGACGTTCCTTTAGGTTAATCAGGTAGGATTTCCTTTAGTCAGGACCCATAAGTAACCTTCCTGACTACAACATCGACTTTGAGGTTATGAAACCGGTGGACTACACTTCTCAACTGAGTGACCTTTTCTGAGACTACGACCCTCCCTAACCCCCGTCCTCCTCTTCCCCTGCTGGCTCCTACTCTACCGACCTACCGTAGTGCCTGAGCTACCTGCACTCAAACTCAATTGAGGCCCTCAACCACTACCTGTCCCTCCGGACCACACGACGCTAAGTACCCCAGTGTTTCTCAGCCTATGCTGACTCACTGACTTGACTTGACTTGACTTGACTTTTAATTTTAGGACCCTCCTGCGTGGGATACCACGTCCGAATAAGTGTTCGTTCAGCAAAAGAGCTCTGTTCTTTTATAAAAAGGGTGTGATCTAAGGGATCCCCCTCCGTTGCAAATCCTAATCGCATGATGTCTCTGATACATGTGACCCCTCTCCTCAGAGGGACTTCTTTTATTTTATCGTGTACCAGACCGTCTCTTACTTCACCGGGATTCTTATAACGAAAATTCGGTAGTTAAAGATTTATTCAAGTACGGGCTAAGAACCTAAATAAGGCTATTTATGGTTTACTCTTGGTCACACAAGGTAAACCTGTTTAGACCGAAATCTATTTCTTGAAAAAGGTTTTTCGAGCAAAGGTTTAATAAGGATTGTGTGTTTAACCTAAAGACTAAAGAGATAGGGTTTGTCATCACTCTATGTTAATACATGACAACGACGACGACCACGATTCAATTTGCGGACGACTTAATTTCACTCTACCCACCGCCTTTATCGAACCTCAACACCTCACAACGACAACGCCCTTACACCTTAACTAAAAGGAATGTACCTCTGGGGTCTGTTCCCACAGATAGGGACGGAGATAAGGTCCTGTTGACCGGCAACCTACTTACGCTACATCTTAATTCCTAAAATAAGATGGGTGTCGTAAACGGAGTGACTACAAGTTACTCAAATTACGGTACGTTCGGTCCATCATAAAGTACTACTTAGTGCTTGAAGGAAACGCCGCAGATGAGGTTCCATCTTCAGAAGATAAATAAGGTGTAAATTACTCACTGACGACGTACAGTACCCGATCCTGATTGGGATCCCACAATGTCCTTGTTGTCTTTTTAGTACCAAAGTTGTGACCTCTTCTCAGATTAATCCCTTTGTCTATACGGTTCAAAACACTACCTTCGTGTTCGACCCATATATAATCCACGATATTTGAGTATCTTATCCTAGTATCGGGTTACACCCTAAGGGTGCCTCTAGGATCTTCCGTTTTTATATCGTGTTCCCAAAAGTTTTATACTAGGAGACTGGTCGTCGGATTCGCAGGGGACCCTTGAAAATATTTCCGTCTCAGACCCACGAGGACGTCTGGAGGACTTAGACTTTGAAACCTCAAGTCGGGATCGTTGGCATCAAGATTACTCGAGACGTCCACTTATTACGACTACGAACAGTTCAAGTTCTCAGTACAGTCATACAGTTCTGGCGATTCTTAGGTCCGAAACGATAATCTAGTCACCTAGAGCCAAGACCGACGTCCAATGTTAGTCAACCCCCTTAAAATTTTAAGGAGTTCCGAGTCTGAGTTAGTGGAGAGTCCCGACCCCGGACACGAACAGAGGTATACATACGTGTTCTTATGTGTAAAATTTTTACAGGTTCACTAAATTTATGATCTGACTTCAAACGGTTGAAGTTGGAAGTCAATAACTGATAGAGGATTATTCACTGTTCCCCGAAGGGTCCGCCGTGTCACCATTTCTTAGACGGGCGGTTTCGCCCTCTGTGTCCTCTACACCCAAGCTAGGGACACAACCCTTCTAGGGAACCTCATCCTTTACCGTTGTGTGAGATCATAAAAACGGACCTCTTAGGGTACATGTCTCCTCGAACCGCCCGATGTCAGGTACCCCGACGGTTCTCCACCTGAACTGGCTCGTTGACTCGTGTCGTGAGTTCACAGTCTTGCCATCCATCTCGTCTACGCCTGTTCCCTTTCTTTTCCTTTGGTCACTCGGAAGACTTACAACGGACCGTCTGCCACCGGTTCCCCGATTTCATGTTTCCTTCTTACTTTCCTTTGTTACTTCCCTTTCTTTCCCCTTTACCCCTTTCTCGTCGGTTTTGAGTGACTTGAGACACGACCTGAGTCCTAGAGTAATGACGTAAGTCTAGAGTACTGTAAGGAGGGTTCGTCAGCTATATTCTGGGTAAAATTTCTACTCTTTTGATTCTAAGCCTTTGGCATACAGCAGACAAGGTCGCTACTGTGACACTCAGCGTCTCAGTTATCGACGTGCTTCGGCAGACGGAAGGTCAAGGGTCCGGGACCAAACGAGCGACGATCCACCACCGTCCGGTCACCGGGTCGGTCTAAAGGACAGTAGTTAGGCGGGAAGACAATCAGGGTGTCGCACGGGGTGAAAAGGGTCGGGGTACCTGGCATCGGGCGGTCCGCGGAGACAGGTACCTTAAGAGGTCCGTTCTTATGTTCTCACCCATCGGTAAGGGAAGAGGTCCCCCAAAAGGACCGGGTCTTAAGCTTGGGTCCAGAGGACTTAACGTCCGTCTAAGAAATGGTAGACTTCGTGGTCCCTGCGGGTGCTGGTCGTCTAAATCAACGTAAAGATGAGAGCCCACAAACTCCGGGTTACTCCTCTCTCTTTTTAGTCGTATCAGAACTAATAAATAAAAAGTGGAGTTTCTTATTCGTTTAATAGTTTAAAATAAAATGAAATTTAAAATAACCTCATATCTACGAAACGTTGTACCCAATCAAAGACGGTATCGTTTCGCTCAGTCGGTACACGTGTGTGTAGGCGAGAAGAACCCCAGAGGAAGGGGAAAATCCGGTGGTGTCTCGAAGCGCGCGCCAAGGCCCACGACACGCCGTCCAAGAATAATTAATCGACGGAATAAGTCTCACAGTTATCGCATGTATACAGCTAAGGTTGGAGAGTCAAGTGGGTGGGGACGAAAGAGGGAACCATAGGTATGTAAAGAGAGATACAGACACAGAGGTAAAGACGAAACATTTATTCTAGTAGACATGGTTAAAAAAGTCTAAGGTGTATAAACGCAGTTATATACTATAAACAAAAAGAGAAAGACTGAATGAAGTGATACATGCTGTCAGAGATTCAGGTAGGTCCAGAGATGTTTACTGGGTCGAGACGAGGAAAAATACCGACTCATTATAAGGTAACATATGTAGCTCGTTTAGAAGAAATAGACTAGGAGACAACTATTGAATCTAAAACACACATTCACGGAACCTCGTTTGTTTAGGTCGAACGACACCACCCTTCAGAAGTAAACCTTTTGTACCACTAAACTCAGTCCAAACGGTTGGTCAGGGTAGCAAAAGGGTCATCCTTTTAATATGTCTATTTACTTCAATGTTACACTTATAAGAACCTAAGGAACCTTTATACGTGTTTAATGTGTCCAACGTTTATTGTGCGATACTAACTTATTTAGTCCACAAAATAAGTTGACTGCAGTCTCAACTTATACGTAAGGACTTGAAGACTTCTGTATAAAGGAGCGTGGAAGGGTAATACTTTTGTCAAACGTCGTGCAGACGAAGTCGTTTCACACGAACGTCGGAGTCAGTACCAGTGGACACTAAACTAGTCATTAGTTGATCTCACTTCTACTACACTCATTGAATAATGTCCCGTTACTTCGTACGAATCTTAAATAACGGAGGACAGGAACGTTTTCACTTTATACCCGTTCGAGTAAAACATTGTGGAACTTTAGTAAAGTCTCCGTTATCTAATCAGTCGAAGTGAATCGTTCGTTCGCCGCAGCTGGTAAACAGTGAACATCCGCCTGAAAAAGAAGGAAAAGGGAGTAACAGGTTTCTTACACCACTAAATTCCTCTCTGTTCAAAGTCCTGACTAACCTTCCTGACTCCGACTTCGACGTCGACGTTATGAAACCGGCGAACTACGCTTCTCGGCCGAGTGACCCTTTCTGGGACTACGACCCTTTCTAACTCCCGTCCTCCTCTTCCCCTGCTGTCTCCTACTCTACCAACCTACCGTAGTGGCTGAGCTACCTGCACTCAAACTCGTTCGAGGCCTCTTTCACTGCCGTCCCTTCGGACCGCACGACGGCCGGCACCCCAACGTCCCTCAGTCTGTGCTGACTCACTTATTTGTTGTTGTCGTCTCGAAGCCCTGAGTAAAGGTGAGTGTCCGACACGTGGAGCGGGTGTCGGCCCTAAGTCTTCCGACACGTTTCGTTCGTCTAAAGTAAACGGTGTCTACGACGAAACTGGTACGACTGTTTTACAATGGACACACGATTTAGTCATAGGGTCAGACCGGAGGACTGTTTCAACTGAACTTGGATGTCGTCTTTAAGTCGTTTTTTCTTTTTTTTCTTTTTCTTTATCTTAATTTACACCCGACCCTTTGCTGATGAAAATTTGAATGTAAAAAGAAACCTCACAGATGGTTCTGAGGTTGGTCCTCCTTTTATCCGTCACAGACCAATCACGAGGGAATGCTTTGATCTAGAGAGAGTTTTCTGATTAAAGAATTATCTAGAAGGACTTTCTACGGAACCACGACCTACCTGTTGGTACCTTTAGGAACGAGTGTCGTGAATTTCACTCTCACCGGGCAAGATAAGGACCAAAGGTTTGCGACCCGGTCACTTCTAGTCTGTTGGTGGAAAATGTAAACGGTCATACGACCGTCAAGGTTTTTTGTTTTTATACTGAGTGCGACAAAAGTCATTACTAAATAACCGACTCCATTGTCTCTTCAAGTCTCAGTAGAAATCCGTACCGACTTAAGCCTACGAGTCTGAATAAATAGACGTAGAGAAGAGAAACGCAATAAACCCGAAATCAGTCCGAGGACTCAGTAGTGTCGTTTTCCTGGAGGTCGTCCAGACAATCTTATCGTTAGGGTGGTATTTTTCTTAAAGGAAAAATATTACTAAAGTAGTTTTAGATTTCAACATAGAACGACCAAGCCGGACACATGTAAGGTCTTGGTTTACACCATATGTCTATAATTAAAATTTTTACGAGACTAACCTGAACAAGTAGTATACTAATAACGACTTCGTTTCTTTCATCTAAGTTAGAGTGTATCTGCTATACCTGATTTAATTCCTTCTAAAGGAAGATTTCCTGCTTCTACCCAATAAGGATTTCGGTAGGATCAAGTATACTACTCATAGGGGTGGACAGTGTACCTCTGGTCCCAAACTAAGGGACAACCCCTCCGTTGTGTGGTAAAACCCAAAGGACTTAGGTGGACGGCTACAGACTCTGTGTTCTCTACACCCAAGTCAGGGACCCAGTCCTTCTAGGTGACCTCCTCCTTTACCGTGAGATGAGGTCGGTAGAACGGATCCTTTAGGGTACCTGTCTCCTCGGACCGCCCGACGTCAGTCACCCAGGGTCTCTCAACCTGTCCTGACCCGTGTGTGTCATTTCTTGTCCCCTGCCCACTACACGGTCTTTGCCGTTGGTTGGTCGGTTGTCCGCACAGGTGGACGACTCTTACCTCTCCCCTTCGGGTGACTATAGTTTTGGCAGGCATAGGGGCTGTAAAAGAGAGAGGTCGAGAGATCACCTTGTTAGTCTGATACCGGTGACATAGGCGGGAACCTTCTCCGGAGTATTTCGGTGAAGGAATGCTGGAGGATCGGTCCCGGAAGGAAGTTTTCGCCGAGTATGTTGAGTCGAGTCGTACCCGGAATGTACTTTTGATAACGTTCCAGACACGCAAACTAAGAACTACTCCTGTGACTTACAATGGGCACTGGGGTTGTATAAGATTTCCTTCCTTCTTCAAGGTCCCAAGTAATTCCGTAAAACTTTGACAAATTTCTCTCGAACTCAAATTCTCACGAATGTAAAAATTCGTGGTTTGACTTTTCTCCTCTTTACGACCAAAATTTAAAGTTACAATCCCTTTACCCGAGGCGGTCCTCCAGATTCCGGCGTGCCGGACCCCTCCTTACACTCGTGTAAGTCTGAAATTAGGGGGCCTTACGGCGTCCCCGGTAAAATGGAGTCAGTGCAGCTTTCACTTCTTCCTCTGCCACGTTCGAGGTCCTCCCTTTGGAACCGAACCTTCCATACGGAGGGACGGGGGTATTCCTGAGACGCAATACGAGCACTTGGAGTCTTCGGTCTCCCAAATAAGCTTTCGAGTTTCCACACACGGGTGCGACGTTTTGACCCTAAAATTAAGAGAGAGAACCTTCTACTTATGCTTTCTTCCTCTCCAAACTCTTTCTACTTTTCTGCTTAACTCAAAGTCTCTTCTCCCACTGGGATTTCAAATTATGACACCGAGTAGAAAATTAATTTGTTCCTAAGTCTATAAGTGAATAATAGTCACTCCTGTAAAGGTTCTCTCTCCGAAGAGGAACTTTTCCCCCACTATTTGACCGGGAATAATAAAGAAAGGATGTTAAGGAAATCACCAGCATTTTCCCCTGGATACATTTTTACTGGGGGAGTCACAGGAGTATCGTGAAACTAGTATCCGGACAATATCTTTAAGTAAGTAAGTGAGTGAGTGCGGGAACAAATTGTTTAGAAATAACTCGTAGTCGATATCAGGTCCATTACACCTAAGTAGTTCCTTGTTCTGTCCGTTTCGATCACGAGAGGATCTTGACTGTCAACTCTGAGTTTATTTTGGGTCCTGTGCTCCCGAAGGGACCACCAGGCGACCACTCTTAGACGGAGCGTTGCGTCCCCCGTGCCCAAGTCAGGGACCGTTCCCTTGTTTCTAGGGTGCACGGCGTCTTATCGTCGGACTCACGGGGTCGATCTCTCAGAGACGAGATCTTTACGTCGTTTCATTCGTAGAAAAATTTTCTTCGTTCATTTGTTTCGTCCACACGTTTGACTAATACTTTGCCGATCAGGTCAAAGATATGACAATGCAATTCTTTCCTCTCCGTCAAGGTAGATCTAAATTTTACTGCGTTAGTTTACGTGTGACACCCGGAACTAAACTAAGCTCCAAATTGTATAGCTAACTTTTTCTACTGACCTTTGTTGACCCCTTTAAACTTACACGGGACCTATAATTACTGCAATTCCCTTACGACCCGAAGGGACCCCCGAGTCAACCAGTTCTTAGACGGACGTTACGCCCTCTGGGCCCAAGCTAAGAACCCAACGCTTATAGGCGATCTCTTCCCTATCCGAGGGGTGAGGTCATAAGACCGGACCTCTTAGGGTACCTGTCTCCTCGGGCCGTCCGATGTCAGGTACCCCAGTGTCCCAGCCCGTGCTGACTCGTTGAGAGTAAATGAGTGAGTCTCTTGCGCACACACACACAAAAGACATGCACATCACGTTAACACTTCGTTTTACAGAAGTCAAAAAACTCTAAATATGATTTCATATGTGTCCCCTCCTGAAGGGTCCACCGCGATCACCATTTCTTGGACGGACGGTTGCGTCCTCCGCACTCTGTGTCTAAAGTAGGGACCCACCCCTTCTAGGGGACGTCCGCCCGTACCGTTGGGTGAGGTCATAAGAGCGGACCCCTTGGGGCCCCTGTCTCCTCGGACCGTCAGGTACCCCAACGTTTCTCAGTCTGAATCGCGTGTGCGTGTGTGTGTGTGCGTGTGTGCGTGTCCTATTTTACAGTTTTATCAACGTCGAAACGAATTTTCACGCATACACTCAACGAAGTCAGCACAGGCTGAGAAACGTAGTGATACCTGACATCGAACGGTCCGAGGAGACAGGTACCCTAAGAGGTCATAAGAGTTCTCGTGACCCGACGGTACTGGAGGAGGTCCCCTACAAGGGGTGGGTCCCTGACTTCGACGTCGAGGGCGTCGAGGACGTAACGTCCGCCTAAGAAATGGTGACTCGGTGGCCCCTCCGGAGCGAATTTTCATAAGTTGTTATTTTTCCATTTAAATTTTCGCCGTGTCGTAACTTAGAACAACTACCCATATGCTCTGAGGTAGGACTGACAGAGTGATGAAAAGACGCACGAACCTGTAGAGACATTATCTGTTTGTTCAGGACAAATAATATGGTACATTCTGTCTTAGTCTCCCGCCTCTATTTCACTCCACAACCAACAGAGCGTAGACTCACCAGTCCCTTCTGTACTACTTCCCCACTGACCTCCCTGAAGATCACACTCTGAACCTCCTTCTCTTACTCCACGACGGAACTCGCCCTTTCATGAAGACTGTTTCTCCTGGCGCACAAGTTTCTGTACTGCTGAATTAGAGTCTAACGTAGGTAGTATTCCCTAGGTCAAAATTTTTTCGATAGTCTTGATCTTTTATTCAATTTACTCCAATTCAATTTGTTCCAACGTCCCCTGTCTTAGTTATGTGTTTCTTATTGATATAAATCGTTATTTTTCGTCATATGTTTTATATCACTTATTTACTAGGTTCCTCCTTTAATTCTTAAAGTAAACACTATTGTAGTTTTCTTATTTCAAGAATCTTAAATTAAATTGTTTTATTCGCATTGTGAGTGTGAGATTTTTGACATTACACGACAACTTTCATTCTTTTCCTCTCGATTTATTTACCTTTCCGTCGAGAACGAATACCTAACCTTCCGTCTTGGAACAATTCTTCCACCAGGAGGTGTAACTAAATATTTAAGTTAGGAACCCGGTGATGTCGAACAAAAGTAGTCTCGAGATATGAAATAAGTCGTTTCGTGAAAGGATTTAATAATTTAGGTTCATATAAGTTTTCGACTTATTTATCCTCTTGTCGTCATATACTGACTTACGGTTACAGTCTTTTTTTAACCTACTACTTCAAACACAAAAGTTCTACCTGATGCACTTACGGTTTGCTTTCATGCCGAGAGTGTGGATTTATTTCAGGGCTAAAGTGTTTTTGAAACACATAACTAAAATAAGTAAGTAAACGAAGATTTAGTAAAAAATAGGTTTTATCGTACATTCATTAATGTTTATAGGTGCGTTGTTTTAAAATAATCCGTAAATACACGGTTTGTGACAATTTTTATCCCCTAATTTTTTTTCTATTCCGTATTAGGGAGAGAAGTTTCAAAGTTATTAAACATGTGTTAAAATTAACTAGAGTACCAATTATCGAGTACCTGATCGAATAGGTAGAACCCGTTCAATCAATTGTACCAGACAAACACACACACACACACACACACACACACACACATAATCAAGTGATACCTTTTAAAGTTTGCATGGGGTTTCATTCCTCTTAACACATTATTCGGGGTACGTAGATGGTTGTTCTAAGTCAGTAAGAGTCGGTTTACATAACAAAAGAATTGTAGGAGAGAAACGGGGAATGGGGAATTGTTAACCTAATAAAACTTTGGGTAGGATCTGTAGTATAAGAAAAGTAGATAGTCGTGAAGGAATAACGACAAGTCAGTGGTTCCGTACTAGCTAAGACACTGGGGTACCGGACGTCGTGCGGTCCGGAGGGACAGGTAGTGGTAGAGGACCTCAAACGAGTTTGAGTACAGGTAACTCAGCCACTACGGTAGATTGGTAGAGTAGGAGACAGCAGGGAAAGAGGAGGACGGAAGTTAGAAAGGGTCGTAGTCCCAGAAAAGTTTGTTCAGTCGAGAAGTATACTCCACTGGTTTCATAGCCTCGAAGTCGAAGTCGTAGTCAGGAAGGTCACTTGTGGGTCCTGATTAGAGGAAATCCTACCTGACCAACCTAGAGGAACGTCAGGTTCCCTGAGAGTTCTCAGAAGAGGTTGTGGTGTCAAGTTTTCGTAGTCAAGAAACCACGAGTCGAAAGAAATATCAGACTGAGAGTGTAGGTAAGTACTGATGGTCTTTTTGGTATCGGAACTGATCTGTCTGGAAACAGTCGTTTCATTACAGAGACGAAAAATTATACGACAGATCCAACCAGTATAGAAAAGAAGGTTCCTCGTTCACAGAAAATCAAAGTACCGACGTCAGTGGTAGACGTCACTAAAACCTCGGGGGTTTTTATTTCAGACTGTGACAAAGGTAACAAAGGGGGAGATAAACGGTACTTCACTACCCTGACCTACGGTACTAGAATCAAAAAAGTTAAACTTGAAATTCGGTCGAAAAAGTGAAAGGAGAAAGTAGTTCTCCGAAAAATCAAGGACAAGTGAAAGACGGTAACTTCACTGTAGTAGACGTATAGACTCCAATAACTATAAAGAGGGTCGTTAGAACTAAGGTCTAAAACGAAGTAACTCGAGTTGTGAAGAGTACTACATGAGACGCATATTCAATTTATTCGTCCCACTGTTATATGTCGGACTGCATAAAGAAAGGGTAAAAACTTGGTCAGACAACAAGGTACAGGTGAAGATTGACAACGAAGAACAGGACTTAGTTGTGAAGGAATCCATGAAGATTTATAATTGTTTGGGTATTGTGGTAGTAATTTACGTTTTTTATTGTTATTATTAAGGAATTAAAACACTTCATAGATTAGTCAGAATTTTACAAGGTCGTATATAGCGTAAAGAAAGAGATTTAGCGTGAGTAAAAAGTGCACGAATGAAGACCGACGCGCCCGGACGGAACGACGAGCGCCCGGAAGAGGTCGACGCTACCGCCGCCGAGGAGAGATCGACGCGACACGCCGAAGAGTCACACGACCGAAGAGTCACACGACCGAAGGGGACAACGTCCCGTGTGTGAGGTCCCGGGCACCCAAAGTCCTCGCACCGAGTGCCCGAAGCAACGGGACACAGTACGCCCTAGAAGGGTCTGGTCCCGAACTTGGATACGAAAGACCTGACCGTCCGTCTAAGAATTGGTGACCGGGTGGTCCCTCTGGGTGTGTAAAAGAAAAATTTACAAACAACAAAAAAAAAATTTAGTCTTAAGCTTCAGGTGTGCACACGTCTAAGTGAAGGGTGAGGGAGAAGAGAGAAGGGAGGTTAGACCAACCTCTTTGATTTAACAAGACTTAGTAACGATAGCACCGAAAGCAACCAACGAAGGGCACCGTAGTAAATTCTCCAGTGTGACAGTAAACTACAAAAACATTCACCTCAGCTCCAGGGAGAAAGGGTAGGGACCTCTTATATCCATCCTCCACCACGACGGAAGTCGTAGGGTCGTCCTTCTCGTCCTACAGACCACAACAAACACCCTCCAATACTAACTGGGTAGGTAATACCTCGAAGAATGACCGAAAAGTGGAATTCCATGAGTAATAAAGTCATCCGCAACTTTCACCGAGTCCCCATTTCTTAGACGAACGGTCACACCCTCTGTGTACTCGATACCCAAGCTGGGAACCCAGTCCTTCTAGGGGACCTCTTCCTTTACCGTTGAGTGAGGTCATAACAACGGACCCTTTAGGGTGTCTCTCTCCTCGGGCCACCCGATGTCAGGGACCCCAGTGTCGGAAGGGAGGAGGTGAGAGGAGAAAGTGAAAGTAGTTTTCCGAAAAATCGAGGAGAAGTGAAAGACGGTATTCCCACCACAGTAGACGTATAGACTCCAATAACTATAAAGAGGGTCGTTAGAACTAAGGTCGAACACAAAGTAGGTCGGACCGTAAAGAGTACTACATGAGACGTATATTCAATTTATTCGTCCTACTGTTATATGTCGGAACTATATGAGGAAAAGGATAAACCTTGGTCAAACAACAAGGTACAGGTCAAGATTGACAACGAAGAACTGGACGTATGTCTAAAGAGTCCTTCGTCCAGTCCACCAGACCATAAGGGTAGAGAAATTCTTAAAAGGTGTCAAACAACACTAGGTGTGTCAGTTTCCGAAACCGTTTCAGACGTTTCGTCTTCATCTACAAAGAGACCTTGAGAGCGAAAAAGCTACTAGGTTCCTTACAACCGTTAAACTAGAGACCAAGGAGACAGAAAAGATTTAGGTCGAACTTGTAGACCTCGAAGTGCCAAGTGCACGACGACTTCGGACCGAACCTCTCAAGACACGTAGCGAAAGGGAATCAAATGTCCTTAAAGTGTTTCTACTGCTTGATTCCAAAGAAAAAGATAAATTTACAAAAATCATAATAGTACTTACATGAAAATTTTCTTAAAATAAAAATTTACTTCCTATTAACGAACGTTATGACAGAACCAAACACGGTTCGTAGTACTTAGTCGGCATCCATAGTACCCGGGGGAGGGAGAACTCGGAGGGAGGGTAGGGGGTACGGCGGGTCAGGGAGATTAAATGTCTCTCGGGGCCAGACCCGTAAAATTGTGTCAACAAAAGGGTGGGGAACAGAAGGAAGGAAAAAACTCCGACTTAAGAAAAAGAGAAACCGGTTCCCCTCGAACAAGTTCAGTGCGTACTCGGGAAAGCCGTATCAAGGTTCAGACAAAGTCGAAAGAACCAAAGACCGTGCTCCACAGGATTGAGGCGCACATGAAACAGACGGGGTCTGGACCTTGTACGACAAAGAGGCTGCTCGGGATCAAGAACCGTAGATACCTCGTGTCAGATCCACGACTCCGATGAATTAGGATGGTCCCACCAAAAACAGAGAACCGGAAAATCACCTGTCTTTATCCCATATGTGAATTAAGAAGTCCTTTTTTCATTTGGTACTCAAATATGACGATAATGGGTAAATTTGGACACCAATGTTCTAAAAATGAATTGAAGAAACTAAAATATAAACTTAAAGAAATGAAATACGACTTTTTAGGACCAATGATTAATGAAGAAAAGAAATTAAAAGTAGTACAAATATTTACACATAGTTTTATTATTATATCGATAAACGTATATATACTAATTAGTGTGTAAACACACGTACAGACACTCTTTTTATTATGGTGATAAGTCGAAGTGGTAGTCAGGAAGGTCACTTATAAGTCCTGACTAAAGGAAATCCTACCTGACCAACCTATAGGAACGTCAGGTTCCCTGAGAGTTCTCAGAAAAGGTTGTGGTATCCAGTTTTCGTAGTTAAGAAGGTGTGAGTCGAAAGAAATACCAGGTTGAGAGTGTAGGTATGTACTGATGACCTTTTTGGTGTCGAAACTGATCTATCTGGAAACAACCGTTTCATTACAGAAACGAAATATTATACGACAGATCCAACCAGTGTCGAAAAGAAGGTTCCTCGTTCGTAGAAAATTAAAGTACCGACGTCAGTGGTAGACGTCACTAAAACCTCGGGTTCTTTCATTTCAGACAGTGACAAAGGTAACAAAGGGGTAGATAAACGGTACTTCACTACCTGGACCTACGGTACTAGAAGCAAAAACCTTACGACGTAAAATTCGGTCGAAAAAGTGAGAGGAGAAAGCACAAGTAGTTCTCCTAGAAATCAAGGAGAAGTGGAAGACAGTAATCTGACCACAGTAGACCCATAGACTCCAATGACTATAACTTATAGTCAAATGACTCTAGAGTAGACTTATAGTCCAATGACTATAAAGAGGGGATTATAAACACGGAAACTAATGAAGGTAACCAACATAGTACCAAGGAATTTAATTTTCTACTTTGTCTTTAATATAAATAGAGAATTAAAACAACATGTATTATTTATTATAATTTATACATTTTACTAATCTCGTCACAGACTTTAAATTTAACGTGTTAATGAATAAATTAATATCGACACACACACACATATATATATATATATCTACCAGCAGAGACCACCTAGTCTACCATTTTTTAGGTGGACTTCACGTTCTCTAGGGACAAACTAAGAACCCAGTCCTTCTAGGGGACCTCTTCCCTATCCGATGGGTGAGGTCATAAGAACCCGAAGGTACGACTGAGTTTACCATTTCTTCGACCGACGTTACGTCCTCTGACCCAAGCTAAGGACCCAGCCCTTTGTAGGGACCCTTCTAGGGGACCCCTTCCCTTACCGTTGGGTGAGGTCATAAAGAACGGACTTCTTTGGGTACCTGTCTCCTCGGACCGTCCGAGTCAGGTACCACAACGTTTCTCAGTGTGTATAGACTCGCTAATTCGTACGTACGTATAGTAACCTACCGTAGTGACTGAGTTACCTATACTCAAACTCGTTTGAGCCCCTCTATCACTTTCTGTCCCTTCCGACCACACGACGTCAAGTACCCCAGTGTTTCTCAACCTATATTGAATCGCTAACTCGTTGTCGTTTACATATACATAGAGGTACACAAGTCACTTTATAAAGTCTCACTTCGTTAAGAAAGGTTATCGTTCGCAAACGTGTGGACGTTAAACCTTGATACTTTCGGTGTTAGTGAAAGACTTCTCTGGTCACAAACGTTGTGGAAGTATTAAAACGGTAGTAGACACATGGGATGATGAAGACCAAAAGAAATCACAAAAAGAAATTTACTTTTTCAAAGAAAAAAAAGAAAATTTATACATACATTTCTATATGTATATTTACGTTCCTCTAGGTCGGTCAGGTAAGATTTCCTCTAGTCGGGACTCTAAAGAAACCTTCCTTACTACGATTTCGACTTTGAGGTCATGAAACCGGTGGAGTACGCTTCTCAACTGAGTAACCTTTCTGAGACTACGACCATCCCTAACCCCCGTCCTCCTCTTCCCCCACTGTCCTACTCTACCAACCTACCGTAGTGACTNCTTTCTGTCCCTTCCGACCACACGACGTCAAGTACCCCAGTGTTTCTCAACCTATATTGAATCGCTAACTCGTTGTCGTTTACATATACATAGAGGTACACAAGTCACTTTATAAAGTCTCACTTCGTTAAGAAAGGTTATCGTTCGCAAACGTGTGGACGTTAAACCTTGATACTTTCGGTGTTAGTGAAAGACTTCTCTGGTCACAAACGTTGTGGAAGTATTAAAACGGTAGTAGACACATGGGATGATGAAGACCAAAAGAAATCACAAAAAGAAATTTACTTTTTCAAAGAAAAAAAAGAAAATTTATACATACATTTCTATATGTATATTTACGTTCCTCTAGGTCGGTCAGGTAAGATTTCCTCTAGTCGGGACTCTAAAGAAACCTTCCTTACTACGATTTCGACTTTGAGGTCATGAAACCGGTGGAGTACGCTTCTCAACTGAGTAACCTTTCTGAGACTACGACCCTCCCTAACCCCCGTCCTCCTCTTCCCCCACTGTCCTACTCTACCGACCTACCGTAGTGACTGAGTTACCTACACTCAGACTCACTTGAGACCCTCAACCACTACCTGTCCCTCCGGACCGTACGACGCTAAGTACCCCAGCGCTTCTTAGCCTGTGCTGACTCGCTGACTTGACTTGACTTGACTTTACGTCTAAGATATATATCACACAGAAATATATAGAGAGACAACGTATACAATTTTATTTCTATGACCAAAAAAAATTTGGAATTGTGGACTTACGTGAAGTATAGGGTGTAACACCTTTTGTATTACTCAAAGACGAAATCTGTTCTCGGGGGAAAAGTGGTGGGGTCCATCGCCTGTTCGAATAAAGATTTCTGAAGAACGCGTCCGAAATATTAGTGACGATTAATGCCGATCTTACATTTAAAATCTCCCCAGAGACCAGACTGAGTGAAGGGACGTACAGAACCTTAAGAAAGGAAGGAAGTCGAGAAGACTGAAACAGAAGTTCGGGACGAGACCCCGACTGTACCCAGGATAGTGTCACACAGAATTGACGAAACCAAATTTAATCACAAGTGAGTCAACTACTTTACCTTCTTAACCCTTAAAACCCAGAGAAGATCTTCTGAGTACTTTTTTATTAACCTAAAAAAAGGGGTGTCGATCGACATAAAGTAAGTGTAAAAGGGGGAGTGAAGACCTTCAAAGGGATATCTATTAAAAACTTAGTACTTCAAAATTTACAAACGTCACCCATTGCGACTACGATAGTGTTATATTCATAGAGAGACAACGTATACAATTTTATTTCTATGACCAAAAAAAATTTGGAATTGTGGACTTACGTGAAGTATAGGGTGTAACTCCTTTCCACACAACCCTGAAGGGATCTCCAGGTCTCCAATTCTGAAAAAGGAGCGTTTCTGGGAGTGGCTCCTCACCCACCCCCAAAGTAGAGACCAACTCCTCAATTCTAGGGAACACGGAGGACTGGTTTTAGGTTTTGTATTTAGTCTTCGTTATAACATTGTTTAAGTTATTTCTAAATTTTTTACCACGTCTAAATTTTTTTTCCCTCTCTCTTTCCACAGAATTTCTCTGCTCCCATGCTAAGTTGTTTGTGAAAGGAGTCAGGGATAGTATCCATTCCAGGAAGGATTCACATACACTCTGGCTTTTTATCCTACTTTCGGACTGAAATCCCTGAAACATCAAAAAAGACCTACTGTCCTTATATCTCTATTAATACAATATTATATCTCTCCCTCTTTCACAGTTCTATTTGTACCTACTTTCTGGTTTTCTATTTAACTATTAGTAAAGAAGTAATTAAGTAAGTGGTCTATAACTAAAACTTGGTATTTACAGATTATTTTGAACATTAGAGTTTCGTTCAGTAAATAGGTTTATAGTTGTTACATTTATATAAAAAGATGTACAAAACACCCGAAAAGAGTCGGATGGTTCTACGGGACACTACGTTATAGAAGGTGTTCCTCGGACTCAGGACCATCCATATCAACAATTCCCGTACAAACTCTAATTTTTGTTGGTTAAAGGTAAAGGACCTTTAAGAGACGTTTTAAGTGTGCCCAATGGAAATTTCGACTTTCTTACGGGTGGTATGTCATGATCGTTTTTTACAATTCTATATTATCACAAATGTCTGGCGACTTAAAGGTGTTTATTCGTACCCAGACTCTTTCCGAAATCCGAACGAAAAACGACGTGTCGGGACGGAACTCTATCATTTACTGACGTCGCAAAGCGAAGAAATTATAGGACTACCATCTCATATTGTAAGTAGGTAAGCAAGTTGCTTTCCGATCTAAGTCCGTGAGAACAACGTTTTGAAAGTCGTTAATCGTTCTATCTTGAGTGTAGGATTGCTTCCTTCCGTTTTTCGTAATTTAAGACAAAATTTCTCAGTAACTAACTAACTGCCCCGCGGCCCCGACGCACCGACGCGCGCCGAAAGAGGTCGCCGCCCCGCCTGCCGGAGGGAACGCCACGCGCGCGAAGGGGAACTCGCCGAAGAGACCGCGTCTCGTGCGACGTCCACGGGCCCGAAGCCATCGGCGTCGTGCACGCGAGCCATGAGCACCGCTTGCCTAACCGACGAGGCGCTGCACACCCTAGAGGGGTCCGGTCTCTACCTTGGGTACAGACGGGGGAACCGTCCGCCTAAGAATTGGTGACCCGGTGGTCCCTCCAAGGCAATTTAAGAATCCATTTTTTTGCGACCACTAACGTCCGTCAACATACTTTTGTTTTTTATCCCCTGCTCTCATTAGCCACCTCTCTTTCGGACTACCTCACTATTCTGTCTCAGAGAGGTTTCCTCACGTAAAATCCCAGACTTACTACCCTTGCTCACTCGGTGCACTTCTGGGTATCTCTTTCGCGACGAACATCGTAATTATTGTCCATTGTTACCGTACTTGAACTCAATGAGTTCCTCGTGTCATTTTTACGCTCTCAAACTACTTAACCCGATTTTCCCACTACCTCTCCCATCCCCGTCCTTAAAGATTTTACCAAAGACTAAAGTTTTTACGTATAGACCGAGGACACACTTTGCACTTAGCTGTGTCCCCTTCTCATGTTACCCTTTGGCCAAGTCCCCGACAACGACAATGTAGTCTTTCTCTCACACTACCAAACCACACCCCCCTTCGGTACTTCGGACAAGCGAATACCACACAATCTGTAACGCAAGTACGACGCTCTTATAATTTTGGTCCTCGTAAGACTTTTCCATTAGTGAAATGTAAAAAGTCCACTCTTCTAACCGCGAATCCCTCCCATTTTGCTACGTGTATCAGTGTCTCAACCATCTGTCGTCGGCTGTGACTCAACCAGTTTAAAGTTTCTGTACGAGAAAAGATTTATTATTAAAATAAATAAATAAAAACCGACACGACCCAGAAACAACGACAAGTGTTAGAAAGAGATCAACGTCTCTCACCCCCGATGAGACAGCGACGCCCCGTACCGTCGGCACCGAAGAGGACAACACCTCGCGCCCAAGATCCTTTGTCCGAGTCGCGGGCGCGGCGTGTCCGAGTCGTAGGCGCCGTGTGTCCGAGTAAACGGAACGTCGTACACCTTAGGAGGACCTGGTCCCTAGGTTGGACATGGGGGACGTGACCGCCTGGGAATAGGTGACGTGGTGGTCCCTTGAGGGTTGCTGATACTAGGACTCACGACTCAGTGGTCCTGAAGTTCCTTAACCAACGCCATCCAAAAGTCCGTTCCGTACTACCCTCATACCGGCGTCAGACTCCTATACCGTCCGGACGGAGAGAGACTCCCCTTATAAAGCGAGACGTCCACACGGTTGTTGACACTTCCCGGGCTCTAAAATAGGACGAACGTTCACTTGTCAAAGTACAAACGACCCTCCTCTGCACTCCAAGAGTCCTGTCTCTGTTTCCCGAAATCACACCTGTCGTTCANCGTCCGAGTCGTGGGCGCCGCGCGTCCGAGTCGTGGGCGCCGCGCGTCCGAGTCGTGGGCGCCGCGCGTCCGAGTCGTGGGCGCCGCGCGTCCGAGTCGTGGGCGCCGCGCGTCCGAGTCGTGGGCGCCGCGCGTCCGAGTAAACGGAACGTCGTACACCTTAGGAGGACCTGGTCACTAGGTTGGACATGGGGGACGTGACCGCCTGGGAATAGGTGACGTGGTGGTCCCTTGAGGGTTGCTGATACTAGGACTCACGACTCAGTGGTCTTGAAGTTCCTTAACCAACGCCATCCAAAAGTCCGTTCCGTACTACCCTCATACCGGCGTCAGACTCCTGCACCGTCCGGACGGAGAGAGACTCCCCTTATAAAGCGAGACGTCCACACGGTTGTTGACACTTCCCGGACTCTAAAATAGGACGAACGTTCACTTGTCAAAGTACAAACGACCCTCCTCTACACTCCAAGAGTCCTGTCTCTGTTTCCCGAAATCACACCTGTCGTTCACCGGAAACCAAACCGAGGGCGACGGGAGGTCCAGGGAGTCCCCCTCTCCTTTCCTCCATAAGGGTCCGGACTCCCCGAGTCCACCCAAAGGTAGTGTCGACTCCTCGGGACTTGGACCCCTCAGGTGGCGACAATGTCGTTTGACACTCGGTCGGACGAGCGACAGACCCCCCCTTCAATGGAGCAGGAAATTTCAACGAACGATACTTGTCTTGGGACTTTGCACTGGACCCACTTCTCTTCGACCCCGGAACGTAAGTACCGTGTCGGTGTCCTTATACCTCCTCAAGAAGTCCCGGGTGCCGCCGACGGGTAGGAGGGATGGGGAGGAGGGGCGGCCCAATGTCGAGTGGGGTCACCCTTGTCTCGGTAAAGGAGTCCTGACTACGTCCTTAAACATGGTCTAAGTTGGGAGTGCGACAAAATCTTTCTAGACCCTCTGCGTAGTCTTTGGTCTCAGAACCCCATTCTCTAAACTTACGAAAACCGACGTTCATTCCCTTACAACCGGGTCACCATTTCTTAGACGGACGGTTACGTTCTCTAACACCCAGACTAGGGACCCAGTCATTGTACGGGACCTTTTCCTTTACCGTTGGGTGAGATCACGCGAGCGGACCCTCTCTCATCTGTCTCCTAGGACCACCCGACGTCAAGTACCCAGCCTCAGTCTGTGTCGACTCGCTGACTCGTATGTACACGTGTACTCCCTTATAAGTGGAAAATCCTAGAATATCCTCCCAAAGCAAAGGAGTATCTTTTACTTCGAGACCCTTTTCCACTAAACGACCACTACTAAGTCACCGACTTCTTTATGACCCCGGGGCCCAGGTGTAGGGACACTAAGAGAGTTGAAAGGCGAACCACGGTCTGTCTGGACTGCGTAGACTCGTACTATAAGAAGGAGTTAGTGAAGGTTTCGTTCCTCCTCCGTCCGTCCCACGACGAAAAGGTTGTGGTAGGGGAACAGTCGCCACTTTTAAGTGACGAAGTCCTTAGGGGTCCTCTACAGACGAATCTAGAGTAACCAGTGTGAAACCAATGTACTGGTGGGTCCGGGGTACTGGTGGGAAAAGAAGGACTCCCTGGGGACGGTATGTACACTTATTTTGACTCCAAGACACTGACTCCTCTTTTTCTCCAAAAAACACAAACTAGCAGTCTGAACATGGGGTCGCGCAAAGACCGTAAATCTGTTCCCGAGACCCGTTCTTCCTACCTGACCTTTAGGGTAGTAGTGACTTCGTCCAGCACCGAGACACCCACCAAGGGTCCCCGTCGTCATTCCTTCGTAAGACGGAAAGTGTGGTCGGACCAAACCGCTACCGATGTCTCGGACGGTTAATTAAACCGTTTCTGAGAGGGGAAGTCACTTGAAATTTATCTCTCGTCTTTTCCCCTGTTTACCCTTAATAAAACGTTAGACTGAGTTTGGAACGTCCAAGGACTCAGTGACTTGTCTCGCTCCTGTTCCAGAAAAGTCGTATACGACAGTCGGCGGCCTTCGTCCTCCCTCGTCTCTCTTTCGACAAACACGCGGACCTTGGACAGTGTTTTTAGGGTTTGGTCGTTTTACTTACGACGCAAAGAGTCACCCGTGGTGCCGGGCTCTGAGCCGTGTCAGACAAACGAACGTCCAAATCAGTCGCAATAAAAGGAGGCAAAAATTATCATAAGTGGTATAACTGTCATTAAACGTCCAAAAATTCAAGACGTATACAAGGGTGTCTTTATCCGGAGGAAAAAACGAAGGGACTCTGGAACAAGTCCTTTGTGGACTCGGTTCGTTTTTATTATTTATTTATTTATTTATTTTTACAATTTCAACACGTACTTAGTCTTTTGCAGAAACCTTTAAAGAGGTCCGAAAATGTATAGTTCACGACGGGGATGACTTTACCGTCACCGCTGTCGTCCTCTAAATAACGATACTTGAACTTAGTAACAGTACCCTCAAAAAGTGACTCTTAAAAAGGGATAAAGAGTGATAATCCAGAGACTATTTGAAAAATTTCAAATTTTTTATTGAAAAACCCCAAAAAGGGATCTTTTTATCGTGTAAATAAATAGTAAGTTTCTCGAATAAAAACATTAAATAATCTCCAGAATTCACATGACCTTGACACTGATATAAAAATATACCTGTCGACACACACACATATCCTTTAGAGTTTTACTGTAGTTCCTCCTTAGGATATCTCTTGACCAAGTTTATAACCGGATTTATTATCATATCAAGGTTGGTCTATTAATAGTAACATCTAGACCCCTCGGACCATCAAAACTTCAGTCTGAAACCCCAAAGTTAAGGGTGGGACAGTAAACTGAAACCCTTTCAATGAAGTTAAGAGACTCGGAGTCAAGGAACTAGACAACCAACTCAATTATTGTCGTTTAATCTCATCACAATTATCGTTATTATCACTACTACTATTACTACCACGACTTAGATTGATTGTCAATAACTCACTCTCCGCGACAAGATTCATGGAGAGTTCATAACAACGTCAAGTCAACGATTCAGTACAGGTTGAGAAAACGTTGGGGTACCTGACATCGGACGGTCCGAGGGGACAGATACCCTAAAAAGTCCGTCCTTATGACCTCACCCAACACATAAGTTAACAATTAATTAATTAATAATTATAATTATTAATATCTCCGAACACTCCTATTCTGCAATGCACAGATTACGTGATGAAGTATGCGCCATTTATAAAATTGTATGCATGTCTGTGAATCCGTAGGTCTGGGTCTGTTTCTCGGGTCCCGATATGAACAATAAATTAAAATTTCCGTTGCGATTCCACAGGACCTGTTTACTAAAAGTTTCATATAGGACGGGACGGTCTTACGTGTTTTGTAGATTGTCGTGTCCGGGAGACCAGATCTAGAAAACTTGATCTCGGACTTTCTCAAGGTGTACAAACGCACAGAGGGGACCACCGAGTCACTATCTCTTGTACGGACGTCACCCTCTGCACCCTCTACACCCAAGCTAGGGACGCAGTCCTTCTAGGGGACCTCTTCCTTTGCCGTTGGGTGAGGTCATAAGAACGGATCTTTTAGGGTACCTGTCTCCTCGGACCACGCGTTGTTAGGTACCCCAACGTTTTTGAGCCTGTGGAATCACTACTTGTTGTTGCCTTAGAAAGACCGAACTTGGCGTCTTTAAATTTATAAACGGGTTGTTCGACAAAGTTCTTGTGACCTTCCCGGCAGTGTGCGGGACGGTGACGGGGGCCGAGCCGAGGAGGAGTCGGGCAACCACGAAAGGAAAAGGCCCAGACCGCGCGCCGTCACGACTCGCTGCAGGTCCCTGCGGGTCGTACGGGCCGTCCCTTCCGAGGTTGCCCGAAAGACGCCGAGGACGAAGGTCGTCTCAAAGACTCGGGAAGGGACAGCTGAAGAATTGTTACTTGCGTCTTCGGACCGACGGGGAAAGTAAGTAAGTAAGTTCGTGAGTGGGGAGGAGACCCCCCGTGTGCCCCTGTAGAGAGTCTCTCAGTAAGTCTAGTGTGTGTAAGACTCTACAGACTTTCGAAGCCGCAAAGGAGCACGTAGACTATTTTCTCGAAGAGGAGAGTGGAATGGGGTGCTCTGGGTCGGACTGGGGCCGGGACCGACCGAGACAGAGTAAAACGCAGCGGCAGGGCGGAGAGACGGAGTCAGGAGGGCAGAGGGACGGAAAGAAGCTTCCTCGTCCGACTGTGTCGACGCCCCGGAAGGGAGACGGACGCAGAGAAGAGACGGAGACGGACCGAACGACAACAAATCAGCGAGTCAGCACAGACTGAGAGACACTGGGGCACCTGACGTCGGGTGGTCCGAGGTGACAGGTACCCTAAGAGGTCCGTTCTTATGACCTCACCCAACGGTAAAGGAAGAGGTCTCCTAGAAGGGTCAGGTCCCTAACTTGGGTACAGAGGACGTAACTGTCCACCTAAGAAATGGAGACTCGGTGGTCCCTTCGGAAAAGACACCGGCCAAGTTAAATGTATAAAGGTAGTGTGACTCCGAAAAGTATAGTTGAGGTGAATTTCATTAAGGAGAAGAGGTCACGGACCTTGACCCGATTTGTGTATTATCTACTTAAATTTACTGTACTTCCTACGCAGATACTACACGTTTAACGAAAGAAAATTTCTTTTATTACATCCACAGATTAATTTGAGTTCCTCCTGAGTACTCTAAAGTCCACTAGAGAACCTTCCGTCTCATTACCTTACCGATCGGAACCCTTGCCCCGCAAGGTCAAATTTATCCAGGTCCTCGGCCCGTCCACTCGTCACACTTCAGTTGGACTATAATTGCCTTTCTGTTTCCCACTCTCAACACCGAACTCACAATACGGACTGGAGTCTATTAAGTTTAAGTCAATTTTTTCAATTCTGTTTATTTTTGACGTCGGAATCGGTACCCAAGGCGACCGACCACAGATTGGGAACTACACGACGACTGAGACTCCTCACGGAAGGAAGGGTGGGACGCACACAAGAAAGTAAATGGTAGTGAGATCGGACATTTCCTCCGCGATACTGACTGTAGGAAATACGTCAGTCGGAAGTCACAGACACCCAAGAAGTAGACGTCTAAGTTGGTTGACCTGACTTTTATAAGTCTCCTTTTTTTTTTTAGGTCTTTTGAGGTTTTTCGTTTCGAACTTAAACGGTTTGGGGGTTTAATAAACGTATTATAAATGTAATATAATCCATAATAATCCTTAGATCTCTACCAAATTTCACATGACCTCATAAAATAAATAAAATAGGGATACATAGAATATAGTCCTTTCATGTTAAAAATCTTACCTTATCATAATTTTATGATTACGACCTGTTTATCTGATTTTATAGTAAATTTCCAACAGGTATTAGACTCTGTCACGATTTAAAAACCTGTCTGTTGACTTTTTTACGGACGGTCTTCACTCAGTCCCGTTTTCCAACTGGAAGGAGACGAACCGTTCAAAAACCATAAACCAGGAAGTCAGGACAGATGAGAAACGCTGGGGTACCTGACGTCGGGAGGTCCGAGGAGACAGGTACCGGAAGGGGTCCGTTCTTGTGACCTCACCCACGAATGTACATTCCTTTTCTAGTACAGACCAGGGAAACATAAAGTATAACGGGACGTTGTCGTGTCTTACGAAACGTTTAAAAAAAGGAGTACATAATAGTCGTCCAGGGAAACTTTTTATTTTCTTACGAATTAAGAATTTTTTTGTTTTCTAGTAGGTATATTTTATTTTCAATAGACACTTTGTATTCTTTCGTTTTACTTTTTCACATGGCCTTCTATGTACATCCAATATACGTGGTAATGTATTTTCCCTGAACTCGTAAGAACCTCAAACCCCAGGTGTCCCAGACCTTAGTTGGGGGACTTCAGTAACTACCTGACGACCTTTAAGCTATGAACTCCGAATATCTCGTCCCGTCCGAAAAGGACATTTTCCGAGCTATCATCTATGAAATCCGAGTCCCTAGATGTGCCCGAGACGACGTCGATGAGTCGAGTGTTCGTCGGTGTCCGCAATATCGTCGTGCCCACACACCGTGGGAAGGTTGGGCTGAACGAAACATCTTCGTCGCCCGACCTGAACCGACAGACATCAAACGGTCGGAGAGAAGGTCTCGTATCCATTAAACGACCATAAATTTATTGATTTACCGTCGATCCAAAGCTGGGGGTGAACAGGACTAAAAGTCTACGACCCAAATGACGGACATGAAGGATGACCAGATAGGTTATCCAGTCCCGGGGGTGTCGAAAATTATTGATCCTACGTGCAAAGGACGGGTGAGTGACGTGTGGTCCGTGACGGATTCCCAGACCCACGTATAAGTTACTATATTAAGAATACCACAACTACCTTCTTTCATAATCAATGAGTCAACACAGGTTTAGAAACTCTGAGACACATGACGTCGTGCGGTCCGAGGAGATAGGAGGTGATAGAGGGTCATCTGTCCTCAAACGAGTTTGAGTACAGGTAACTCAACCACTACGATAGATTTGTAGAGTATGAGACAGCAGGGGAAGAGGGTGGACGTTAGAAAGGGTCGCAGTCCCAAAAAAGGTCCTTCAGCCGAGAAACGTCGTCCACCGGTTCCTAACCTCGAAGTCGAAGTCGTAGTCAAGAAGGTCACTTATAAGTCCCAACTAAAGAAAATCCCAGTTTCATGGTCGTCGTAAAAAGAGGGAACTAAAACGCACGATTCTTGAAACATGTGAATGTTGTTACGAGATTCCTCTATGAAGATAAAGGGGGTTACACTACAACCTTTACCTCCGTCTAAAACACGGAGAAGGTCCTAGAACCTCCACCACCACCGAACCAACAATTTAATACAGACTGAGAAACACCGGGGACCTGACGTTGGGTGGTCCGAGGACAGGTACCCTAAGAGGTCCGTTTTTATGACCTCACCCAACGGTAAAAGGAAAAGTCCCCTAGAAAGACTGAGTCCCTAACTTGGGTCAAGAGGACGTAACGTCCTTCTAAGAAATAGCTTATTAGGTGGTCCCTTCGGGTCCTAGAATTACGACCATTTATTTACCATCTCGGTTCTGAAATTTTGACTTTCAAACCTAGGACGAGGCACGAAAATTGTTTCTGAAGACGGCGAACGCAATACATAAACGAAAACCACTCTGATTGTTCGACTAGTGAATGTCAGTTCATCTAATTAAGGAGTAGACTTAGATACAGTAAAATAGGTGAAGTCAAGTAGGAAATAAGAGCGGATGCAATGGAGAACCTCCATTGTTTTTCCGATGAATTTTTTCTCGTAAGTATTCCGGTTTAAGGAACTACACTTTACGACACGGTAAACTCCATTAACAAGGATTATAAAATCGAAGATTGGGTTTTCAGTCCGAACGAAATTTACTTTCCAATTATTGGTCCTTAGAGTCGACGTGTCATGTAGTCCTGGCTATTTACTGATGCACTTACCATTACGTTTTAATGTCGGATCAAATTCGGGTGACCCAAATAAGAACTAAGAACCTGGTTGGAACGGTTTCCAATTTACCTTTTAATTCCTTTTCTGTGCAAATAGAGAACCGTTTAGGTACGAAGCGGAAAGATGTCGAACGTCCTGAACTGCCAGTCCCGGTTGTAAACGTCGTCTTGATCTTAATATTGACCTCTCGACGTCAACAAACGATAAGCTGATGTCTGACTAAGTCCCCGATTTTCTGTGCCTGAATCAGGATAAAACAAGCTATTTAATCTACATTTTAGAGCCCCTTTTCCCAACTCAGACAAGTACATATAAACAGAAAAATCCCGATGACTCTGTTTCATGGTGTTTAACCCACTGAATTTCACTGTCTTTACATGACTCTGCCAAAACCTCTGGTCTACGGACCTTAGTTCAACGACTTCTCAGTCTCTCTTAGAGAGGAACGGCGAGAAGCGGAGGCCTCAAACGGACGTCAGAAACGACGACAAACCGAGCATCTCGGAGTGACATTGACACGGAGATCGCGGCACATAAAGAGGGACGAAGGGGTCGTCGTAAAACCTGGTAGCCCCCGAGTAGAAAGTCACAGGATAGAAAGACGTAAAAGTATGGTGAATACATCATGAGAACGGACCTTTTAGGGTACCTGTCTCCTCGGACCATCCGACGTCAGGTACCCCAGCGATTCTCAACCTGTGTTGACTTCGCTGAATCGTCGTCGTCGTCGTACCCCAAGAGCTCCGTTCTTATGACGCCACCAAACGGTAAGGGAAGAGGTCACCTGGTGCAAACCAGTCTTGAGAGGTGGTACTGGGCAGACAGAACCCACCGGGGTGTGCCGTACCGAGTGTCGAAGTGACTCAGTGGGTCCCGACACTAGGTGCACTAACAAAACCAATCAAAGGACACTAACACCAAAAGTAAAACCTCCGACACCCTAGCATCAAGAACGAAGAAGATAGACAGGAGACTACCTGCTCCTATTCTCCGAACACGTTCGAAGGCTACCCTCCGCGTCGCCGCCCCTTTCGACCCAGCGCGAGACGACCCGTCCGGTGTGAGCCCGGCAGCGGTACATCGGAGAGACGGAGAGAGCGGGAATCGAAATGGGGCACACACAGAGACAGAGACTCGGAGAAGAGAAAAAGAATGTTTTGGTGGTTAGGACAACCTATTACTCGAGTGGGATGAAATGTAGATGTTACTGACTAAAGATTTATTCCAGTGTAGCTTCCATGCTCCACGATCTTGACACCGTTTAGAAAACCCCCCTTTGTTTTAAGTTGGGTATTGCGGTCCAAAGGTACAAGAGTAAACAAAATCCTACAATTTTAATAGAAGAGATATCCTTACGATTTCCCTCCGATTATTTTAAGTTCAGGAAACTCCTTTGTTATGAGGTATTAAGAATTTGTTTAGTGACACTCTGAATAGGTTCTCTACTCCTGTATAAGTACCCTGTCAGAAATTCTTTAGACCTTAACAAAATGTATGGGTTGGTTCAAGAGAAAAATGTCCTCGACCCGAGGGGTGTCATATAAAAATTGGTCTTAATATTTATTGAAGTTTTATTCACTCCATATGTGTTTTCCTATTGAGGACTGGATCCACACTAAGACGTCGTTCAAAATCTTTAACGAAAGAAAAAAATATTTGACCTATAAATAATTCTCTTTTGGTCAAAGAGGGGTCTGTATGTTTCTTCACAAAACAAACAAACAAGACCTTCTTTTCCGTCAAAAGTCATTGTGTCTGGCAGACATAAACCGAAGAGTGACTTGTACATCCTTTCTTACAGCTAAGTCTGCCATTAAAGCATCTCCTACGCCCTTCAGGAGAACCCGAAGAGTTCTTCACTTCAAGTGTACTTTACCCTTTTGTTTTCGAAGGTAGTAGAAAAAACCCCACACAACGAGTAAGTGAGCAAATAAACTGTTTATCTCTCGGGTGAACAAATTCCGTCTCTGTTACCTCCTCAAGAGGTCATTCAAGAGGCTTGAATTAGTTCAAGAGGAGAGTCTTTTGGGTGTCCACTCGCCTCCTTTTACATTTCTTTATCGGGTTCATACCGTTCAAGACAACTTCTGCATAAAGGTTTTACGACACCTATGTCGACTATGGTAACTTTCCTAGGTCCCTTCCAAAAGAACCCCGTCTTTGCCTAACACACTTCCGACTCCGCACATCTACGGTGCGACAAAAATTACACACCGACCTCACGTCTCGCACTCCACGCACCTACCACTCTGCTACCCTCCACTCCAGGCTCCCCACCCGACCCGGTATGACGTTTATAAGAGAATGCACAGCTAGGTTTCTTAAACTTGAGACGGTACTCTCCCCTCCGCGTCCGCCGACGCTGGGCGCGCGATTCGCGCCGACTCTCCTCGATGGGGTACAGACTCCAGCCCCGTCTCCGACCCTCCTGGGGTACGGGCTTCCCGCCGCCGGTTCCCCTCAATGGGGTACAGACTCCAGTCCCCGTCGCCAGCTCTCACGGTCCGACGTTGTCGCGTCCTTGCCGACTCTCCTCGATGGGGCGCAGGCTCCGGTTCCCGCCCCCGGCTCTCCTCGTTGGGGCACAGGCTCCTCGCCACCGACGCGCCCACTTCCTCCCGGATCTCCTCGGTAGGGTGGAACTTCCAGTCCTCCCCGCTCCCACTCCTCTATTGGGAGTAGGTTCCATTCCTCGTCGCCGACACGAAACGACCTCGTCGGCACTTCTCTATGGGGTGCGGGTTCCATTCTCTTTGGGTTCATTCTGCTATCCACAACGTTCTCCCGCAGTCTCCCGTCTGTGTGACTTTGGTATGAGTGTCTTTTGATCAGTCAGATTAGTGTGATCCTGGTGTCGGAACAGATTGAGCTACTTTGATTCGGTACGGGTGTCCCGTTGGGTTCTGCCCGTCCAGTACCACCTCTCCAGATTGTCTCACACCAGGTGACCTCTTCCCTTACCGTTCGGTAAAGTTATAAGAACGGAACTCTTGGGGTTCTTGTCATACTTTTCCGTTTTACTATCCTATGACTTTCTCCTTGAGGGTTCCAGTCATCCACGGGTTATACGATGACCTCCAGTCACCTCTTTATTGAGGTCTTTCTTACTTCCCTACCTCGGTTTCGTTTTTGTTATGGGTCGACACCTACACTGACCACTATCTTCGTTCCCGGCTACGACATTTCTCGTTATGACGTAGTCAAGTCAAGTCAAGTCAAGTAAAGTCAGCGAGTCAGCATAGACTGAGAAACGCTGGAACACTTAACGTCGTCCGGTCCGGCGGGACAGGTAATGGTTGAGGACCTCAAGTGAGTCTAAGTGGAGGTAACTCAGTCACTATGGTAAGTCGGTAGAGTAGGAGACAGCAGGGGAAGGGGAGGACGGGGGTTAGGGAGGGTCGTAGTCTCAGAAAAGGTTACTCAGTTGAGAAGTGTAGTCCACCGGTTTCATGACCTCAAAGTGGGAGTCGTAGTAAGGGAGATTTCTTTAGGGTCCCGACTAGAGGAAGTCTTACCTGACCAACCTAGAGGAACGTCAGGTTCCCTGAGAGTTCTCAGAAGGGGTTGTGGTGTCAAGTTTTCGTAGTTAAGAAACCGTGAGTCGAAAGAAGTGTCAGGTTGAGAGTGTAGGTATGTACTGGTGTCCTTTTTGGTATCGGAACTGATCTACCTGGAAACAACCGTTTCATTACAGAGACGAAAACTTATACGATAGATCCAACCAGTATTGAAAAGAAGGTTCCTCATTCGCAGAAAACTAAAGTACCGACGTCAGTGGTAGATGTCACTAAAACCTCGGGGGTTTTTATTTCAGACTGTGACAAAGGTGACAAAGGGGTAGATAAAGGGTACTTCACTACCCTGGTCTACGGTACTAGAAACAAAAGACTTACAACTCGAAATTCGGTTGAAAAAGTGAGAGGAGAAAGTGAAAGTAGTTCTCCGAAAAATCGAGGAGAAGTGAAAGACGATATTCCCACCATAGTAGACGTATACACTCCAATAACTATAAAGAGGACCGTTAGAACTAAGGTCGAACACAAAGAAGGTCAGGTCGTAAAGAGTACTACATGAGACGTATCTTCAATTTATTCGTCCCACTGTTATATGTCGGAACTACATGAGGAAAAGGATAACCCTTGGTCAGACAACAAGGTACAGGTCTAGATTGACAACGAAGGACTGGACGTACATCCAAAGAGTTCTCCGTCCAGTGTACCAGACCATAAGGGTAGAGAGTCTTAAAAGGTGTCAAATAACACTAGGTTCGTCAGTTTCCGAAACCGTATCAGTTATTTGGTCTTTATATACAAAAAGACCTTGAGAGAACGAAACAGGTACTAGGTCGTCTACAACCGTTAAACTAGAGACCAAGGAGACGGAAAAGATTTTACTCGAACTTGTAGACCTTCAAGTGTCAAGTGCATAACGACTTCGGACCGAACCTCTTAAAACTCGTAATGAAATGGTCGCACACTCTACTCACGTTAACACGACATCAAACTCGTAAGAAACCGTAACGGAAAGAAACCCTAACCTTACTTTTGACTTGAAAGGGTCAAAACACCGGTGACGACTCAAAAGGTTTAAACAACCGTATAACTCACGTCGTGAAAGTGTCGTAGTAGAAAGTCCTAAATTTTATCGAGGTGACCTTAAGGTAGTGGAGGTGATCGAAACAAGTGTCACTACGAAAGATTCCGGGTGAACTGAAGTGTAAGGTCCTACAGACCGAGATCCACTCACTAGTGTGGTAGCACTAATAGGCCCAGTACCTCTAGAAAAAACATGTCAAGAAGACACATAAGAACGGTGCAGAAGAATTATAGAAGACGAAGACAATCCAGGTATGGTAAAGACAGGGAATGACTCGGGTAGAAACGTACTTTACAAGGGAACCATAGAGATTAAAAGGACTTCTCTAGCGATCAGAAAGGGTAAGACAAGAAAAGGAGATAAAGAAACGTAACTAGCGACTCCTTCCGAAAGAATAGAGAAGAACGATAAGAAACCTTGAGACGTAAGTCTACGAATATAGAAAGGAAAAGAGGAAACGAAAAACGAAGAGAAGAAAAGTGTCGATAAACATTCCGGAGGGGTCTGTCGGTAAAACGAAAAAACGTAAAGAAAAGGTACCCCTACCAGAACTAGGGACAGAGGACATGTTACAGTGCTTGGAGTAAGGTATCAGGTAGTCCGTGAGATAGATAGTCTAGATCCGGGAATTTAGATAAAGAGTGAAAGTGACATATTAGTATTCCCTAAACTAAATCCAGTATGGAATTACCGGATCGCCAAAAGGGATGAAAGAAGCTAAATTCAGACTTAAACCATTATTCCTCAAGTACTAGACTCGGTGTCAGTCGAGGATCAGAACGAAAACAACTGACATATCTCGAAGAGGTAGAAACCGACGTTTCTTATATTGGTTAGACTAAAGCCGTAACTGGTAGACCACTACAGGTGCACATCTCAGAAGAGAACACAACAACCTTCTCCCACAAACGATACTGGTCACGTAAAAGAACCGTTTTGAGATAATCAGAAACGGGACGAAGTAAGGCGTAAGGTTCCGGTTTAAACGGACAATGAGGTCCACAAAGAACTGAAGGATGAAAACGTAAGGTCAGGGGATATTACTTTTCCTGTAGAAAAAACCCACAATCAAGATTTTCCAGAACATCCAGAAGTATCTTGACAAGTTGAAGTCGAAGAAGTCGCAATGACCAACCCCGTGTCTGAACCTAATGGCACTATAACTTACCAAACGGAACCTTTACTTGTCTCTAGTAAGACAGTAAAAACTCTAACGTAGGTTCATGACGTAAAGTCTGAGAAAACAACTGGTACTACAGATGAGGTAAAGAAGACTCCCTAAGGACGGACGTCATCATCTATATTACCAGTAGACTCAATTTAAGTGGGTAAGGACAGGTAAAATTAAGCGACTAAGGATCTTACAGCTGCAAGTGAGAACGGTAGAGGACAAACTGGTGAAGGTTAAACGGAACTAAGTACCTGGACCGTAAGGTCCAACGATACCTTTTTCGTTCTCTCAAGGTCTTTTTGTAGATAAAGACGAAACTAACTGATACGATTTCGGAAACTGACACACCTAGTGGTATTTGACACCTTTTAAGACCCTCTCTACCCTTATGGTCTGGTGGAATGGACGGAGAACTCTTTGAATATACGTCCAGTCCTTCGTTGTCAATCTTGACCTGTACCTTGTTGTCTGACCAAGGTTTATCCTTTTCCTCATGTAGTTCCGACATATAACAGTGGGACGAATAAATTGAA